>CM066994.1:80825370-81255370 GCA_033977485.1 Hydrangea macrophylla
ATCGAACATGGCTTTATCAGAACTTACGCGCACGCAGCGGGGACATCGTTTTTAACCCTAGCATTAGGTTTTTATATATATAGTTGTGTTGTATACATCTAAGAGGGGGCTACTTTTATTTTTTATCAGTTTATAGAGAGAGTTAGAGAGTTTACATTATTTTTTGTAGGATTACAAGTACAATATTGCGTGTTCTTGGATTTTCAAGGAGTTTGATCTTAATACATCGTCTCAGGTTTTGATATTTTGGTTTGTTTACAATCTGTTTATCTTTTCTGGTAGCATTAGTAAGGTTAATCATAATCTTTCATGTAAGATAGTGTTACACTCATAGTTTTCATGGTTTTCATGTTAAAATCACAACCAAATGCATCCTTAATGGATCTTTACGTTAAAAATGAATCTGTGACACTCCAGACCATGTCTGAGTAGTCCCCAGGTTGGGAAATCATGATGAAACTGTGATTTCAAGCCTCTGTCATACAGCAGAATAATTTCTGTGTTCGATCGATCGAAATTAGTTCGATCGATTGAGACAGAGATACAGTCAATCAATCGAAGACATTTCAATCGATCGAGAGATGAAGATGTTTGATCGATCGAAAGCGCGTCGATCGATCGAAACCTCTGATTCTTGAGAACATTCAATACAGCATTCCTAGACTTTCTATTTCACAGATCTGTTATCAAACTGTCCCCAAATGCTCAGTTTGTCAAAACAGTCTTTAAACTTAAAGCCTTAAAGCATTTTTCTTCAATATCTTTTGCAAACCACCCTCAATGCTAACACCATTGTAGGTGTGAGTCTTAACTATTGTTTTAAACCGCTTTCATGTATTTCGAACTTAATTTGGATGATATAGTCCCGGTCATGAAAGGGCTATGGATTCTCTACCTTTAGGAAAATACGGAATATTGTAGAAGATGTACTCCAATGAGCTTTAACGTAATTACATGGTAGATGGCTAGGTCACTGTGGATTCGTGTGATCCAAACATTTTCCTTTTACTAAGAAAACTAGTTTTAAAATATCGCTCTAGTTAGCTAGTTAGTCATCCGTTTAAAGTGATTTAGTTGCTTTTAATTTTAATAGTTGTTAATCGTAGAACTCCGTGTTCTACAGTTTCCTTAAGTATTAAATTTTCTTTTTCTTTTTAGAGTTTAATCTAGGTAATTAATTTTCAATCTTCCTTGAGGGATCGACCTGGACTTCCAGTACTATATTACTTGCACGATTACCTATACTTGGGTATAGCACACAAGCGCACACAGAAAAATTCTCGTGTCAAGTTTTTGGCGCCGTTGCCGGGGATGGCGACGAGTTAATACTTAGTTTACCTCAATCTATCTTTATCTATTTCTTTTTCTTTTTCTTTTATTCTTTAGATTAAAACCTTTTAGGATCTTTTCCCATTCATGTTCGAAAATTCCATCGATGGAATTCTTGGAAATCCATTCTACTTAGCTGATTCTTCTAATTCTATTAATCCCATAGCCACAACTATTGATTCAATGGCCGATAACCAAAGTAAAAATCGTGATAATGTGGTTGTCCCAATCGACGATTCACTTCATCCTTTGTGCGATCTCATGACACCTGAACATGCTCCAACACCTTCTTGTATTCTCATTCCACCTCATGCTGGCGAATTTCAATTTCGCAACAGAATGATTCAACTCCTTCCTACTTTCCATGGAATGGATAGTGAGAAGGCATATCTACACGTCAAGGACTTCGAGGATGTTTGTAAAACATTTTCACAAAATTGTCCTGTAGACGTGACACGCCTAATGCTATTTCCTTTCACCTTGAAGGATAAAGCAAAATCGTGGCTACTCACGTTGAAGCCGAATTCAATCTAAATCTGGCATGCGATGAACACTGCATTTCTAAATAAATTCTTTCCACCTCGTATGACCACTGAGCTTAAACGACAAATTAACTCTTACAAACAAAAGAGCAATGAAACCTTTACCCAAACTTGGGAGCGTTTCAAGGATTTGCTTCTATCATGCCCACATCATGGGTATGAGAAATGGCGAACCATAAGCTACTTTTACGAAGGGTTAAATGGTGAAACTAAAAAGTTGGTCGAGACCATGAGTTCAGGACCATTTCTTCGCAAAAATTAAAGCTCATTTTGAGTGGCTAGCTGAAAAATGCCCATGAATGGTCTAATTCTGAAGATATCCCTCGCTCACAGATATCCTGTGTAGAGGAGAAGATTTTATACCAACTAAAAAGTGAAGATCACCTAATGAATAAATATGAGGAATTAGCTAAGAAAGTAGAGGAATTAGGGATGAAAGGGGAAGGTTCTTGGCAAGTTTTGCCTGAAGAACCATGCGGCACATGCAATATGTTGGGACATACCAATCAATACTGTCCCAATGTGCCGTATTTGGAAGAACACACCCCCATGGAAATAAATGACATGCAAGGGTATAGGGGGCGGGGAATTCCTATAATAATTATAATTCACAAAATAATAACTATAGATGGAATCACCCCGGGTTTGATTGGAAAAATAATGCTGGGACCCAAAATCAATACCAACAACAGCCCTATAACAACAATAACCAATATCAAGGGCAATACAATAGGCAGCCCCAGCCATTCAATCAAAACAGACCTAATAACTATAACCAAGCTCAACCCTCTAATCAACAATCAAACATGTACGTTCCCCCGCACAAAAAGGCACAGGATGAAGATCCTCTTTCTAACGTGAATCTAACGCAACAATTAATTCAAATGATAAGCAAAATGTCTGCGACGTTAGATAGGATGGATGCACGACAAGAGGGATTGGGTGGAACATTTCCCGCCTAACCACTTCAAAACCCTAGGGGATACAACAATGGTCCCACTAACCATGAACAAGCTAAAGCCATGACTACTCTGAGAAGCGGCAAGACTATAGGGCTAAATATGCCTCTCTCTACTCCCGAAGAGTATGAGGAGGATGAAGTGGTGAATATTTATTCAAACCTTCTACTCAGGAAGAGGAGCCATCCACTAATAATGAACCATTAGAAATAAACACTGAAGCTCCTAAACAAGTAGAGGAAGTTGAAAAAAAAGCCCAGAAAGGAGCCAGTTGACGACGAAGTCCCTAAATGCCCTTTCCCCGCACCATATCCTCAGAGGCTTAGGAACCCCAAAAACGAGGCAAAGAATCAGGAGTTCTTGGAACTGTTCAAACAAGTCAAAATCAATCTTCCACTCCTTGATGCAATCAAACAAGTACCGGTCTATGCTAAATACCTAAAAGATTTATGTACAGTCAAAAAGAGGCAAAGTGTAAAGAAACACGCTTATGTGGCTTGCCAAGCAAGCGCAATCATTCAAAATGAATTGTCTCCAAAACTCAAAGACCCCGGTACCCCAACTGTCTCGTGCCGAATTGGAAATCAAAGAATAGACAATGCCCTCCTTGATCTCAGAGCAAGCGTGAACCTGCTGCCATACTCAGTTTATAAACAACTAGGGTTGGGTAAACCTAAACCTACCCGAGTTGCGTTGCAACTGGAAGACAGGTCCGTCAAATACCCTAGAGGAATACTGGAGGACGTTCTAGTGCAAATAGACTCCTTTGTCTTCTCGGTTGATTTTGTAATTTTGGACACCGAACCTTTGTCCAATCCATGCTCACAAATCCCGGTGATTTTCGAACGTCCATTCCTCAACACCATAGATGCCATAATAAAAATAAGAAGTGGTATTATGACCATCGTATTTGAGAATATGACTTTGAAGGTCAAAATCTTCTCAAATCCCTGACTTGAAGAATACGAGAACGTAGAAGAGGTCAACTACGTCGAAACGATCATCGAAGATGAGGTAGATTTTATTGCTTATAAAGATCCTTTGGAGATAGTTGTGTCGTAATTTGACACTATCTATCGACCTAAAGATTCCACTCCATTGGATTCTGCCTTAAATCACACTTGCCTCATGATGGATACGCGAGAGGAGGATAGAGCTGAATGCATGTGGGTAACACCATATGAACCCCTACCTCCGAAAACAAAATTAGTTATGCCCTCCAATTTTTAGTTTCCCGATCTGGAATTGAAGGAGCTTCCTGAAGAGCTCAAATATGCTTTCCTGGGGACTAAAAAAACCTATCATGTTATAATTTCATCCACTCTCAGTCTGGAACAAGAGGGCAAATTAATCCAAATGCTAAAACAACATAAGGGAGCATTAGGATGGACCATTGCTGATCTCAAGGGCATAAGTCCGTCCGTGTGCACTCATAAAATATATTTGAAAGAAGATGCTAAACCTTCGCGACAAATGCAAAGGCGTCTAAATCCCAACATGCAAGAAGTAGTCAAAAAGGAAGTATTAAAATTACTCAATGTTGGGATTATATATCCTATCTCTGACAGCTCCTGGGTCAGTCCGACCCAAGTGGTGCCCAAAAAGGCAGGCATAACTGTTATTCCTAATAAAGATGGCGAATTAGTACCAACACACATCCCCACCGGATGGCGAATGTGTATTGATTATTGAAAACTGAATACCGTGACCCCGAAAGGACCACTTCCCATTACCATTCATGGATCAAATGCTAGAACGAGTGGTGGGTCATAAGTACTATTGCTTTTTGAACGGATACAGCGGTTATAACCAGATAGAAATTGCTCCTGAAGATCAGGAGAAAACAACATTCACGTGTCCGTTCGGTATTTTTGTCTACAGACGTATGCCTTTTGGGTTATGCAATGCACCTGCTACGTTTTAGCGTTGCATGTTAAGTATCTTTAACGATATGGTCGAACAAATACTTGAGGTCTTTATGGACGACTTTTCAATGTTTGGCCATAGCTTTGAAAATTGCTTAGATAATCTGGAACGTGTGTTAGCACGATGCGAGGATAAATACCTAGTATTAAATTGGGAAAAGTGTCACTTCATGGTGACCAAGGGAATTGTCCTCGGCCACATTATTTTTGATAAAGGTATCCAAGTCGATAAAGTAAAAAATTGATATAGTCTCAAACCTACCTATCCCTCGTACAGTCAGAGACATCCGCTCTTTTTTGGGACATGTGGGATTCTACCGTCGCTTTATCAAAAATTTTAGTGCAATTTCTCGACCACTGTGTCAACTGTTGATTAAAGACATGCCATTCGAATGGTCAAAAAACTGCCAAACATCTTTTGACGCACTAAAAGAACACCTTACCTCCGCACCGATAATATAGGCACCCGACTGGAGTTTGCCTTTTGAGTTAATGTGTGATGCTAGCGACTATGCCATTGGCGCAATTCTAGGACAGAAGAAGGATAATAAGCCTTACGTAATCTACTATGCTAGTCGAACACTTAATGAAGCTCAAATGAATTATACAACTACCGAAAAAGAACTACTGGCAATAGTCTTCGCTCTAGATAAGTTCAAGTCATATCTAATAGGGTCCCCAACTGTCTGTTTTACAGACCACTCAGCCCTGAAGTACCTATTATCTAAGAAGGACGCGAAGCAAGTCTTATCCGCTGGATACTCCTACTCCAAGAATTCGATATCACAATTAAGGATAAGAAGGGAGTAGAGTATGTGGTCACCGACTATTTGTCTCGGTTAACATTTACTGACAATACTGAACCCGAACAATCAAAGATGAGTTCCCAGATGAGCAACTGATGCCTGTCCTCGGTTTACCTTGGTACGCGGATATAATAAATTATCTCGTTACGGGAGAGACCCCTAGTCATTGGTCAAATCAGGACAAGAAACGATTCCTCTCGTTCGCACGTCATTTCTCTTTCAATGACCCTTACTTATTCAAGTATTGCGCTGATCAAGTCATCAAGCGTTGCGTCCCGAATGAGGATATAACAGTCATTTTAGCATCCTGCCATTCTGAGGCGTGCGGTGGCCATTTTGCCTCCCAAAAGACCGCACACAAAGTTTTACATAGTAGTTTTTATTGGCCCACCGTGTTTAAAGATACTTACACTTTTTGCAAAACGTGTCAACGCTGTCAAAAGCTTGGTACAATTCCAAAAAGGAACTCCATGCCCTTAACTCCCATTATCACAATTAAAATATTTGATTATTGGGGCGTAGACTTCATGGGCCCGTTTCCAAAATCTAATAACTGTGAATATATACTCCTAGTTGTGGAGTATGTATCAAAATGGGTAGAAGCGATACCGACAAAATGCAATGATCACAAAACAGTAGTGTCCTTTCTTAAGGAACACATTCTGTCGCATTTCGGAACCCCAAAATCACTAATAAGTGACCAAGGAAAACACTTTTATAATAGGCCTTTGGAGTCATTACTCAAGAAATATGGGGTCAACCACAAGATCGCTCTGGCCTACCACCCACAAACAAATGGGCAGGCAGAGTTGGCTAACCGCGAAATCAAGCATATATTAGAAAAGACGGTTAGTTTCAACAGAAATGATTGGGCTTACAAACTGACTGATGCTCTATGGGCATACCGTACTGCTTATAAGACAAACTTGGGAATGTTCCTGTATAGGTTAGTGTATGGCAAGGCATGTCACCTTCTTGTCGAAATCGAGCACAAAGCATATTGGGCGACACGCTCATTGAACTTTGACATTAAAGAGGGAGGTCATCTATAGAAACTCCAGTTGGCTGAACTGGAAGAAATACGTCGAGATGCATACGACAATGCTAAAATACACAAGGAAAGGTTAAAGGCTCGCCACGATAGAACAATTTTTCAAAAATCTTTCAAGCCGGGGGCAGAAAGTCTTATTGTACGACTCTCGCCTTCACCTTTTTCGAGGTAAGCTCCGATCTAGGTGGACAGGACCCTTTATAGTCAAATCTGTCTTTCCACATGGGGCCGTCGAGTTATTCAATCCTAAAAACGATGAAAGTTTCAAGGTCAATGGCCAAAGGTTAAACCCGTTCTTAGAGAATTTCCAACCAGAGGTCGAGCACATCTAACTGGATGAGCCCGATTATTCCTCAACCTAAAACGCTCAAGTGTGTCTTCATTATGTTGTTGTACTCTTTCTTTTATTGCATTTCGTTTTGTTTGTTCTTTTCTGTCTTTTTGGAATGTGACTTCAATTCTTAATCTGCTATTCCTCGCTGACTCTCCCTTGCAAGATATTTAAAAAATATAAGGGACGACGATGTTCATTCCATAGGGTCATGGGCTGATTCAAACTATCCTAACCCACCTTGGACTGTCGATGAGATAGCATTCTATTTTGCTCCCTATCAAGGGCCAGGGGCAGAAGATGTCATTGACTTGACCTAAGGGTACATCCCATACAACCCTGCTCTCCTCTAAATCAATCCTTTTGAGCACATAGAAGTTCCTGAAGGGGAGGGAGAACCAGAGGGGTATGTTGTTTGGGAAGTCGATGATGCTCTGATGGAACAATGGGAGAACGATTCAATGTGGTAGCCGTGGGAAGAAGAGGATTTACAGGATGTGGTGCCAGAATGCCATAATGCTGTATTCATTTATGTTGATGACTTCATTGTCATCCAAGTGGTTCCCTAAATTTATGTGTACTTGAGTTATTTGTTGTTCCGGCTTCAATGCCCTCTGCCTGCTAGTGTACATGGTCCAATCCTGCCAATAGTGAGGTTATTTCTTGGTCACATTTCCTGTTTTGTTTATTCCTATAGTTCTTTTGTTTGTTTTCTATAATTTCTTCCTTTCTTTTTATTCTCCTTTGGTTTCCTTTGTCAGGATTGTCACTATGAATCAAATATTACTACTATTGTTCCTCCCACATCAGTTGTTCCATGGATTTGGACCATAAATAAGGTCCCCGGGTACTCCGCCGCAAGAGGAAAATCCGTTGCAAACTTACACTCCGTTATCACTGTCTCCATTCGGATCACCTCCTGCATGTGCGATCAATTCCAATGGAGAGTTCAGACTTGCTCGATGATGCCCTGGCTGCTTTCCGGCTGTTCTGGAAAAGGGAATCATCAAGTTTGGACTCCACATTCGAAGCTTTATCAGAGAAAGAAGTTGTGGAAGAAGATATTTTCATGCTAGAAGAGTAGTGCTTCACATCAATTGCATTCTGTAATTTCATCTTTCTTTCATCAATTGAAGTGTATTCATAGACAAAGTTTTATTAGTTTCAGTTTCTTTTAGTTTTTCTTTATCAATAAGGATTTAAATACCATGTTGGGGTAATAATGTTGCAAATGGATGCTATTACAATGTTTTATTTATAAAAATTTACAATTTTCTATTACGATGATAATTTCTGGCCTACATGTACTGTCTGTGAACTGTTTTATCATTATCATGTATGTCCAGAACAATGTTGGTTAGTTGGGGGTATATAATCTTTTAATTCAATGATATTGTAGAACTTCTAAGTTCGATCGATCGAACACATCTCGATCGATCGAAATTATCAAAACCTCGAGCGCTTCAGTAGGCCTCAATCGATCGAAAGTTCGATCGATTGAACGTTTTCAATCGATCAAGACTTGTATTTAAACGAGGCATCTTCTATACACTTTAACAGTCTCTCTTTATCTCCCTTACTCTCAATCGCTCGGAGACAGAGAAGGCTCTGGCGATTTTTTTTTGCCCCCCTTTATCAATTCAGTATTTGAGGCACTCCGGACTCTTTTGATCACCATCATCATCCACCTCATCCTCTACCCGCGTTCTACCCGAGGTAAGGTCCACGAAATCCCCCTCTCATTCATTTTGTTAGAAGTATTGTGGGGGTGCCCCCGAATGGTTTTTCAACCATTTCTTTAAAGTTTTTCTTGATATTTCATGTTTGCGGGCTATTCCCGTTCTATATTGTTGTCGCTGCAGTTTCGCTGTGTTCAATCAATCGAACTAGGCTCGAGCAATCAAACCCAGCATCTTTTTGATCGATCGAACTCGGATCGAGCAATCGAACCTAGGACTTTCTCAATCGATCAAACATTCTTCGATCGATCGAAGGGCAGCAGTTTCAATTTCTTTTCTGTTTTCCCTATTTTCATGTATTTTCTGTTTATTTATTCCATTTCAGGTCTTTCGTGATGAATCCTATCATAGGGTACCATAAGTCCAAGCCACTTGACCTCACTATACTAGACCCCATACCAGATCATGGGCTCAGAAATGAGGAGGAGCGTGTATGGTTTACCATATACTTTCAGTCCAGGAAAGTGATGATAGTGCGCCCCCTTGAGGCAGTTTGGCTGTCCGCCCTGTGGTTTCTCACACATCTCTGTGCCATGCCTAGTTGGTTCACCATGTTGACGCAATCTAAGTGAATCAACATCACATGGGTACGAGAGGCGTGTGCGAGTATGATTAAGGATCCTGCGGCTCCGCTTACCTACAGATCATTCTTCCGGGGTCGTGAGATTATCTTCAGCCCGACTACTAACACCATATCTTTAGGTGTACCAGAGATGCCTGACCATTATTACCCACATATTCGTGGTACACCCGAGTCTCTGCCATCTGTCATCAATCAGGAGATCACCAGCGGTGCCATTCAGATCTAGAACGGCATCTCCTTGATTGAGGATCGATTTTTGACCGAGTAGTACCACCTTCTCCACTTGGCGCTCGCCAATTGTATATTGATGGCATCTTACCATGAAAAGGTGGCGCCACGGTATGCTCAGGTTCTTTATGCCATAGGGACGGGGTAGAGTGTCTGTCTCCCTCAACTGTATATTGATTTTTTTCGTTCAGCCTACGTGGTACATTGCCGTCAAGCGCCATCTGAAGGGTGCTTGGCCCATCCATAGGGTGATTGAGCAAGATGGACTGATACCATTGGCCACTGATACTATTTCTTAGGCCTCGAGTCATTTTGGGGAGACAGCAGCACGCCGCTCAGATGCGCAGAAGAAGAGGAAGCTGAAAGGGAAGGCAAAAGTAGGGGCGAAGAGGAAGAGGGGAGGAGGCACCGATACTGAGGGTGCAGCTTCTGGGACACCCACAGAGGTTGAGGAGCTAGATTTTGCCGATGAGGTCGATCCTCGTATTAAGGTTGCACAATTCAAACTGAGACAACAGTCTCAAGCTCCCGCCCAGGGAGAGTCTTCTTCATCTGTACCTCTCCCTATTATTCATGAGTTATTATTAGAGGAGAGAGAGGCCCGGATCAGACTCAAGAGCAAGATGGACCGCATGACGACTCTTCTTGAGGCTATACTGATTCAGATAGGGGTTGACCATTCTTTATATACACCTCCACCACCCACTGCTGGTCCTTCATCCTCAGCTCCTCAGGTTGATCGTTCGGCTCTATCTATATCAGCAGCTCCATCTATTCCTGTTCCTACTCCGTCTGTATCATCTATTGATCCCTCTGCTCCATCCACATCGGGGGCACTGCCTGCTACTGAGACACCACTTCCACCACCTCAAGTCGTGACTGATCCATTGTTATCTACTCTAGCTGCTCTGACTGTGAGCGACCCGGCGATGGCTACTACTGTTGCTGAGGGTAGAGATAGGGATGCTCCGGATGTGCTTATTGAGATCTTATCAGACGTCGCCGATGATGTATAGATTCTGCTAGATTAGTGTTTGTGGATGTTCGGTTATTTTGGTTGGTTGTGACTGTATTCTCTTCTCTCCTATTTTTTCTTGTGGTGTGGTTAGTTTGGACATGTTGGACTTTTGTTTTTATGGATTTTATAATCACTGTTCTATTACTTTCATTGTATTATTATTTCAGTGATTAGTTCTGTTTATGTATGGATCCTATGCTCTATCTTTCTTATTCTATTTGATCTTTCCTGCTTGGAGTTTGTATACTTTTTATACAGATTGTTACACTTGCAGTTTTTACTACGCTTTAGTAGGTGATATCTCTTTATTTATATTTGAAATTTATCTTCTAAGGACATCGCAATTTTCAGTTGGGGGTGGCATGTAGATAGATAGTCACCTGCACATGTCTATACTTAGCAATCTGAATGCATTTATTGCAAATTTCATACAATCTCGGTTGATATTGGGAAATTTTCAACAAATTTAAAATAAATAAAAAAAGAAATTGGAAATCTTTGAAAGTATAAACTTTATTGGTAGAACGACTTGCAATACTCACTCCTGTTTAGCTGTTACCAAGCAATGACACAACCATTTTATTCTCATCTTTTTATGAATTAAATTCATGCATTTTTCTAGTTTGCTAGGATGATAGCATGTGTTAACCATTCTTGTATCCAAAATCCAATCGCACATGTTAACAGCTATGCAGAAAACCTAAAATAAGAGTTAAGATGACTTTTGTACTCTAAGGAGGTATAGTGGAAACTAGTTACCCTTAGTGAGCTTTTGAATCCAATCTTCAGTTTTTAGCGAGTTATCACATTAAATTCGAATTGTTTTTCTTGAATATACGTACTAAATTCATTGAAGAGTCTCTAATTCTTTATTTTGGCTATTTATTATAGGAGAACTTTCAGGATTTACCAACTAAACTCAATGAACACTGAAGTGCTAAAATTAAGAAGTTGAGAAAATGATTTAACCTATCGTTATTTGCTCCTTACCTTTCCATATAACTGTATCAACATTCCAGAATATGCATTGTTCTCAACCCCACACCTAGTAAATATTGCCAAATCTATTATGAAAAATTCCTAACCTTATACTTTGACCTCAATGAACTCCATTGCACATCTAATGTGATGAAATTGTTGAAGTAAGGGAGGGAGTAGTTGGGGGAATGACTTATAAAAAGGAATATACAAGGAGATGTTGAATTATTTCAGGTTAAAAAAAACATCTATGAGAATAGAGGATGGTCGGAATGAAGTGAAGAAGAAATTATTACACTCAATCAAATACTAAAGATGTGCAAATTCTTACCCTTATCCTTTCTATCCTACTATATAAAATTATACCGAAAAGTCAAAGCCTTAATGATTTTTAACAACTTAGTTTAAACACGAACGTGTAATTTGAGTTATCCACGGTATTTCGCTCCTCTAATAAGTAGTGTTCTTTTCTCGAGACTTTGCACTCTAAATGTTCGTCTTTATTGAGTCAGGTGTGAAAGCATTAGTAACCAAAATATTACTCATACCAAAGCTTTCACACCATGAGTGATCATTATTAGCCAAGTTTCTGTGAGATGTTCATTCTCGAGTGTAAACCCATGTGAGAATTGAGTTGAAACTACAAGTTCTGAGAGTATGATAGTCTAAACAACTCTAAATAAAGTTTAATGTATAGCTGTTAACTTCACACACACACGGATACATAGATACGACACATATGTTATTTTTATTCTGGTGACATGAGGAGCATGTGTTTATTTCATGGTTTGAATGAGGATGATATGTTTTGTGGAGTTAAGTTGCAGTTGTTTGGGAGGGAGTATTAACAAGTTAGTCTATATCCTTTTTGAGCTTAAAAGTGGAGAATTTTGTGGGTATATTCACTGCAAACCCTCATGAGACAACACTCGTCCACTAGGAGGAACCTAGGGGTTTAACGACTTGTTGCATTTGCTAAATGCAACCGCAATTCTTGCGAAAGTGAGTTAGGTAGTTTCTTTTTATTTAGATTAGTTTGCTTTAGTTTTAATTTGTTTTATTTTAATCATTGTAGTATTAGTTTAGTTTGTCTTATTTTCGCTTTATTGCTAGGGACTAGCAATTCGCTAGTTGGGGGTTGTGACAAGCAGGGGTATTTGTAAAATACAACTGCGCTAAAAGAAGAAAATACACTAAATTAGTTTACAATTCCCCTGTTTATCTGCAATTTGAGTTACAATGTTAGTTTTTACACAATATGATTAATCTATGATAAGTGCTATTGTTTTAGTGGTTATTTGTGCAGATTACTATTGCTGTGTGAAGAATTGAATAAGCAAGATAAAAGGAAGTGATTGGGTTCAATGAAGACAACTCAAACATGAAAAGAGAGTTTCGAGCGATCGAGGCTTCGATCGATCGAATGAAGTTCAAGCGCTCTAAGATCCCAGAAGTTCAATCGATCGAGATATGTTCGATCGATTGAACATGGCTTTTATCATAACTTACACGCACGCAGCAGGGACATCGTTTTTAACCCGAGCATTAGGTTTATATATATATATAGTTGTGTTGTATATCTCTAAGAGGGGGCTACTTTTATTTTTTATAAGTTTATAGAGAGAGTTAGAGAGTTTACATTGTTTTTTGTAGGATTAAAAGTACAATATTACTTGTTCTTGGATTTTCAAGGAGTTTGATCTTAATTCATCGTCTCAGGTTTTGTTATTTTGGTTTGTTTACAATCTATTTGTCGTTTCTTGTAGCATTAGTAAGGTTAATCATAATCTTGCATGTTAGATAGTGTTATACTCATAGTTTTCATGGTTTCATGTTAAAATCACAACCAAACGCATCCTTAATGGATCTTTACATTAAAAATGAATCTGTGACACTCCAGACCATGTTTGAGTAGTCCCCAGGTTGGGAAATTGCGATGAAACTGTAAATTTCATGCCTCTGCCATGCAGCAAAATAATTCCTGTGTTCGATCGATCGAAGTTAGTTTTGATCGATCGAGACAGAGATATAGTCAATCGATCGAAGATATTTTCATCGATCGAGAGATGAAGATGTTCGATCGATCGAAAGTGCGTCGATCGAAACCTCTAATTCTTGAGAACATTCAATACAGTATTCCTAGACTTTCTATTTCACAGATTTGTTATCAAACAGTCCCCAAATGCTCAGTTTGTCAAAACAGTCTTTAAACTTAAAGCCTTAAAGCATTTTTCTTCAATATCTTTTGCAAACCACCCTCAATGCTAACACCATTGTAGGTGCGAGTCTTAACTATTGTTTTAAACCACTTTCATGTATTTCAAACTTAATTTGGATGATATAGTCCTGGTCATGAAAGGGCTATGGATTCTCTACCTTTAGGAAAATACAGAATATTGTAGAAGATGTACTCCAATGAGCTTTAACGTAATTACATGGTAGATGGCTAGGTCACTGTGGATTCATGTGATCCCAACATTTCCCTTTTAATAAGAAAACCAGTTTTAAAATATCGCTCTAGTTAACTAGTTAGTCATCCATTTGAGGTAATTTAGTTACTTTTAATTTTAATAGTTGTTAATCGTAGAACTCCGTGTTCTACAGTTTCCTTAATTATTAAATTTTCTTTTTCTTTTTAGAGTTTAATCTAGGTAATTAATTTTCAACCTTCCCTGAGGGATCGACCTGGACTTCTAGTACTATATTACTTGCACGATTACCTACACTTGGGTATAGCACACAAGCGCACACAGAAAAATTCTGGTGTCAGTAGTATACTGAACGATCTCAATTTTATTGTGATCCCTTGGAGTTAGATGACCCATTATATATAGTCCTAAGGAAGATGTAGAGTTTTTGTCTTAGCTGTTAACGCCAGTGACTTGTCGCGTCATTCGACATGCTAATGACTTATCGCGTCACAAGACAGTCGCATCATACGACAGGCCAGTGACTTATCGCGTCATAAGACAGAAGCTATTGATTTGTCGTGTCATTCTACAGACGCTAGTGACTTATCGCATCATACGATAGATGCCAGTGACTTGTCACTGTTAGGAAACTGCGTTCCCAGAATTCGTTGGCAGTGTATATAAGTTGGTATTGCAAAAATTTACGTGAAAGCTATAAAAACCCTACAAGGGCAGAACTAGGGTTACCTTGAACTACAAAAATGGATTATTGTAGTAGACGAATCGAGAACACGGGCTCGATAATAGCTCATGATCTTCTACCGTATTCCTCTGCTGCCAGAATATCGAACTGAGTGTGGGCTCTATCAAAATCCTTTCTATTTTATGCTCTCCCTCTTTTATGCTCTCTTTTCTATTCCGAGTTATAATACTCCATATAGAAAAATGTAAACTGAGAGGAGAGCCCAAGCAGCATATATATATAGGCTACGATAGGGACCATAAGAAATCAATAAGGAATAGGCTTCTTTATGGAATTAGGAAACCCCAATTCGAACTGAATCAGATTCTTATTTCCATAAATTATAATTCATACCACTAAAGAATTATAATTTCACTCCTACCCTTATCTCAAAAATATATTTTGAGCTCCATGTTATTAAATGCTTATTATCTTCCCATGTTAAGATTACAGATATCCATTAATCAAATATAATTACTGACAGTCACATTTAATTAATCTCTTAAAATTCCTTGAGATTCTCTACTTAACTTATTTGATATGTCGGATACAAAATCCACCTGCAGGGTTTGACATAATAAAAACTTATAAGCTTTTTCAAGGGAATATCATCAATCCCAAAAATTGAGATATGGACTCCATCATTAATTTATATCCACCACACAATCAATATTGTCACCCAATCCAATGAGATATTGACCCATTTAAGGATCTCACCCTTTTTGGGATCAAAGTGTAAATATCAAATATATGTGTCTATAAATTAACTTAGGATTTAGAGCATAAGAACTCATAATACCCATGATGTATTAATTATCTCATAAGTCAGTATAAAGATAATTACCCCAAGTCGGTCCTGTTTAATACACAAAGTGTACCAGCATAGTGAGTTGGAACTATATTATTTCCTGAAGTTAAGACAAACCTACTACAACACCATGATGTAGTCCTACCGATGGTGTGTCCAAACCCATCTAAGACTGTAAACCAAAATCTTACATTCTACAAGATCCGATGGTCTGATCTTCTGTGTGTAAGCCAAACTTTATACACCAAACCACCTACTATGTAGAATAAGAGACACACATGCATAATATTAAATAAATAATACAATACAAATATTGCCCACACAGATTCTAATAAAAATGGAATAACTGATTTTATTAAATGAATAATAAATTAACTACATAAAGCATGGCTTTTAGTATATATCTCTAACAGTCACGTCATAAGATAAATTGGTAACACCTGATCGATATAGCCAAATATGGCATTCTGGGAGATAGTACCTGACCCACGCTTGCTGCCACTTCTATGTTGAGCCGAATTTTATGCTGTCGCTCGGTTAGGCTGGCTCCAGGTAGACAATATTCTGGTCATACATTTCTGTCCCTTTGGTAATGGAGATTTATACTTATGTAGGGAATGATTGTTCTTAGGGTAACAAAACTTTTGTATCTATTGTAGGAAAACTTTAGTTCATAACAAATTATTTCTGTCCTTGTAAGGAAGCTTTGAACTTTTGTAATACATGTTTGTACCTTTGGTAATGAATGTTTGTAATTATGTAAGGATCATTGTTTTAGGGTAACAAACTTTTGTATCTATTGTGGGAATACTTTAGTTCACAGCAATTTATTTTTGTCCATAAAAGGAAGCTCTAAACTTTTGTAATACATGTCTGTACCTTTGGTAATGAATGTTTGCAATTATGTAGGGAATCATTGTTTTAGGGTAACAGACTTTGTATCTATTGTAGGCAGACTTTAGTTCATAACAATTTATTTATGTCCTTGTAAGGAAGTTTTGAACTTTTGTAATAAATGTATGTACCTTTGGTAATGAATGTTTGTAATTATGTAGGGAATCATTGTTTTAGGGCAATAACTTTTGCATCTATTGTAGGAAGACTTTAGTTCATAACAATTTATTTTTGTCCTTGAACTTTGGCAAAACATACTGTATCTTTGGTAATGAATGTTTGTAATTATGTAGGGAATCATTGTTCTTAGGGTAACAAAGTTTTGTATCTATTGTAGGAACACTTTAGTTCATATCAAATTTTTTCTGTTCTTGTAAGGAAGCTTTGAATTTTTGTAATACATGTCTGTACGTTTGGTAATGAAGGTTTTTAATTATGTAGAGAATCATTGTTCTTAGGGTAACAAACTTTTGTATCTATTGTAGGAAGACTTTAGTTCATAACAAATTTTTTCTGTCCATGTAAGGAAGCTTTAAACTTCTATAATGCATGTCTATACTTTTGTAATGAATGTTTGTAAATCTGCAGGGAATCTTTGTTCTTGTGGTAACAAAGTTTGTACCCTTACAACATTCATTGAAAAAGATACAACCATTTCTTACTATGGTACAGGCCTACCTTACCATTGTCATAATGTATAACAGTTTTAAACTAAGGTACAACAACTGATTCTTTATGTATAACATTTTTAAACAAAGGTACAACGTTCGCTGCATAAGGTAATGCATTTTGCTAACCAGGTACAATATTTTATTACCAAAGTACAATCATCGCTTACGATGTACAAACATGCCTTACCTCTATTTGGTAGCCGGTCATGACCGGCAGCTGTGCATTTAATGATGCATTTAATACACAGCAGCCTTCTCTATGCACCAAACCACTTCGTTGTATCATAGAATGCGCCCACTCCCCATTACCGCACCTTTACATGTCCCCATCTCCTCTACAATATCCTTGTCGCTATTTAACTGCAGCTTTTTTAATTGAAGCGTGTCCCCTGGCCCCCAGTGCGCACTTCTTTTAGTGGTTGTAGCTCTCATCTTTGATTTGGGAGGTGTACAACAAGACCATGTTAAGTATTATTAATGTTTTGAAAATCGTACCGTTCGTGGAACCGTAAAAAATGATCGGTTATGGGTCACTGGTTCAACCATTGGGTCAATTGAAATTGAACCGTAATATCACAATTATTTTTAATAAATATTAATAAATATTCAAAATTCAAAAATATGGAAAAAAAAAATTTTGAAATAACAAAATTTAAATTTTTCGAATTTTTAGTTCAATTACCGGTTTTACCGGTTCAACCATCAATTTTCTGGTTTTCATAAATTATGCCGGTTTTTTATTTTTTTCGGTTAGAATTTTTCCAATTAATCGGTTCAAACCGGGCTTGTTCACGGTTCAACATGCTGGTCTGGTCCGGGTTTTAAAACAACACTTTTATATATTTTTTGTGAGAACTACATTTGGCTAGTGTCTAGTTTTTACATAAGAGTGTGTGCCTGGTCTAATAAATCTCTTTAAAATGGTTTTATGTCAAACTAACATAACATTGGTTCTCACAAGAACCATCCTATTTTGGATATTCCCAAGTAGGCCTTAACTTCATTTCATCCATTCAATTCAATATTCATTTTAGGTATTCTAAGATACATCATACACAGGTCCTGACTTTGTCGCAACTTTTTTGAGATGCATGATACAAGTTCTGTTTTGTATAGCTTAATCAGAGAGATTATAGTTTTTAGCTTTTCAACATATAGCTTTTAGAACTCAGCGCACACAATTCGGGCATATAGCATTCGGGCATATAGTAGTCAGGCATATTATACATGCCTCCCCTGGCATATTTGTGGGGCACAAGTTCCAATAAATTGAAAGTCTTAATGGCAGTTGTGCAAGTCCCCAAACAATTTAGCTTCGGATGCTAAATTGCACATTTCAAGAATCAAGCTTATGGAGCAAGCCAAATACCAATTCTTCCCCTATAAAGACAGTGGTCTGGCCAAGCATAAAAAGTCTCCAACAGCTCAAACACAAACCCAAACAAAGCATTCTAAAAGCATTCAGTAGCATTCCTTAGCATTTCTTTCAATGTTCTACTAGCATTTCAATTACTTTTATGTAATTTCTATTTCCCTGTAATTTCCTTTAAATCAATTTCAATGGTAGTTTCCATATCCACTTCTAAAGCCTTGCTTTATATTATTTTCATCACTTTCAGACTTGTATGCTTCAATATTGTTTAAGAAACTTTGATAAGGGTACTTTTCTACTTATCTGGAATAATCCGCCATGATAGAAGTTAGTTTTTGCATTACTCACGTTTTCTAACACACACACACACACATACACACACACAAAAATCGAGCTACCTCAGCTATGGCACGCCCGATGCAAACTATAGAGCAAACTATTTTTGGCACGTCCGGTGGGACACCCGAGTGATGAAAAAGTGTACAAAGATGCATGGCTTTACTTCTACAACGATCAAAATTGTTAGCAAAATGAAGGAATAAACCAACTTCACAATGTAATACCCTGTATTTCTGTAATGTATTATATAAATAAGACCTTGTATTCCTTTTTGAGATACATGTATGAGTTCAGCTTTACCTTTAGTGTAATCTATATCCCAATCGATTAGACTTGTTTCCCAATCGATTGCCTTATCTTGGATACCAATCAATTGTCATATTATACCAATCGATTGGATCATGTCATACCTAACCCCAATCGATTTCCACCCTTGCCAATCGATTGGCAACAACTGTTTTAAATCCTTTCCTTCAGCTAGGGATTGGTCACGTGAACACTAATCCCTCTATATATATGAGGCCCTCTTGGATGTATTTCTGATTATAGAAATCAGAGAGAGAGAGAGAGAGAGAGTGTGTGTGTGTGTGTGTGTGTGTTCTATATGTGTTTTATATATATATACATACTCATATATATACATATATATATCTATACACTCACACACACACTATGATCAGAAGAAGGGAGAAGAAAGAAGACAAGGAAAAAGAAAAAAAGAAGAAAAGAGGATGAAAGAAGAGAGGTACAGGCAGAGGAAGAAGAGAGAGAAGGAAGAGACCACCATTGAAGCTCCAAGCTTCAATGCACACACCCAAACACCTCATAGTCATTTAAGGTGAGTTCTAAACTCACTTGGTAGCATAATATTGAGGTTAGAGCTTTTTTAGATGAAGATAAGAAGCATGGACCATGTTTTCTCGTATTTATGTTGCTGAACTATCTTACTGTGAAGAAGACAAAGTCCCAATTGATTATCATCTTTCATAAAATTGATTGCCATTTTATACAATCGATTTCCATTATAGATACCCCAATCGATTGCTAAGGTTAGCTTTTAGCAATTGATTTGCATGGATTGTGATCCAATCGATTGGACTTTTTCTAATCGATTGTTACTGCTTTTATACTAATCGAATGGACCTCTGTCCCAATCGATTGGCTGTTTCAGGATGTTGATATTCTTGTTTAGTTATATTATAACTGTTTAGTTGTTTATTTAACTATTCAGTAATCATTGTATGCTATACTATTGTAATACAGGTGTGATAATGAGATAATGCATCATAGGATCATAGTAAAGTTAAGATTAACGGATGATGTTGTAACTTTAAATAATGTAATAGTTATGAATCCTTTAGAATTAACGTTCATTTCATTCAATGTAGTCAGGCCACATGGGATGTCATGTATCGATGTTAGAGTTGAACTTAAGTAGGTTTGTTAAGACTCGGGAATCTTGCGTGGGCAGGCCTTGGTCGATCACATGTTCTTAAAAGTGGTAGATAGATGAAGGTGTCTATGACTTGCGGTGCATTGGACCAGTAGCCCTAAGATAGCTAGATGATCTAATCATATATTCTTAAAAGCGGTAGACAGACGATGGTGTCTATGACTTGTGATGGACCGTGATCACTGGTAGACGTCGTTAAGTCGTGGCATTAGATTGATGTAATGTTGCTTATAGCATTATATCCCTGTAGTGCGGTGAACTAGGCATATGTTCTTAACAGTTGGGGGTGGACTAACATGGTGTCCATGACATGCAGTGGACTGTGCATATGTTCTTAAACGCGGTGGATGAAGCAATGGTGTATCTTTAGAAGTGAACTACTATTGAGTCTGTTCTTCTATCAGAATATGTTGTCAGTTTTAATTTGGTAAGACATTAGCAATCGGATAATCGGTTTCATTAAAGAGAAGATACCCTCAATGGAATTTAATTATAGCACCTACAATTTCCAGAAATTCCACGTAGGAGTTTCCTAACATTAATCTGGATTAATGAGGTCACCTTAGTTATAGTAATCCCGTCAGGATAATCTTAGTCAGTATCAGATCCTTTGGACTGTCCTCCCAACGACGACGTCGTTATATTTTAGTAATATTATAATAGTAGTCGTAACCTTGACTTTTAATTCTAGTTAGAATTTAAAGACGACTTACTTATAGGCTCGTACACAACCCACTATATAGGCACAATTATTGTCAGGCACGTAAATCGAGATATACACATAACCCCATACATTTGCACATAAACCGAGATGTGGACCACACCACTGCCATGTAGCAGCCATGCAGCTACCACCCACCATGTGTTACCCATACATGCCCCCACCAACACTTGGAACAAACCACACCACTACTTGGCCACCATGCACCCTCACACAAGCCACATGTCAAACCCCCATTCCCCTTTTATATATATACACATTTGTGCATCACAAACACATACACAAGCTACACACCCACAGATCATATAGAGAGAGTGGGATTGAGATAGTAATTGAGAGAAAGGACCTGAGAGTTAAGAGAGGAAGAAGAGACCCCACACTCTCAAGCACATAATACCCACACTCTCAAATGCATCCCTTTCTATATGAACATACATACAGAAGCCGAGGGAGAAGAAGGAGACACAGAGGAGAGGAGAAAAGGAAACGAAGAAGAAGAGAAGAAAGAGACCGGACTATTTTCAGAAGGTGTAAGCATTCCCCATTCCCCCTTGTATTTTTGGCACCGTATAGATGCACAAACACGTACATGCACAAACCCAAGAAGAGCCTTTAACTCAGAATCAATAGCCATTAAAGCTCAGTTTGAGATTGGTTTTGCAACTTCCACCAAATGCGCCCTATGCTATACTAAACAGACCCTCTTGAATCCCATACACCCCCGTTATAATGGCTTTTCATTTGATACATGTTTGGTAGGCCCTGCAATGAATTATTCTTATTTTGGCTGAATAGGATAATCGTTTGATTCATATAGCAAATGAGAAAACCCAAGTTCCAGTTTGTAGTATGTGAAATAAGAAGAGATTCCGAGCATTCTGGTGTTTATCTCGTGCATTTCTATGGAGAAATTAGTGATGTATGGGCTGAGGAAGATTTTCGATGAGATCTGGAGTCGTCGGCGATGAGCTAGCTGGTCAAAGAAGATGAGACCCATTTGGGTTTACGAGTTATAAGACCCGGGTTCGGGTCGAGTTATGGGTGGGTTTATCTGTGAGGTTTAGTAGGTCAGGGTTTGGGTACAGGACGGGTTTTATTAAACCCATGGACCATTTAAGTGGCACGACATCGTTTTAACATCCGGTCGGGTTTGGGTATTTGGTTCGGGTTAGGTTGTGAGGGCAAACGGTTAGGGTTTAGGTTATGAATCCAGCTCGGGTTCGGTCCTATAGACACCCTATTTTTGTTCGTCTGTTCGACTGACTGAAGGAACCCCGCCTCAAGAACAACTCGATGACTAGAATCAGGATTTGTTGGTTATATGAAGAAGAACTCCGTGAATCATAGTGGTCTCCGAGATACGTTAGAATAAACTCTAGAAAGACTTAGGAACGTTAGAAATTCAATTTAGAGACAAAAACAAAATAAAATGTTTTTCTACGTAAAATGACCAAAATATTTTTATTAGCAAAATACCATTACCCAAGCCAAAATCCGGACCTTGGGATGGGATCCCAAGAAGTCCTTTTTAGTCCTAAAATATTTTAAAACATAGCCCAAACTTTGTTTTTTGCCAAATAATTCCCAAATAATTTTCGTACCAAAATAACCTTCAAAGTCCATTACGAGCAGCCATTTATAGCACAACTTTAGTATTTTGACCATAATTCTTAAGCCAGGAGGATTTTGGGCCTAAAACTACTTGGAATGGATAATACGTTTTCTGGGCATATAAATCCGTAGGTCATAAGCCCAATTTGAACTTAAAATGGGTGAGATATGGCATTTTAAAGATGGTCCAAAGTGCATTGACGAATTTCTATCCTATTTTATTTTTGGAGACTTTTTAAATACGAAAATTAGTGTTTTTTGTTTCCAAAACTCTCTAAGAGATTAGGATAGAATTTAAAATCTTCCATATCCTAATATGCTTACTCCACTTAGTGAAAGACTCCTACGTACACATCAAAATGGCCTAAGTACAAGTCTTTAAAGCTTGTATCTCCGTCCCAAATTGATTAAACACAGAAAACAGAACTCAAATCTCAAATTATAAATAGAGGCCTTCACCCCCATATATTTTTTACACCTGAAAATCCTAACGATTAGAGAGCTAAGAAAACCCCTCTGGAGGATTCCGAAGCACTCCTAGAAAATTCTTAGGAAAAGTATAAGTCTTTAGAGTCTAAGATTGAGGCTTGGAGTCCACGGTGCCAGCGAAGCCCTGTCGGAGGAGCACTCTGAGGGGAGTTCTTGGGGTAAGTTCTTCTTCTTTGTTTTTGTGCTTTTTTTTCTTCTAGTTTTGATCTTCATTTTATTAGATCTAGGTTGAATTTCTTGTTTGTTCTTCACGTTCTTCATTTTTATTTGCTTTTGATCTTTAAAGTTTTAGGGTAGTTGTATTTCCTTGTTTGTAGTATCCATTAAAATAGAGTTATCCCAGGCAGAGCTACCCCCTAATGTTGTGGTAGCCGAAGCTGTGGGGTTGGTATTCAATCCATGGATATCCAACCCTGGAGATAACAAAGCCTTAGTTGGATCTACGAATCTAGAACTAGGGCATTCATATAGGAATCATGTAGTAATCCATATTAGTTGGGATAGTAGGCTATCCATGCTATCCCTGTTTTACCCATGCATAGTATTTAATTCATAACTAGTTTAATTCATGAATAAATTCGTATCCATACACATGCATACACTTGCACATTATCCTCACTTAGAATAGAAGGTTATCCATGTTGGAAAAACAGGTTTAAATGGAAAGTTTAAACGCGCAGCGGAAAAATCAAGTTATGAAACTTTATTGGCATGCCCGGATCTACTACTCGTCAATTCTACAGATGCGCACAAGAGGGGACACGAGTTATACCTTAGTGTCTTGAACCCAATTCTGATCTTCAACTTCCAGCAGCCTCCACTAGATGATCTTCACCCTTATGACTCCTGCGGATGCCTGCCAGAAAGACTAGGGTTGGTGGGAACCCTAATGGAGAGGATAGAGAAGGTTTTGGGACTCCAAAACAGTTTCTGCAGCTTCTGACGTTCAAAACGACGAACAACCTTTTCCAGAACGCAGCTGCCCTATTTATAGATTCCCAGAATTGACCTAGACTTCGAGCGATCGAAGTGCCTTCGATCGATCGAACATTCGATCGATCGAACCATCTTCGATCGATCGAACCTGCAGACTTCAATCGATCGAGATATCTTCGATCGATCGAACCTGTCTGGACATCATCCTCAAGCATCTTTCCAAGCATCCTGGCGGAGCTAAGAGTGGGACCTCCTAGGCTCTTTATTGTTGGCTCAGACCAGTTTGTTAATTACCATGACCAAACTCTTTGATCAGCAAACTAACTAACTGGTCAGTTAACGTTTACTCCACTATAAAACGATAACTGAACTCCAACGCAAAAGAACATATCCGAAGCGATAACTAGACTTGTATGTTGTACTAATGTCCCTCTACCTCTAGCATTCGTAATCATATTCAGGTAGTCGGATAACTGTTACTGTCAACCTGAATCATGATTACTTCTTGTATTCCTTGAGTCCCATTCACCTCTCATGATTACCAAACATGTTGATAACTCTTATCAACAAGACTGCAGTACTCAGTAATCGACTTGGTGACATTCTCAAGGGAATGCTTACTCTGAATTAGAGGGTAGATTCTATCTTGACAATATATGTTCACAACCCTATGAACATGACATACCCAAGATACCCAGGTGTTGATCTTCTGTAGACCTCACTGATTGGTAAGTCAAAGCAGTCATATCCACAGTCTGTGTTCATAATCGCCTCAAGATTGAGAACACGTACCTTATACAAGTTATGAGTTCCTATCGACTGATTGACAGCTTTGAGTGTCAATAGGAAAGCTCAGGTCCGTCAATGCACTATAAGCACTAGCATATTAACCAAGAGTCACACTCTAGTGATTGAGATTTATCACTCCATCCAATGGTAGTTAATGATGCTACAGTGTATACCTGATGAGATATCCAGTCTCATCATCCACTGTGACAAGCTTTAAGTATCAAAGAATAGTAATTCGTATCTCATTGTATGTATCTCATACACACACGAAATACTTACTATGATACTTATGGATTAAACAATCATCTCATGAAAGAAACATACATAATGAAATGTAAAGCTGATATCCATATATTAAAATGTCAATGTCTCATACATAAAGTAATGGTTTGAGGGCACAAACCCAACAATCCATACTAGAGATAACATCTTAATTAGGCTTATACATGCACGCTATTGCACATAGTATTCATGTTCGAATATACATACATGCTTTCTATGCTAAGAATAGTAGGGTATTCACTTAGATTATTCCCTATATATTATGCTTTATTGTCCTAACCATGGTTAATTAGGATAATTGGGAATGCTATGCTATCTCGGGTAAGTTCTCTACATTCCCTCTTATTTACTGCTCTCCTAGGATCACATAGAAGCATGATTAGGTGGATAAAACTGGTTTAAAATTCCTTACATGATTACTTGTGCATAGAATTCATGTTTTTTCTAGGGTTTATGTGTGTGATTTTCACGTTTAATTCATTTTTATTTCATTTCGCATGTATAGTGGAGGGTCGTAATACGTTTAGTCCCCGAATTATTGTTTTAGCATGTGCATTGCATGTAATTGCTTAGTTTCTTGCACGATTTTCTTTTATTAGTTGTTTATAACTTAAATTAGGAATGCATTAGTGTAATTGAAATAGTCCACATAATGTCTAGTCAAATACCTTGAAGCTAAGTATAGGCCCATTTCACGATGGGCGCGAGAGGGGGTGTTTTAGCACGATCTAGCTCCTTCCTCTCTCGTACCTTAACCCCCGAACCGAGTCTTTGGTGACGACGGTGCAGTGCTCTCTATCCATTGGACTTGATAGATTTAGTTTCCTTGGTTTTCTTTATCAAATAAAGTGGCAACTCTATTAGTGAGGATCTCTCCAGATTTAGCCTTGTGGGATATACATGGATTACTCACTCGTGTAGCCTCGGATATGGATCATGGGCATTGATAGTTACCTCGGCTTGGATAAAAAGCCCCATGGAATCCAAATACATGTAATCCAAATCGGTCAGATCGGATAAAGGCTAATGAAGGTGGTGAACCACACTCGTGGTTGTTGCATGAGATTTGAAATTGGACAATCAAGCGGGCTTAATCCTTCTACACCCCAAGCTTGGTTCGGGTACCCACAGGTTTGGGTTAAGAATTCGGGTTGGGTTAGTTTGTTAGTATAATTGGGTTTCGAGTTCGGGTTGATTTGATCCGAACGGGTTTCTAGTTTGGGTTTAGTTGTGTCTGTGTATGGGTTACCCATATTAGTTCGGGTCAAGTTAAGTCGGGTCAAGTCAGGTTTAACCCAACGGATCTTAGCCTTGGATCCTTTTCATTGAGTAAACGGGTAGTTTGTTTATGAGTGGGTCGGTTCAGGTTTGGCCCGACGGATCTGGGTTATTAATAATAATAATAATATTATTATTATCATTAATTCCTTATTTGTATTTTTAAATAGTTTTAAGGGAAAATTAGATGAGGATTCCTAGTTAGGAAAATATAGTGGTTTAAGGATAATTAGTTATTTTTACTTTCGTTGAGGTCTCTTTCCAGATAAATATCTTTGATAAAACGACAAAATAAAATTAAAAATCCAACAATACCCTCGTTAGGCATTGCACGCGCATGCCACACCCTAATATTTTTAAACTTCAACGTTAATAAACCAAGCGGCCAGTCGCGTCACGCGCCCCATGTGCGTGCCAAAGGGTATGGAAGTGCTCGCACGATCTGAGCAGCACACCATAAAAATACCCATTTTGAAAAAATTTCTTAAACTTTAACCTCTATAACTTTTGATCTACAACTTCATTTTTCTCAAAATTTATACCGTTGGAATCGTGTCGACGAGATCTACAAAACTAGTACCATTGTTGATATGTTTTGAGCAAAAAAAAAACTAGAATGTCAAAAATAAAAGACTACTTTAAAAGATAAATGGTAGTTGGGCCAAAATATATCATATCATTGGAACAAAAATATCAAAATATTACATTTGACATTGTAACAATGTCAAAAATAGAATTGGCATAATGAAAATGGCATGTAGCATTTAAGTTGTTCTAAAAGTTGTGAAATTTCACCACTAATTTTGAATGTGCTAAAAGCAGTGGTGAAACTTCACTACTTTTCAGGAACAAGGCTCTCAAGGCCATTTTTTTTTTGCTCAATAATATCAACAATGGTACTAGTAGTAATGAAAAAAAAAAAAAAGCATTAATAGCACAAAGCATGAATACTGTTCAAAAGTGGTAAAATTTCACCACTTTTCAGGAACAAGGCTATCATGGTATGTAAAAAAAAAAAAAAAAAAATTCTCAAAATATATCAAAATGGTACTAATTTTGTAGATCTCGTCGACACGATTCCAACGGTATAAAGTTTGCAAAAATTGGAATTGTAGATCAAAAGTTATGGAGGTTTAAAGTTTAAAAAACATTTTTGATATTGGGTTTGATATGGTACAGTCACTCACACCGTGTGAGTGACTGCCATGGGCTGCTACGCGCGTGGCACGCGTGTTGTGCGCAACTTTGAGGGAAAGAGAGAGATTATTTGGTGTGGTTGATGGTATGTTTGTCCAAGAAAAAATTTAGGGACTTAAATCAAAATATTTTTTTTTAAATTATCCTTAAATCAACATATTTACATTAAATTGTCTTTTTATCTAATTGTCCTAGTTTTAATTAATTGAATTAGTTTTGAGTTATATAACTAGTATTTCTAAGTTATGAAATATTATTATATAATATTTTATATCTTCTGAGTATTAATATTATATTAAAAAATATATATTTATTATTTATATGTATAATATAAATAATAAATATTATGTATAATATAAATAATAAATATTATTTTTCTATGGTATTTAAATAATAATTAAATACCTATATATATACTATTAAACTCTGGAAAATTAGAGATATGTCATTAAGTGAATTCTATACTATATAATATTTTATAAAGCTATAATACTATAGTTTAGTATTTTTAATAAATAACAAGGAGCTTTTCTATGGATATATTAATTATTATAAATACTAAACGAGCTCCGAAAATTATTAAAAGTACATTTTAAGATATAGTATTTATTAAAAATATTTTCAAGTACTGAGTTCTCAGTGTAAATACATTTGTGTATTTAAATTCCTTTTTCGGATATTTTCTGCTATATATTATCTTCAATAATTCATAATAAATAATCTGTGATTCCAATAATTACGTGGTCAGTTCCCAGGTTCTTAGAATAATGTCTAGAATGTCCTCTTTAAGTTTGGTAACTTTTCGACTCGGTCAAAAATACAGTCTGTCTTTTAGCGTTAGTATAGAAAATCTTGCCTTTTTACCTCGAAAAATACGACGGGCTCCGATTTGAGTCTAAAACCCTACTTTTTTACCTCAAAAAATGCGATGGACTCCGATTTGAGTCTAGTCAATGGTGTTGAACTTAGAATGACACGTAGATCACTACCTTGAGGTGTATACCCTCATTTGTTATAATTATCATTATGCCCATGTAGTTAGCTCATACTTTATTCTGTTCTTTTGTTTTATTTTGTAGAACTTGCCGGTTAGCTTCTACCGAGGTTCTGAGCTTGCTATCTTATCGAGGTGAGTTCTTAACCTCACTTTAATCCTTGTTAAGATCAATTCAAGATATCTATAAGCTACCTATATCATGTATTGTTCATACATTGTGTTGATTAATGTTACTATGTATTTCAGTATCTGTAGTGCTATGAATATTCATGCTATGGTAGTGTTATCGCATAAATAAGCATGTTAATGGTTTTATCTATGTGTTGGTTGGTATCCAATCCATGTTAGAGATCCATGAGCTATATGCTATGCTTTCGTTGCTATGAATATAGTATGTTGATGGTAGTAGTATTAGATTAATCCTACATAGACCATAGAAAAGTTCATACACAAGCTATATGTACGTTGTACGGTACGATTATTGTGTTGATAGTAATTAGATAAGCTCCCATTGTAAGTATTGCTGGGTAGTCGGGTTTTGGGTTGTACTACCGAGGATATGAACATGTAAAGGGTACATTTATGTGAAGAGCTTATGGAGATGTGCTATAGGACTAGAATGATTATAAATATAACTATGATGATCGTATTCGGAAGTTGTGTAAGGAGCCTAATCTTGTAATAAGTGACGCGAGTATTGATGGTTTATGTCGAAAATTGGTCGGATGATATCAAGATGGGGTTGAGTTGGTATCGAATGTCGAGTTGGATTAATCAGGTCGTGGAGGCCAAGATGATGAGTTTGGGTAAATTGTCAGGTTGGTGACTATGAAGGCCTAGTGTGATGATGGGATAGTGTGGTGAGTTAGGACTTTGTGTTAGACTCAGGATGGTTATGTTAGGACTTCGTGTCGGGTTGCTTGCGAAAGCTGGGACTCTATGTTAGGCTTATGTGTTGTGTTGAGTTGAGAACACTTCGATTCTTTGTAACGAAGTGAAAGTTGTTGATCTCGTCAAAATCAAGATAAAAAAGTATGTTTATTTATGCTTTACTTTCAAAAGATTCGTAGTGTGTAAGTAAAGGTCGAACCCACAGAGATTGTTAATTTTAATCCTTTAATTACTAAAATCGAATCTATTTAGTTATAAGTAAATCATAAGTTTGATTGATTGATGATTTGAAATATTACTACTAATTAAACTATGAAATTAAACTTATGGAATTACGAAAATAAATTCTAGAATTAAATTTAAGTAAACTAGTATGCTAAATTGAAAATTGGTTTAAATATGAGTGGATGAGATTTAGGATTATAAATCCACCACTAACTATGCATCGGGGGTCTAGACTTTCTATTCTAAGTTCTATGTTTGGATAGTTATGATCTATCGTAGCTACAAGCCCAATAGTATCGTCAAGAGGATATTGTTAGTTTAATCTAAGCATAATCCATCTATGGTTCACATAAATTATCTACCTATAACTAGGGTGTAGCATAACTCATCTTTCCTAAGCATGGGTTATAAAAGACGTAAACATCACAATCACATAAGCACTATTGTATGTAAATACTCCTATCAATCACAGAAATCAAGGACTATTGAGTTCAATAAGCATAAGGAAAAATCTAAGACAAGAATAGATCCAAAATACTCTTGATTATTATCATTAAAAATTGATTATATATAAATAATCCACCAACATACAATCACTATCCAATACATAAAATCCTAAAATAGAAAAGCATAGAATTCCCCCTTTATATAGCTAGGGTTTCATTGAAACCCTAGAATAGGTGTTTAGTTGCACATGGTGGGTGAAAGCATGAAGATTGAGTTGATGGTAGCCATTAGAGACCTTCAAGATTGCTCTTCTCCTTCCTCTTGCCTTCCAAAGTCTTCAATGAATGAATGTGTAACCCTCCTTTGATTTAGAATGAGATATATATATATATATAGTTATAGAGAGATTAGGAGGGTCTTCCTAAACCTAATCTCACTAAAACTGCTAAAATTTACTTTATGGACGTAATTGGACAATTTCGTCCATATAGGGGTCTTCAGCTCTTCAAAATACATGTTTTATGTTTTTTCGTATAGATCGTGCTAGCGGGCCGCGCGAGCGCGTAAAATGGGAGGTCGCGCGAGCGGCCCGCACGAGCGATGTGCTGGATTCTTGCGCGAGCGGGCCGCTCGCGCGAACTGGCTTTTTCTGCTTCTTTTTTCCTGCTTTTTCACCCCATTTAACCGAAAATCATTGCTTTCTCCTAAAACCTGACAGAAAGTGGAAAACAAAGTAAAATTATACAAAAACAGGATAAAAATGACTAACAAATGTGAATTAAGGCGTATAATTAGGATTTGTTCTCTCCCGATCACACCCCCAAACCTACATTTTGCTAGTCCTCGAGCAAAAATAATAAAAAAATAAAACTACTAATAATAAAAATTCATAATCCATTTTTGTATGGATAACGATTGCACTTAGCTTGTGCAACAAGCCTTTTAAACCTCTAGGTGTCCCTAGTCGGACGAGTGAAGCCTCGTGAGGGTTCTCGTCAACAAGTCACCCACAACCATTTTTATTAATTTTGTAAAATAAAAAATTTTATTAAAAATTTAAATATTTCAATGTCAACATCCTTCCTTGATAAAATCAAATTCAAATAAAACTTTAAATTATCAAAATTAAAACAATCGTACGCCCTCCTACATTATAAAAATAATCCGAAAACATATATCAACAGAATCAATAGAATATATCGAAGACTCACATGTGTATGAAATAATAGTCAAGTGGCTACACGGCAACTATGAACTCGGAATATAAATCGGATAACTATCTAGTGAAGCTTCGACTACAAATCTCACGTTGTTAATTACACTCAAAAATGAAAATCACTCGGAAATAGGTGTAATTACTCGGATATATGCGAGGAGGATAATTCTATACAAAGTAAATAAATCTCACATATGACACGGAACAACGTATAACACGACAGGAATATAGTCTCATGAATAGATATCGATCGTCAAGTAAATATTACTACTACCATGCTTTTATTCCCTTTTTCGATCGATTCCATATTAAAATCATGTTTCCATAGAATCATCTAGGACTTTACAAGGGTTGTAATGTTGGTCAAGGGTTATAGTTAAGAAAAGAAAGGCAAAAGGAATTCAAAACGTCATTGAGTAAATAGAAATAGCTATAATATTAGTAACACAAGGGCTGTACTACAACGACTCTTTATTGTCTCTTCATATTTTTTTTTCAAGAGATTCATCTCTTTTTTTTCAATCCTTCTTTCGACATCTTCTTTTCTTTTATATATCCATTTTTTTAAATACCTTTTCTACTCAATTCTCCACTTTACATGAGTCGTATTAGCCCAATTTCTTTATGTAAAACTATTCCTTACTACTCTTAGACTTGAACTCCATATTGGAGTAGGTGGGATAATAGGTGAACAAATGAAAGGCTTAATAAAAGGCTCAAAAAGGGTTAACAAGGGATATAAAATATTCGTATTGGGTAGGCCAAAGGTCAAAAGGGTTTATTAAAACAGATGGCCTAGTGTCATTTTCTATGAGTTACATGATTCTTCAATGTTATGATATCAAAGGAAATAGATGTTTTTTTATAATATGTTAAACATGGTAATTCCAATACTAACTCGACTTTCAATCAAAATAAAGAATAGTGAGACTAATCAACGAAATAATGCGCTTATGTCAATGGGATTCGATTTGAAAAACCATTAAAAAGAATGAAAGGTTCAAAAGCTCACCGGGTTTTATTTCCACAATATTACTATTTAGAAATCCAAGTTATATTATAGTTCAATATCAATATGTGATCGGGAGAGAACTAATCCTAATTATATGCCTTAACGCGCATTTGTTAGACCATTTTATCCTGTTTTTGTATATTTTTACTTCGTTTTCTAGTTTCTGACAGGTTTTGGAAGAAATCACCTAAACCAGGATAAACAGGGTGAAAAAGCACAAAGAAAGAAGCTGAAAAAGAAAAGTCGCGCGCGCGACCCGCGCCCGCGAAAATCCGAGAATCGCTCGCGCGATCCGCGCGCGCGAAGTCCAATTGTCGCGCTCGCGCGATATGTGTAAAAATCAAAGTTGCGTATTTCAGTATTGTCACGACCCATCCCACTACGCGTGGAAATAGGACACGTGGCACGCCACCAAGGCTCATCCAAACATCATCTAATAATACGCAGCGGAAAGAACTTCTATAAAATAACCCTGGTAGTTTAAAACTTAGGAAACGTTCCCCTCTGTGTTTGTAAAATCTATTGAAATCAGAGTTATAAAAAGTTTTGGCCATTGAAAACACATTCAAAGAAAATTAGTTTTGAAAACAGAGGTTCAGTCGACTGCCCCGTCGACTGCACTAGGGTCCAGTCGACTGCTCCGTCGACTGTGTTAAGCAGAACCAAAAATACATCATATAGCAAAGAGGTCCAGTCGACTGATCTGGGAATCCAGTCGACTGCTTTTCAATTTATGGAAGCAGTGGCTAAAATAAACAGTGTTCAGTCGACTATCCAAGGAGTCCAGTCGACTGCTTTTCTATTATTCCCTTACAGTATCTCAATCCCACGAGGTCCAGTCGACTGATCTGGGGCCCAGTCGACTGCTCCCCTGCTGACAGCCCTGTATTGAAATATTAACCACTCATGCCTCTCAACACCCACAACAATCCAACCACAACTGATTTCAACATATTAAAACATAACTACAGACGTTCAATTACAAGATTGCAATACTATAGAATTAATCTATGGTTCTATTACAACATATTACCAATCCTTACACAAATTTCAGGATTTAAAATAAAACAACCAAAACATATACAAGTGTGAAATCCCCGGCGTTCCTCGGCCTCACTCCTCACGATTCTTCTTGTCTTTCTTCTTACCTGCAATGGAGTACATCTCCACTGCTTAGCTATATGCTGAGCGTACAATTCTAAATGTATGCTTATATGACAATTCATGGTTTAAGCATCTAAAACACATAGAAATAGTCTCTAGGGTGAGTGGTACGCATTCATCCGGTCGATGCCGTAGGAGGCCCACCTCTCCCACGCATCTCGTACACTGGTTGGGCCTTCCTCCATACTAGGTACCGTGTACTGGTTGGGCCCACCTCCAATCCAGACACAACCACAAATTCCAATTCCAACATGATCACAATCCTCAAGGTTCGAGGAGCTTACTCCGAATGAATTTGCACCAAACTCCCCTTTGACCCAAGTAGACACATAACATGCTCACATAAACAGTTATACGTGCTTTTATCATAATTTCACGTGCATAATTAACGGGCCTAACTAATACATGAATTTCGCCCGGATCCAAGAATATCAAAAGTGATGTCCAAAACATGAAAATCCATATATTTCATAGATCTAGAATTCATACCTCGTGCGAATCTCTTCAAACTTTGAAGGATCGTCTAGGGGAATAAATAATCGTCAGATTCCGAATTATAGCAATTCCTACGAGTTTTACCTGATTTTTCCCAAAAGTCTAAAATTACTATTTTTACAAAAGTTGGCCAAACACGGCCTAAGTGATATCAAAACGTAGATCTTACCTCCACGAGTTCAAATCTGAAATCTGGAGAAAATCTGACGGACGAACGGTCGTCGTTTGTCGTCGCAAAGCCCGAGGCAACAAAATCTCCCTTCTCTCTCCTCTCTCTAGATATTTAGGAGTTGTGGATGAGATTTCAATCTCATCCTCATCTATATATAGAAAAACTCTTTGGAAATTACGTTTACCTCCCCACAAGTTTCTCAAACTTCTAATTAGCTCTCGAAACTTCGCACACGTTCATTTTATAACTTTACAAGTGAAAACTATAAATTTCAAAAGTTTTCGACTAGTTTTCGTTTGGGTCCAAAATAACGTCCGAAAATTATATTCTGTGGAAATCTCTACACAACCTACCTTTTCAATTAACGTGACACTCACGTTCTCACCACAGTTCTCAAATCGGTATATAACAATATCAAAGATTACCACAATTTACCAATACAGGTAAAATTACTATTCACAAAAATACCAGATAAAGTCATATAACATTTAAGTCATATAAATGTCATTTAATCATGCCAATGCAACAGGCGTTACCAAGTCTTCGTGTCTCCACTAGACACCTCACCGTTGACTCACGTCAACTCAACTCAATCAAATTATTAATAACATAAATAATTCCACAAATCTCAATTTATGCATGTTTTAAAACCATGAAATTCTGGAACGGGTGTGACAACTCTCCCCTCCAAAAAGGAAGTTTGTCCCCAAACTTTACCTCAAGCGTCGAACAAGTACGGATACTCATTCCGCATGTCTTCCTCACTTTCCCATGTAGCCTCTTCCAACGTATGACTACGCCATAGCACTTTCACCATTGGAATAGTCTTGGTTCTCAAAACTTGTTCTTTACGATCTAGAATCTCCACTGGTTGTTCCACGTAAGTTAAGTCCCCCTGAATTTGCAACGGTTCAGGTACAATGATCTTACTCGTGTCAGTCATACAACGTCTCAACATAGACACGTGAAACACATTGTGCACATGTTCCAACTCGGATGACAAGGCCAAACGATAAGCTACTGGACCAACCCTCTCTAGGATCTCAAAAGGTCCTATGAATCTCGGATTGAGCTTTCCCCTCTTTCCAAATCGTACAATGCCTTTCGAAGGCGATACCCGCAACTATACGAAATCTCCTACTTCAAAATTCATCGGTCGTCGTTTCAAATCTGCATAACTCTTATATCGGCTCTGAGCTACTTTGAGTCGCTCTTGAATTAACTTCCCTTTCTCAGTAGTCACCTGTATTAACTCAGGTCCTAATAACTTCCTTTCTCCAACCTCGGTCCAACAAACTGGTGATCGACACTTACGGCCATATAAAGCTTCATACGGTGCCATTTCGATACTTGACTGGAATCCATTATTATAAGCAAATTCAATCAACGGCAAGTGGTGCTCCCAATCGTTCCCAAAATCTAATACACAAAGTCTCAACATATCCTCTAGCGTCTGAATCATACGTTCTGACTGTCCATCGGTCTGAGGATGAAATGCAGTACTGAAACTCAATTTCGTACCCATAGCTTCTTGCAAACTTCCCCAAAATCTTGACGTAAAACTACTATCACGATCTGACACAATCACAGCTGGGACTCCATGTAGTCTTACAATCTCTTTCACATACAATTCCGCTAACTTGGACGGTTTAGTTGTCTTGATCGGTAGAAAATGAGCTGACTTTGTTAATCGGTCAACTATAACCCAAATCTTATCATTCTTATTGCATGATCGTGGAAATCCTGAAACAAAGTCCATGGTGATCTCGTCCCACTTCCATTCCGACACTGACAAAGGTTGTAGTAACCCCGCGGGTACTTGTCTCTCTGCCTTGACTTGTTGACATGCCGAACATTCGGATACAAACTTAGCGACTTCACGCTTCATACCCTTCCACCAGAAGTTTTCTCTCAAGTTTCGGTACATCTTATTACTTCCCGGGTGCACTGAATATCTAGTACTATGAGCTTCTTCTAAGAGTCGTTCCTTTATGTCTTTCACATTCGGTACACATAACCGATTTCCCAGTTTCAACGTTCCTTGTTCTAATACAAAACCAGGTCGTTTTTCCAAAGATATCTCATCTCTCATTTTACACAAATAAACATCGTTAAATTGTTCCTTCTTGATCTCATCAATAATATCTGGGTGTGCTACAATCGCCATCATCAAGTCATCGTTGGTCCCTGGAATCACATCCAATTCTAAGCGTTCCATTTCTTTTACCAACTCTTTTTGTTGCGTTAGCTCGTCGGCTAAATTCCTCGGCGTCTTTCGGCTTAATGCATCGGCTACTACATTCGCCTTCCCCGGATGGTACTCAATCGAAAGATCATAATCCTTCATCAACTCCAACCATCTTTGTTGTCTCATGTTCAAGTCCCGTTGGGTGAAAATATATTTCAAACTCTTGTGGTCTGTGAATATCTCACACTTTTCTCCGTACAAATAATGTCTCCAAATCTTCAAGGCATGAATTACTGCAGCTAATTCTAGATCGTGAGTCGGATAATTAATCTCATGTGTCTTCAACTGTCTAGATGCATAAGCAATCACTTTACCCCCTTGCATCAACACGCATCCCAACCCTTTGTGTGAAGCATCACTATAGATCACAAACCACTCGGTTCCGGATGGTATTGTCAAAATAGGTGCTCTCGTCAACCGTGACTTCAATTCTTGAAAACTGTCCTCGCATTCCTGACTCCATTCAAATGTAACTCCCTTCCTCATTAACTTTGTCATAGGCAATGAAATCTTCGAGAAATTTTCAATAAAACGGCGGTAGTATCCCGCTAATCCCAAGAAACTTCGAATTTTGGATACGGAAGTCGGTCTTTGCCAATTTGATACAGCTTCTATTTTGAGAGGATCAACTGATACTCCATTCTTGTCAATCACGTGACCAAGAAAAGTAATGCTAGATAACCAAAATTCACATTTCTTGAATTTCCCAAATAACTGCTTCTCTCGTAATCTCTGGAGTATCAACCTCAAGTGGTTCTCGTGTTCTATCTCACTAGGTGAATAGATAAGGATATCGTCAATGAATACAATCACAAAATCATCCAAATAGTCTTTGAATACTCGATTCATAAGGTCCATGAACGCAGCTGGTGCATTAGTAACCCCAAATGGCATAACTAAAAACTCATAGTGTCCATAATGCGTTCGGAAAGCTGTTTTCTCAACATCTTCAGCCTTCACTTTCAACTGATGATAACCTGATCTTAGGTCTATTTTGGAGAATACTTGTGCCCCACGAAGTTGATCAAATAAATCATCAATTCTGGGTAGTGGATACTTGTTCTTGATTGTCAACTTGTTCAATTCCCGGTAATCAACACACATACGCATGGAGCCATCTTTCTTCTTCACAAACAATACTGGAGCTCCCCACGGTGATACACTTGGTCGAATGAAACCCTTGTCAAGTAACTCTTGCAATTGAACTTTCAGTTCCTTCAATTCTACTGGTACCATTCTATACGGTGCTTTGGATACTGGCCTTGAGTCTGGTATAACCTCAATAGTGAACTCGACCTCTCTCTCAATAAGAACATCTGGTAGCTCATCAGGAAATACATCTGGATATTCTCGTACTATGGGAATGTCTTCTACTTTTAATTCGGTCGCTGAGACATCAGTCACTGAACATAGGAATCCTTGACATCCCTTTTTCAAAAAATTTCCTGCTCGGATAGATGAAATCAAATATGGCAGCGGTATAACCCCACTCCCTTGAAAACAAAAGTTCCCATATACCGGTGATCGAAAATTAACCTCTTTCCGTTCACAGTCTATTGTGGCGTGGTTAAGAGCTAACCAATCCATTCCTAGTATCACATCGAAATGGTTCACTACAATCGGTATAAGGTCTACAGTCATCAACTTCTCGCCTAGTTTGATTGCACAGTTCTTATATATAATAGATGTCACTACTGACTTACTAAGTGGCACAGCGATAGACAATTCATATCCTAGTGGCGCGGACTTAACATTCAAATGTTCAACAAAGTTATGAGATCCAAACGAATGCGTAGATCCCGAATCAACAAGTATGCGTGCTAAGTGCGAACATACAAGCACCATACCTGAGACCACTGTATCAGTAGCAGCCACGTCTCCAGGGTTCATCTGGAATGATCTTCCCTGACGTTGCTCCGTCCTTTGTCCTCCGTCACTAGACTGCTTAGGCTTCGAACCACTAGAGGCCATAGAACTTGCCCCTTGTTGAGAACGCTTCTTTGGGCAATCTTTCGCTCGGTGTCCCAAGGTACCACAGTCAAAACACTTGAGTTGCGAATGAGTCGTAGAACTCACACTGTTTCCCCCTGTAGATCTGTTCTGAAAGTTGGTCAGAAAACATCGACCGGTGTGTGGTCGGTTGCAAAGTGAACACAACGGTATGTTACTTGGTACTCTCATGGAATCATTAAAACCAGAACTAGAGCCTCGTGAAAACGGCCTCTTAAAAGATCCACCCTGACTTCGGTCACCACCCTCATGACTTCGCTTTCCTTGGTGATTTTGTCTCGATCTCTCTATTCCACTTTCGGCTACAAGTGCCGTCTGCTGTACCGCTGCAACAGTCGAATGTTCGTAGGTTTCTACCCTCAAATGGATATTTTCCCATAAGCCTTCTTCAAATTTCCTTGCCCTATCTTCCTCTCCTGGCACAGAACGTTTACCAAACCTCAACAACGCATTATACTTGGAAGTATACTCTGTCACAGTCATGTCTCCTTGCTTAAGGTTATCAAATTCTCGCTTCTTTGCATTGTAGGCGGCTCGCGGAAAGAATCGGCGATTGAATTCTGCCTTAAACCCTTCCCAAGTAATCGGTGCTCCTTGATCTAAGACATTCACCCACCAGTTCTGGGCTTCACCCCTCAGTACGTCACTTGCATTCTCAACCTTCTCCCTATCTGACATCGGAATAGATCGAAAAATTCTCTCCATGTCCATAACCCAATGTTCTGCCAATGTGGTATCAGGAATCCCATGAAATTCCATCGGTTTCTTTCGAGTAAACTGTTCAGATATTGATCTCATACCCCTATTTTCGGGTGCATGTACTACAGTTATTGGTTCCACTTCGATATGGGGTGTGTGAGGCAATCGCTCCGCTATATTCCGTATCATCTCTCCCATGTTCCCCATCATTTCAGCCATTTCATTCATTCGGCGAGTATGTGGCGATAATTCTCGTTCTTCGTCACTCATGATTATAGTCCTGTAGTTCTCAATGCATAAACACTATGCATGTACAACAATAACAATAGTATGTATATAAAACAACATCCATATGCATCAAACATCTCTAAGATGCATGAATGCAATTGAAAACATGTGGCAATTCACTCAACACTCCACTCGTCGTCGAACGTTTCCAAAGTTTTGTTACCTCTAGCTCTGATACCAATAAATGTCACGACCCATCCCACTACGCGTGGAAATAGGACACGTGGCACGCCACCAAGGCTCATCCAAACATCATCTAATAATACGCAGCGGAAAGAACTTCTATAAAACAACCCTGGTAGTTTAAAACTTAGGAAACGTTCCCCTCTGTGTTTGTAAAATCTATTGAAATCAGAGTTATAAAAAGTTTTGGCCATTGAAAACACATTCAAAGAAAATTAGTTTTGAAAATAGAGGTTCAGTCGACTGCCCCGTCGACTGAACTAGGGTCCAGTCGACTGCTCCGTCGACTGTGTTAAGCAGAACCAAAAATACATCATATAGCAAAGAGGTCCAGTCGACTGATCTGGGAATCCAGTCGACTGCTTTTCAATTTATGGAAGCAATGGCAAAAATAAACAGTGTTCAGTCGACTGTCCAAGGGATCCAGTCGACTGCTTTTCTATTATTCCCTTACAGTATCTCAATCCCACGAGGTCCAGTCGACTAATCTGGGGCCCAGTCGACTGCTCCCCTGCTGACAGCCCTGTATTGAAATATTAACCACTCATGCCTCTCAACACCCACAACAATCCAACCACAACTGATTTCAACATGTTAAAACATAACTACAGACGTTCAATTACAAGATTACAATACTATAGAATTAATCTATGGTTCTATTACAACATATTACCAATCCTTACACAAATTTCAGGATTTAAAATAAAACAACCAAAACATATACAAGTGTGAAATCCCCGGCGTTCCTCGGCCTCACTCCTCACGACTCTTCTTGTCTTTCTTCTTACCTGCAATGGAGTACATCTCCACTGCTCAGCTATATGCTGAGCGTACAATTCTAAATGTATGCTTATATGACAATTCATGGTTTAAGCATCTAAAACACATAGAAATAGTCTCTGGGGTGAGTGGTACGCATTCATCCGGTCGATGTCGTAGGAGGCCCACCTCTCCCACGCATCTCGTACACTGGTTGGGCCTTCCTCCATACCAGGTACCGTGTACTGGTTGGGCCCACCTCCAATCCAGACACAACCACAAATTCCAATTCCAACAAGATCACAATCCTCAAGGTTCGAGGAGCTTACTCCGAATGAATTTGCACCAAACTCCCCTTTGACCCAAGTAGACACATAACATGCTCACATAAACAGTTATACGTGCTTTTATCATAATTTCACGTGCATAATTAACGGGCCTAACTAATACATGAATTTTGCCCGGATCCAAGAATATCAAAAGTGATGTCCAAAACATGAAAATCCATATATTTCATAGATCTAGAATTCATACCTCGTGCGAATCTCTTCAAACTTTGAAGGATCGTCTAGGGGAATAAATAATCGTCAGATTCCGAATTATACGCAATTCCTACGAGTTTTACCTGATTTTTCCCAAAAGTCTAAAATTACTATTTTTACAAAAGTTGGCCAAACACGGCCTAAGTGATATCAAAACGTAGATCTTACCTCCACGAGTTCAAATCTGAAATCTGGAGAAAATCTGACAGACGAACGGTCATCGTTTGTCGTCGCAAAGCCCGAGGCAACAAAATCTCCCTTCTCTCTCCTCTCTCTAGATATTTAGGAGTTGTGGATGAGATTTCAATCTCATCCTCATCTATATATAGAAAAACTCTTTGGAAATTACGTTTACCTCCCCACAAGTTTCTCAAACTTCTAATTAGCTCTCGAAACTTCGCACACGTTCATTTTATAACTTTACAAGTGAAAACTATAAATTTCAAAAGTTTTCGACTAGTTTTCGTTTGGGTCCAAAATAACGTCCGAAAATTATATTCTGTGGAAATCTCTACACAACCTACCTTTTCAATTAACGTGACACTCACGTTCTCACCACAGTTCTCAAATCGGTATATAACAATATCAAAGATTACCACAATTTACCAATACAGGTAAAATTACTATTCACAAAAATACCAGATTAAGTCATATAACATTTAAGTCATATAAATGTCATTTAATCATGCCAATGCAACAGGCGTTACCAAGTCTTCGTGTCTCCACTAGACACCTCACCGTTGACTCACGTCAACTCAACTCAATCAAATTATTAATAACATAAATAATTCCACAAATCTCAATTTATGCATGTTTTAAAACCATGAAATTCTGGAACGGGTGTGACAAGTATACTGAAGACTCCTGTGCAAACGAAACTGCAGAATGACGTCCAGATTGTAAATTACATCAGTTTCAGTCCGTTTCGGGTTAAAAAAGCTTCCAAAGCTTGTGTAAACTCTATATATATTTAGTTTTTATAATTTTTAGAGGTTGGCAAATATTATACACACATTATACAACCATACTTCCAGCCATTGAAGGGAGGGAAGCAAGGAGAAGAAGAAGAAGACCAAGGGTTTCCATGGCCTCCTCCATCAACTACTTGCCATCCATCACTTCCATGGACGGCTAGATCATAGATCTAGGGTTTCAATGAAGCCCTAGTCGAGTAATAGGGAGTATTCTATGTATTTATTTTAGTTTTATTATGTATGGATGACAGTCACATGTTTAGAGGATTTTTATAAGTAAATCGTACTTCTAGTGATTAAATCATTGCTTTCAAAGTTTATTCTTGTCTTAGATCTATTTTGACTGTGATGTGCTCAATGATCTATTCTTGCTGTGCTTGTTTAGATTGTTTACATGTGATGGTGCTTTATTGATTCGTGCTATCAAGTATCCGAATAGTCCATGCCTAGATTAGACGGATTAGATCACAACCTTAGTTTAGCGTGGGATAATTCGTGCTAACCGAAGATGGATTATGTTGGTGCTTGAACCATGAATATCTTCTTGTCGGAGGAATTGGGCTTGTAGCTACAATTCCCCATATTCATCCAACGTAATAAGCTAAAGTAATTCATAAATATTCTTATTATGAAACTAGTGGTGGATTTGCAATCCTAGGTTCCTTTAAACATTATTTAAAAACACTTTTAATTGCTTTCGTAGTTTAGATTTATTTTTATTGTTATTAGTTTAATTAAATTCAAATCAAATCCGTTTTTCTTAATTAATTAGACTTAGGTTTTTAAAATTAAGAGCTGTAGTAATCAATCTCTGTGGGTTCGACCTTTACTTCCACACTGCAAATCTTTTGAAAAGTAAAGAATACTTTTATATCTTGATATTGACAACATCAATTTTTGGCGCCGTTGCCGGGGATTGCATTACTACTTTAGTTTTATAATCTTAGTTTAGTTAATTCGTAAATATTAGATTAGTTTTTATTATTTTTCTTATTTTCCGTTTTGTTTTTAGTTACTAACTTGTTCTTTTATTTTGTAGTCAACGTTTCCGAGTGGAGCAGCTAATTACATCAAAGGAGCTTACGCAAATAAAAATGTCAATAAAAAAAATTCAAGTAAATTGCTTCTTGTGAAACTCGCTTTAAACCACTGTAAGTCAGGGCGCTGTGACGCACTATTTGCATTAGTTTAGGGTTAATTGCACTGCATTAGCTAGGAAACCCGGGGCGCTGGGCTTGACGCGGTCATTGCATTACAGGATAATATTCATGCATCACAGTAGTTGAGTGCTTGTTATCTTAGTTGCGTGATTGCTATTTGTTTTTTTTAGTTGAGTCAGTTTTTGTTTTTAGTTTACTTTCTTTTAGTTTATGTTAGGTACACGTTCAAATAAACCATAATTAAAACCTTTTGACTCTGAACTTGAACGTACATTAAGACTTAACAAGTCTTCAAACTTAACTTCTAGAACAAGGTTTTTAATAGACGACGATTTGACACCGAAACCAACATCTTTATTTGAGTCCGAAATACGTAGTACTCTTACAAGACTAAAGAAACCACGCTTTAATAACATAGAACCAATTAAAATGGCAGACATTGGAAATAATAACGAAAACAACCAAAATAACAACGGAGCTAATATGAATAATCTTAATATACCGCCACCTCCTCCACTTATAAACTATTTTATTCCTACGACGTACACGCCACAAGCTGGTATCGAATTACCGGAGGCGACAACATCTCACTTTGAGATAAAGTCGTCTACCATCTCGCTACTTCCATCATTCCATGGCCGTCTAAATGAAGACCGTTACCAACACTTAGGGGATTTTCAGGGTATATGCTCTACTTTGAAAATACAAAACCTAAATAATGATGAATTAAAATTGCGGCTCTTCCCATTCTCCTTAAGAGACAAAGCGAAGTATTGGCTTCAATCACTTGAGCCAAACACAATAAAAACATGGGAAGCCTTACACACCGCCTTTTTACAAAAGTTTTTCCCTATTATGCGTACAAATAAGATAAGAAAAGATATAACTAATTTTGTGATGCAAGATGGGGAGACTCTTTATGACACTTGGGAACAATTTAAAGAATTGTTACGCTCATGCCCACACCATCAGGTTCCCAAGTGGCAATTGGTTCAAGTCTTCTACGAGGGGCTTATTCCCTCTGTTAGGAATACCGTCGATGCCGTTTGTGCGGGAACTTTCCTATACAAAAGCGCCGACGAGGCCTGGAAAATTTTTGAAACTTTGAGCAAGAATTCGATGCACCAAGCGGTGTCTGTCCGTTCTGAGGGATACCATCAACCTAAGCGAGAGGTGATAGTTGAGTCAAGTCAGTCAATGCAAATACAAGAATTAAATAGAAAACTTGACCGACTGATGCAAATGAACAAAACGTCTAATCCACCCTCTTCAGAAGTATGTGCATTATGTTCCGAACCGTCCCATAATATCTTTGCATGTCCTTCTGCATCTCAATATCCGGAATTTGTGGAGCAACACGTAAATGCTATGCAACAATTCCCACAAAGTAATTATACTCCTAGGTCGAACAATTTTCCTAATACTTATCGACCCCAATATCAACAAAATCAATACCAACACCCACCTCCTAACCCTAACCCTCAAAGGGATAACGCTTTTGAGGCTACGGTGTTGGCATCCCTTAAAAATATAGAAACTCAAGTCCAAGCACAAGCACAAATAGTGCACTCTCATACACAATCCATTGCCAAGCTTGAGTCCCAAATGGGACAAATAGCTACTACGGTGAGTCGTAGAAACGAGGGGAAGTTGCCTGCGCAAACTGTTCAAAACCCTAAGGGACAATACGAAAAGGGGGGGTCGAGTGAGAGCGTGAACGTTGTTTCGACTAGGATGACTATTAGAGAAGAGGAAGTTGTTGAAATTCTGGATACGAGTGAGAAAAATATAAACAATAACTCAAATAAGGAGGGTGAGGAAACGAATAAAAATAAGAAAGAAAAAGAAACGGCCCTGACTAATCATATTCCGAGAATGCCATATCCACCAAACGTTGAGGGACCGTCACATTTGCCCAAGAAAGGGTCTAAGGTTGAGGATATACTTTAGGTATTTAAACAAGTTAAAATCAATATTCCATTCCTCGATGCTAGTAAACAAATTCCCGCTTACGCTAAATGTTTAAAAGACCTTTGTACTCAAAAGCGCAAATTGCGGAGTCATACTCCGAAAAAGGTCTTCCTCACAGAAAAAGTAAGCTCTATTTTTCAACACGCTCCTCCGAAATATAAGGATCCAGGTACGCCTACTATTTTATGTGTCATAGGTGACACTATCATTCATAGGGCTCTCCTTGACTTAGGTGCGAGTGTTAATCTCTTACCTTATCACGTCTACAAACAACTAGGTTTAGGTGAACTTAAACCCACGACCGCTACTATTCAGTTAGCGGATCGTTCTGTCAAAATACCTACAGGAATCGTCGAAGACGTCCTAGTAAAAGTTGATCAATGTTTCTATCCCGTTGATTTTATGGTCCTTGACACCGAACCGGTGCTAGATGCTAGAAAATACACTCCTGTTATTCTTGGTCGTCCATTCTTAGCCACGGCCAACGCACGTGTCAATTGTAGAACAGGGGTAATGAAAGTGTCGTTCGGAAATATAAAATTAAAATTAAATGTTTTTAATGCGGCTGATCAACCTCCTAAAGACGACGATAACCTATGTGAGGCGGAAGGTGAGGTAAGACGGAATATTGAGCCTACCAAAGAAAGAAATGTGAGTAACGACAAAGATATAGCGGATGATGAGTGGATGAACCCTAATACTTCGGACTCTAATGCAGAATCTACTCGAAAGGTAAAAAATCGATTTGAACATACTGACAAACCGTCAATCGAATTAATTCAAAGCGACGTTATTTCTGCTTACCACCGGGCTCTCCCTGATATTATTAGGGGTACAAAATCTGGTTTTCAACCTCCATAAAATCTTGAGCTAGAACGGTCTAGCTAAAGACGTAAAAGTTAGCGCTTCTTGGGAGGCAACCCAAGCTTGATTTCGTCTGTTTCTTTGATTTTTGGATGTTTTTGAGTCGTTTTGGTTAGTCTTAGAGTTTTCTGGACAGGTTTGGGGGTCAGAATTAATTTATTTTCATATTATATACATAATTTTAACCAAAACATGAAAAAAACAGACATCGCTCGCGCGGCCCGCTGGCGCGAGAATGTGCCTTAGTGTTTTTTCTTTCTTTTTCCTTATATGAGCTCTCAGCATTTATTCGCGCCTGATATCGCGGGCGCGAGGTACCTCGCTCGCGCGAGATTTTTATTAAAAAAAATAATAATAAATTGGGAATTCGCGCGCGCGACGGCCGCTCGCGCGATCTCCCATTTTTCTGACATTTTCTTTTGTTTTCTATATCTTTCCCCCTACCTATTTTATCAGTTTTTACTTTCTGTTTTTGTTTATTTGGTTCAGTTTAGATCGAGTTAGTCGTTGTTGTCCTTCTTGTTACATTTATACTTTTTCGTTTTATTTCTTTTCCATTTGATAGTTTAAGTTTAGTTTAGATTAGTTTTTAAATTTATATTTTATATTTCTGTTTCATTTACTTTTAATATTCTTTTGTTAGTTTCTTTTCGTTTATCTATTAGTAACAGGTAACATTGAACTTTATAGCCATATTCCTTTGTGTTCACCTGTTCTATGCTTGTCAAGATTGAGGTACTATCGTTCCTTCCTTACCTACTCTCCTTTCTTTCGTTTTATTGTTTCATTGGGGACAATGAAAGGTTTAGGTTTGGGGGTATGTACACATGCACATTATTTTATGCAAAATTTTAAAATTTTTCAATAAGTGTGTTTAAATAAACGATGATTACCGATGTTTTTGCAATCTTCATTTGATACTTCTTGTTATGTAACTTTGAATTGTTATAGAATGGTAAACAAGAGAATATGTGATTAACCATTTGCTGAAGTTATGTTGAAACGTTTTAAGTTATGTATTGTTTGAATCATAGTTTTATATCATAGTTTTGCACATAAACTTATGCACTGCACGTAGTCTCTTGAATGCATGTTGGTTGTGAACTATAATATGATTCGGATTTCTAGATAACACATGGTGGAGACTAAGCCCAGTGAGCTTTTGAGCCTATCTTTTCTTTTTAGAGGGTTATAAATACATTGTGTTTGTCGAATTTCATTGAAATAGCGCATCTACTTGTTGTTGTTTAGTCTCATTATTCTTGTTTTGGTTGATAATCAAGTTAAAATAGTTGTTACCATGCTAAATAATCTTCCGTCGTATATGTTGAAGAACCATATAACCATAGGAAGTGATTTTAGGCCTTCTTTGTTTATTACTGACCGATAAATTATAAAATTTCCTTAGTTCGCCCTTTGAGCCGTTACAATGCCTCTTTTTCTTTGTTCACCATTATCCTCTTTAAAAGCTCCAACTCGATCAACTTGGAGTATACCACTGGAAGAGTGATCAACTTTTAGTAGTATTAAGGCGATGTGTTGATTGAAAAGAAGAAAATAAGATGCTATTGGGGTAGTTGCTTGATATTCGATAAATAATCATTTGAGAAGCAAGAAAAGAATAAAAGGAAAAGAAAAATAATAAAGAAGAGGAAGGTTGAAAAAAAAAATGATGAAAGAAAAGAAGAGAATGAAAAGATGAAGTTGGTAGAAGAAACGAATGAAAGAAATCGAACATGCCTTACAATGCCATTCTGAAACTACTTGATGAATACTTTTTATCCTTTTTCATTACCTGAGCCATAATACAACCTTTGAAAAGTCCTAGTTGATCCTAGGAAATATGGTTTAGATATGTAAACGATGGGAGGGGGATTAAAACCTGGTAATGAGTAATTTTTCTTGATTATTGACATCCTATCCATGAGACTACTGTTCTTTCGTGTTATGCGTCTTTTTCGTGTCGTATGTGAGCATTTCTTGTTTTGGAAATATATTTCTTTGCTCCCATATACTAGAAAAATTACACCTGTTTCTGAGTGTTTCATTTTAGAGTGTAATTGACATTGTGAGATTCGTAGTCGAAACATAGTTAAATGGTTATCCGAGTTATATTCCAAGTTCATGACATGCGCGTGTTTATTTGACTACCATATCACACGTGCAATTTTATGAGAAATTCTATTGATTTGTACGATTCATGTACTTGGGATTGTTTTTCAGGACGTAGGTGAACGTTTGATTATGTTTCTTTATGTTCGTTATTCTATTTCGAATCATTGTTTTATAATAAGGAGTATTGAATGTTATGTTTTTCTTTTTAATAAAACTTTTTAAATTTCTAAGTTAATAAAGATGGTTGTGGGTAACTTGTTGACGAGAACCCTCACGAGACTTCACTCGTCCGACTAAGGACACCTAGAGGTTTAAAAGGCTTGTTGCATAAGCTAAATGCAATCGTGATCCATGCGAAAATGGAGTAGTAGTTTATTAGTAGTTTTTGTTTTTGTTTTGCTCGAGGACTAGCAAAATGTAGGTTTGGGGGTGTGATCGGGAGAGAACTAATCCTAATTATATGCCTTAACGCTCATTTGTTAGACCATTTTATCCTGTTTTTGTATATTTTTACTTCGTTTTCTAGTTTCTGACAGGTTTTGGAAGAAATCACCTAAACCAGGATAAACAGGGTGAAAAAGCACAAAGAGCGCCCGCGAAAATCCGAGAATCGCTCGCGCGATCCGCTCTCGCGAGATCCCCTGAATCGCTCGCGCGATCCGCGCGCGCGAAGTCCAATTGTCGCGCTCGCGCGACCCGCTCGCGCGATATGTGTAAAAACCAAAGTTGCGTATTTCAGTATACTGAAGACTCCTGTGCAAACGAAACTGCAGAATGACGTCCAGATTGTAAATTACATCAGTTTCAGTCCGTTTCGGGTTAAAAAAGCTTCCAAAGCTTGTGTAAACTCTATATATATTTAGTTTTTATAATTTTTAGAGGTTGGAAAATATTATACACACATTATACAACCATACTTCCAGCCATTGAAGGGAGGGAAGCAAGGAGAAGAAGAAGAAGACCAAGGGTTTCCATGGCCTCCTCCATCAACTACTTGCCATCCATCACTTCCATGGACGGCAAGATCATAGATCTAGGGTTTCAATAAAGCCCTAGTCGAGTAATAGGGAGTATTCTATGTATTTATTTTTGTTTTATTATGTATGGATGACAGTCACATGTTTAGAGGATTTTTATAAGTAAATCGTACTTCTAGTGATTAAATCATTGCTTTCAAAGTTTATTCTTGTCTTAGATCTATTTTGGCTGTGATGTGCTCAATGATCTATTCTTGCTGTGCTTGTTTAGATTGTTTACATGTGATGGTGCTTTATTGATTCGTGCTATCAAGTATCCGAATAGTCCATGCCTAGATTAGACGGATTAGATCACAACCCTAGTTTAGTGTGGGATAATTCGTGCTAACCGAAGATGGATTATGTTGGTGCTTGAACCATGAATATCTTCTTGTCGGAGGAATTGGGCTTGTAGCTACAATTCCCCATATTCATCCAACGTAATAAGCTAAAGTAATTCATAAATATTCTTATTATGAAACTAGTGGTGGATTTGCAATCCTAGGTTCCTTTAAACATTATTTAAAAACACTTTTAATTGCTTTCGTAGTTTAGATTTATTTTTATTGTTATTAGTTTAATTAAATTCAAATCAAATCCGTTTTTCTTAATTAATTAGACTTAGGTTTTTAAAATTAAGAGTTGTAGTAATCAATCTCTGTGGGTTCGACCTTTACTTCCACACTGCAAATCTTTTGAAAAGTAAAGAATACTTTTATATCTTGATATTGACAACATCAATATGTATCCATATGACTACGTGTCGTGCACAGAGATATGCAAGTATAAGATATAAATCAATGATTCTAAGGATATATAGTCCTCAAGACATACCTTCATAGATTCGGTAGACATCAGATTACATACTCTCTTAATTTCAAAATTTCAATGAACTCTAATTACCACAAGAAGTAACGCAACATTGAACAATATTAAGGAAACTTAAGAAAAGAAATACGTATTTTATTTATTAAAGGAACTACTAGAATCAAATGTTATTATATCCATTTTTTTTAGAAGTTTCCATTTCTTTATATATATTTTTTAACTATTTGTTTTTACAATGAATAAAAAAAATAACGAATGAACGAAATAAACGAAATAACGAACTAACACAACTCTAAATTCCTAAAGCAAAATATCTACTAAAATGAATGAACAAACTGAATATACAAGAAACAAAATAAAAGAACGAATAAACGAAAAACTATCCATATACTCTCCCCCAAACCAAATCACTGCATGTCCCTATGCAGGTGGGAACATGACAATGACATGGATGTAGTCCTCATAAAAGATAACCAGGACGTCTACACCACGAAACACGTCTGAAGGGGGTAGTACGCCAGATCTAAAGTACCAATCAACTAGCTCCCACTCTGGATGCTCCGCAGGGTCAAAAGGCAGTCCCATCTCATCAAAATCGTCCTCAGCAGTATTCTCCAGAATCACATCTACCTCAGTCTCCTCGATAATACTCGGACCCAAATCAATCTCATCATCCTCAGGACCGGAATAAGGCACAAAGATTGAGGTAATATCCTCAGGTGACCAATCAGGGTGACCCGGACGTTGTCGAACAACGTCCGACACATAATCAGGGAGGTCCCTATAGGGATAGGTAACCTCAGGTGTAAGTACATCGGTCGATATAGGGTCAAACAAAGAAATGGCAGCGAGATCGGAAAGAACTCCCTCATCGTCATCGGTTGAGTACTCATCCGATTCTGATGAAGAAGATGACTCAGAAGTGGTGGGTGGAGCGCCATACGGGCCATCAATGATAGTAGGGTCATCGCCGAAAAGGTCATCCTCGTCTAATGAATCAGAACAGGTATGAAAGGGAATGCGAGGACGACGACGACTCTAGCCAGGACGACCGACTGGACCGTCAGACTTGGTTACCCTAGGACTCTGGATAGTATCAGAAGTAGAAGAACTAGAGTCAGAATAATGACTCGACACACTCAGAGACCTATCAGGTGAAGTAGGAGGGGAAATAGGATGGTCCATAATATGAGAGGATGTTAATGAGATATGAGGGTTGAGGTAAATGTATGAATATTTGAAAACTATAAACCTGAAACCACAAATAAGCCACAACTGAACTTTATTAGTTGGAGTCATTAGAAGAAATGAAATTAACGTCACTAGGTGCTTGATTGTGTAGCATTAATGAATTTCAATTTTAAAACTAGGAAATTTAGTTTGGAATTAAATAGAAATTCCAACATAGTTACCCCCAAACCAGAACCTAAGAGATTCCTGTTATAGTGCAATGGGAGTTGGAATTGATGTACAATATTAATTTAATGACAATTGCCTAAATGAATAGATGAAAACATTATATAGCTAAGCATGAAATTGAACGCATAACTAATTACTAGCGATGTTAATGGTGTGGCTAACCAGCAGCAACAGGAATAGAACAAACCATAAAAGAAAACAATAACTGCAGAACTGCAATTAATTACAGACCCACATAACAAAAAAAATGAAATGAAAGAAGGAAAATAAACTAACCGGTCGAAGCCGGGTACATCACCATCCTAAAAAAATAACTAGAAAAAGAAAAAGAAGTACAAACGCAAAATAAATAATATACAAACCAATGTCTGCAAATGTCTGAAACTACCCATCTATCCAAATACAAGAAAAAATGAAAAACAATGTCGGTCACCCCCTCTAACAATCAGTCTAATCATCCCCGCCCTCCAGTAGCACCAGCTCCAAACCTGTACTCCCCTGGCCGGTCGTCGCAGCACCATCGCCATCTCTGTCACCTCCATCATCTCCGCCCTCATCACCTGCCTCCTCCTCCTCGCCCTGGACCTCTCCCTGCTCCTCGGTCACCTGCTGGATTGGTCTCGAGAAAGTAGACTGGTATGTAGCCTTGCCCTGGGCTAGAATGTAGTCCAACTGGTCTAGATGGACCAACTAGAAATAGGAACGCATATAGGACTGGAGTTGCAGGGTCTCACCTCAAAAAGCACACACGTCCCCATAGGTCCATGCATATGGGGTATCCTCCGGGGGAGGGGGACGCTGTGCTGCTTGCTGACGACGTGCCTGGGCCTACTCTCGGGCCCTCCTCACCTCTAAATCAAGATGATCCAAGCTCAGCTTCCAATCAGCAGAGGCAAACTCTGGGATACATCCATCTATTAGCTCATTGGCGGGGATAGGGAAGGCCTTAGCCCGGAGAATGGCCGTGATAGTGTGAGCGTAAGGTAAGAGGAGTTTGGAGTCGGTAGAATGATCAATGGCCTGCATGGCAAGACGCATGCCCTCTATAATCACGAGACCGGGATGAAATATGTCTCCGCGATAAACGGCGTGGAAGGCATGATGTATCTCCTTGGTCCGTTCTTGTTCATGACCAAGGGGGTACAGGTTTCTTTAAAGACATGGTTGACAAACCACATCTGGCGGGGCATATGGGATCGACGTATAGACTGCCCCAACCCAGATCGGCCGCCACACATATCTCGGATAATATGGATAAAGTCATGGGCTTTGTTGAGGACGTTTAGTTGAGGGACTTGATACGAATGGGAGGGGATTTAGAGAATGTCAAAAATGTTTTTTGGGTTTAGGGTGATGTCACGGCCATCTATGGTTGTGGACAGATAGGCGTGCTGGCTAAGGGATTGTTTGTGGTATCGCATGTTTTGATAAAATAGGCGGACGAGGCGTGGATAACTAATGAGGTCAGGATTTTTGAAATAGAGTTGTGGGGCCAACTTGCGGGCGGTGAGGTTGTTGTGACCCCACTTGGTGTCCGTATCTGACGTGAAATATTCAACGACGATAGCGGCCTCGTAGTTGAGGCCGCGGTTGGCGTATTTAGGACCTAACTCATTAGGGTTTGGGTCGTCAAGTGGAGGGTGGTGTTTGTTTTTCTTTGCCCTTTGATTTCTTTTGGGGCGGTTGGGAGGATGAGGCGGATTTTCAGGACGTTTGGTCATATTTGAAAAGGTGTGTAAGAATTTTTTTTAAAAAAAAATTGAAAATGCGGGCTTTAAAATTGGACTATGCCCAGAGAATAGAAAAGGGAAGGGGGGTAGGGAAATGGGTCACCTGCAAAGAAAAATCTCGGCAAGGGACACAATTAATCAATAATTCAACAGTTCAAATAAAAGGGGGTTCACGGGGGAACACCCAGCAACTGTAAGAAGAGCCGGTCCCTTCCCACCCACTGTCCCAACAAGGGCACACACATTGCGGCAAGTCACGGGGTACTTGTCACGTGTTTAATGAACAATGTCTATAAATGTCATAGAATATCGTATGTACTGAAATCATTTAAGATTAGTAACGAAGTTCATGACATAACGTAATTGGAAAGAAGTGTAAGAAAGGGTGATAGTCGCAATGTAAATCAATTTAAAAGTATCATTAGCACTCAAAAGGCTGAATTGAAATATCAATATGCAAGATTCTAATTTTGAGTAATATGGTTCTTGATTCAAGTTTGAAATTGAATATACAATTGTTAATTAAAGTTGACAATCGAACTGATCTCGATTTCTGTGATCGAGTAATAATTTTCACAGAAATTGGTCTTAACCTAAATTGGTGGTGCACTCATTGGTCACACAATAAGGGCATGTATTGCAAATGAGATCAATTCTATCAAGATGCAAATCTAAATGTTAAAGTATATATACCAATTACACACACAATTAATCTTGATCTTAAATTCACCCAAAAATAATCATACTGTAGCATGTGGGTTTAAAGAAATATATATATACATTCATATATATATATATATATATATATCTGTGAGTATAACAATCTCCAACTCACAAACCCTAAATCCATCCACACATGGTTAGGGTTCAGGCTATTAGTGTGTTGTATGAATCTGCATGTATGTGAGTATTGTGGGTGTATATATCTTGGATCAGTGTGTGCTTGGTATGAAGGTTAGGGTTTAAATGTGACTCAGTGTGTACATCCCTGTGTATAGATCCATATGTTTGAATGGGGTTAGGCATGGAAAATTGTCTACGAATCTATATCTATATGTGTGTATGTGTATAGGTATACCCATATTTGTGCAAACATACATAGATAAACATAAACCCCCAAATTATGAACCCTTAATATCATCAGTGTGTGTGAATGTATATAGACTAGTTTATTAAAAAATCCATATATGTGTGTACTTATTTATAGAACTCTACATCTAAATCTAAATCTACATTGGTATATATATTCATACCTGTAAATTGAGAAAGCAAGGGCAAGAGAGGGGAAAAATGGCCGCGATTTGTGGCGGCGACGTAGTGGCGTAGCGGCGACGGTGTAGCGGCGGTGTGTTATGGTGGTGGTGGTCTGGCGATGACAGACGGTGGCGGTGTGGTGGTGGTTTGTGGTAGGGAGAAGGAGAGAGAGAGAGGGAATCGCGAGAGAGAGAACGAACAGAGGAGAAAGAGAGAGAGAACTAACAAATTTAGGGCACAGCCCTGTATTTAAAGGAAAGGGCTCCTCGCGCGAGCGGACCGCGCTGAGCGAGCTTCGCGCGCGCGGATCCCTCTGCGAGAAGAAACTGAGGCTTTGCTTTGAGTTCAAAAATTTTCCTTAAGTGACAAATCATAGCGAGTGGTCCGCTCCAGCGAGGGACCCGCGCCAGCGATCCCAGGCGCAAGTTTGAGCAGAACCTACCTATAAAAGAAATCTCAAAAATTTTCCTAAGGCTAATCATCCATGAGCGGTCTGCTCCAGCGACCTATTCACGCGCACGATCCTAGGCACGAGTTTGGACAGAGAGTTGGTGAAATTTTTGTCCAAAAATTTGTCTAAGGGGAATTCTTGCGCGAGCGGGCCGTGTGAGCGACCTTTCACGCGAGCGGGCCGCGCGCGCGAGTTTCTATTTTTCTCATTTCCTCTTTTGTTTTCTTGTATAAGTGTTTTCATGTTCAATTTTCTCTATTTGGACCATTAAATCTCAGACATTAGCAGACAAAACTCCTAAAAATGAACAAAACTAAAGAAAATTCTAATAAAAACTTGGGTTGCCTCCCAAGAAGCGCTAAGTTTTACGTCGCCAGCTCGACCGATGCTCGTGCTTAGTCGAAATAGATCGGATCTACCAAGTCTATTGCTTCTATCTCTCTTTCATCTGTCTTGTCATATCTGTACGGCTTAAGTCGTTGTCCATTTACTTTAAAAGGTGTTCCTCCATTTGTATCTTGGATTTTAATCGCTCTATGCGGGAAAACTTGCATTATTATAAACGGGCCATCCCAACGGGAACGTAACTTACCTGGAAACAACCTTAATTTTGAATTAAACAACCAGACGCGTTGTCCGACCTCAAAAATTTTTCTGACGATCATCTTGTCGTGAAATGCTTTCGAACGTTCTTTATAGATTTTTGAATTCTCATAAGTCGCTCATCTTAGTTCTTCTAGTTCTTGTATTTGAAGTTTCTGATGACATCCCACCGCATGTATATCTTGATTAAGTGATTTAACGGCCCAGTATGATTTATGTTCTAGTTCCACCAATAGGTGGCACGCTTTGCCAAAGACTAATCGGTACGGAGACATTCCAATAGGAGTTTTATAGGCTGTTCGATATGCCCAAAGCGCATCAGTAAGTCGCAACGACCAATCTTTGCGATCTGGATGCACCATTTTTTCCAGTATACTTTTTACTTCACTATTAGACACTTCAACTTGGCCTTGGGTTTGCGGATGATACACGGTGGCTACTTTATGAGTAACAGAGTATTTTCGGACGAGCATCTCACAGTGACGATTGCAGAAATGTTTTCCGCCATCGCTTATAATTGCTCGTGGTGTGCCGAAACGACAAAATATGTTATCCTTAATAAATTTAACCATAACTTTGTGGTCGTTCGTTTTAGTCGCAACTGCCTCCACCCACTTAGAAACATAGTCGACCGCGACTAGAATATATTCGTACCCAAAGGATGACAGAAACGGACCCATAAAGTTGATGCCCCAAACATCAAAGATTTCTATAATAAGGATTGGGTCATGGGCATTGCATTACGACGTGACATGTTACCTGTTTGTTGGCATCGGACGCAGTTCTGACAGAATTTGTGAGCGTCTTTAAACAAGGTTGGCCAATATAACCCGCTTTGGAGGACTTTAGCGGCCGTACGATGGCCTCCAAAGTGACCTCCGCATTCGAGAGAGTGACAGAAGTTTAAAATAGAATTGAACTCACTCTCTGGAACAGAACGTCATATAATTTGATCAGAACAATGTTTAAATAACAGTGGGTCATCCCAATAATAATGTTTAATTTGATAAAAGAACCGATCTTTGTCTAAACGAGACCACGTATGCGGGATATATCCCGTAGCTAAGAAATTTACGATGTCACTAAACCACGGATGATTTAAGGCAAATAAGGCAAATAATTGTTCGTCCGAAAACGAATCCTTGCGAGGGGTAATATCATTAGATTCTACAAGAATTCGTGACAAGTGGTCAGCTACAACATTTTCAGATTTTTATCACGTATTTCATAATTAAACTCCTAAAGGAGTAAAATCCATCGGATTAATCTAGGTTTTGTTTCTTTCTTATTCAATAAATGATGTAACGCGGCGTGATCGGTATACACAATAACCTTGGACCCTAATAAGTAGGAACAGAATTTGTCAAGGGCAAACACAACCCCAAGTAATTCTTTTTCAGTTGTCATATAATTTAACTGCGCGTCATTTAGTATTTTACTCGCATAATAGATGACATGAGTATTTTATTAACTTTTTGACCTAATACTGCTCCAACAGCATAATCGGAAGCGTTGCACATTAATTCAAACGGTAGTGACCAATCAGGGGATTGGATTACCGGAGTCGTGGACAATAAAGTTTGCAACATTTTGAATGCTTTTAGACATTCATTATCGAAGACAAATGGAACATCCTTGGCCAGTAAATTGCACAAGGGTCGTGAGATTTTACTAAAGTCTTTAATAAATCGTCTATAGAAGTCGGCATGACCTAGGAAGGAACGGATTTGACGAATTGAAGACGGTGGTGGAAGTTTGTCTATTAATTCAATTTTGGCTTTATCTACCTCGATACCCCGCTTTGACACAACTTGACCTAAGACTATTCCCTCTTGAACCATGAAATGGCTCTTCTCCCAACTTAACACCAAATTTGCTTCCTCACAACGGGCGAGGACTTTTGTAAGGTTTTACAGGCATTCATCAAATATAGGTTCGAAAACTGAGAAATCGTCCATAAATACCTCGAGAAATTTCTCAACCATGTCTGAGAAAATTGCCATCATACACCTTTGAAAGGTGGCTGGTGCATTGCACAAACCAAACGGCATACGATGGTAGGCAAAGGTTCCAAAGGGACATGTGAACGTCGTCTTTTCTCAGTCATCGGGATAGACGGGCACCTGGTTATAACCAAAGTATCCATCTAAGAAACAATAGTAACTCTGACTGGACAAACGTTCTAGGATTTGATCAATGAATGGGAGAGGGAAGTGATCCTTACGAGTCATCATATTAAGTTTTCTATAGTCAATGCATACCCGTCAACCTGTGGTTTGACGGGTGGGAATAAGGACTCCTTTTTTTTTTGGTATGACCGTAATACCCGATTTCTTTGGGACCACCTAGGTGGGGCTGACCCAATTACTATCGGAGATCGGATAGATAATACCTGCAACTAAAAGTTTTATAACTTGTTTCATAACCGCTTCCTTCATGTTGGGATTAAGCCGGCGTTGTATCTCTCTAGACGGTTTAGCATTTTCCTCTAAATTTATGCGGTGCATACAAACTGACGGATCAATTCCTTTTAAATAAGCGACCGTCCACCCAATCATTCTCTTATGATTTCCTAAGACCTGTATCAGTTGTAATTCTTGACTTATGGTTAAATTGGATGCAATTATAATTGGAAGTGTAGTATTCGGTCCCAGGAATGCATATTTCAAAGAGTCGGGTAATGGTTTAAGCTCAAATGTCGAGGGACACTCAATGGACGGTAATGCCGGTTCATGTGCAAGAGGCGGTAAAGCCTCTATTTTAGGTGTCCATGGAAGTTCACTAGTTGTATTTACCGATTCCAATAAAGAATTCAAATCTTCGATATTAGTCTCAATGTTGAAATCATTAAAATTGAAATGAGATAGACATGCTTCCAAAGCTTCCTTAGTCAACATAAAAGGCACTGCCTCTTCGACTAATTCGTCAATTAAGTCTATGGCATAGCAGTCTGCCTCTTTATCATCTCTATATGGTTGATTAGATGCATTAAAGATGTTAAGACGAACAGTCATGTTCCCAAAAGTTATATCCATAACCCCCGTCCTACAGTTAATAATCGAATTAGCCGTGGCTAGAAAAGGGCGTCCTAGAATGACTGGGACATGTTTACTAGCATCTAAGACTGGTTCGGTGTCTAGCACGATGAAATCGATCGGATAGTAGCATCTATCAACTTTTACCAACACGTTTTCTACTACCCCTCGCGGAACTTTAATTGACCTATCGGCTAATTGTAAGGTGGCCGCAGTCGGTTTGAGTTCTCCTAAGCCCAAATGTTCATATATCGAATAAGGTAGTAGATTTACACTCACTCCTAAATCAAGAAGAGCCCAGTGAATATATTTATCACCGATGTGACAAGCGATGGTTGGAGTACCCGGGTCTTTGTATTTTAGAGTGTTGTGATTAAACATGGAGCTAACCTTTTCCGTTAGAAAGACTTTCTTAGATAAATGGTTTCTAGATTTTCTCTTTTGGGTGCATAAGTTTTTTAAGATTTAGCATATGGAGGTAATTGCTTAATAGCGTCGAGTAATGGAATGTTAATCTTTACCTCTTTAAATATCTCAAGAATATCCTCCGGGTGTGTTCCCTTCTTCGAGAAGTGAGATGGGACATCCATGCTTGGAGGGAATGGCATTCGAGGTACATAATTTGATGGATTTGTTGCTTTAGACGTATTAGGTACCAAAGGAACAGGACCCTTCGTAACTTTATCGTTATATCCATCTTGTTCCTTCCTTATTCCTTTACTCTTATCTTTTTGAGGTTCAGGAGGAGGTATAATCTCCTCCGGACGTTCAGTCGCTCTAGTCGACACCGCATTTACTTGGTCACTCGCCGAACTTGCCTCATATTATCCTTTAGGGTTTTGGACCGGTTGACTTGGTAACTTTCCCTCATTACGACGGTTTAAGGTATTAGCAAGTTGTCCCATTTTGGATTCTAATTTAGCTATCGATTGCGTGTGAGAGTTAACAAGTTGCGCCTGTGATTGCGATTGGGCCTCTAGGTTTTTTAACTATGCCAACACACTCTCTTCAAAAGTTTTATCCCTAGGCAGATTAGCACGGAAGGGAGGTTGTTGGTATTGATTTTGTTGAGGCCTGGGTGCATTTGGGAAATTCGTCGTCGCTGGTTTTGAATACAGAGCTTCACTACTAGATTTCCATGAAAGGTTCGGATGAGGTCCCCATGTCGAGTCCGGTTTATAACCCGCAGGGTTATAATTGAGCCTTTGGAACTATTGCACAGCATTTATATGTTGTTCTACAAATTTCAGAAACTGTGACGCGAACGGACATGCTAATGTCGAATGAGATGAATCTGAGCATAACTGGCATACTTCAACAGGAGGAGGTGGGCCTTGCATGTGGCCCATCATCATGAGTTGGTCCATTTTCCTATTTAATTCTTGAATTTCATATGAATGGTTAGAGTCAACTTTAGCCTCTCTTTTTGGTTGTGATGGGAGGTGTCCCTCGGGTCATACAGATACAGCCTGGTGCATAGAGTTTTCGCTTAATGTTTCGAATATCTTCCAGGCTTCATCGGCACTCTTGTGGAGGAACATCCCCGCACAAATAGCATCGACAGTGTTACGAACGGCAGGAATTAGTCCCTCGTAGAAGACTTGCACAAGTTGCCATTTGGGTATCTGATGATGAGGGCAAGAACGTAAGAGTTCTTTAAACTGTTCCCACGTATCATAAAGGGTTTCACCATCTTGCATTGTGAAATTAGTTATAGATTTCCTAATCTGATTTGTTCTAGAGATGGGGAAAATTTTCTGTAGGAAAGCAGTATGCAATTCGTCCCATGTTCTTATTGAATTTGGTTCCAAGGATTGGAGCCAATATTTTGCTTTGTCTTTAAGTGAAAATGGGAAAAGACGCAGTTTTAACTCATCATCAGTTAAGTTCTGAATTTTTAAAGTAGCACAGATACCCTGAAATTCACCTAGATGATTATAAGGGTTTTCTTTAACACGATCGTGAAATGACGGAAGGAGTGCAATAGTTGACGATTTGATTTCAAAGTGAGTTGCAGTCACTTCCGGTAATGCAATACATGACGGTGGTGTGTAGGCGGTAGAAGTAAAGCAATCCTTTAACGGTAGTGGTGGGGGTATGTTAAGATTATCCCCATTATTCTGATTATTTTCATTATTCCTGTTATGTCCAAAATCAGCCATTGGGATAGGTTCAATTTTTATCGTTTTAGTTTTTTTTAAACGATTAAGAGTACTTCGGATTTCCGATTCAAACAAAGATGACGGTTCTGGTGTGGACTCGTCGTCTAGCATCAACCAAGCTCTAGAAGCTTGTGTTGACGACCTAAGGACTCTAATGGTGCGTTCAAGTTCAAGATTAAGCAGGTTTAATTTAGGTTTACTTGAACGGGTACCAAACATAAACTAAAGACTGACTCAATTAAACAAAAATAAACTATGCTAATAATCAAGCATGCAAGCACACAAGACTAATATGATGCATGAAATTATCATGTAATGCAATGACCGCGTCAAGCCCAGCGCCCCGGGTTTCCTAGCTAATGCAGTGCTCACTCCACATCTACCCTAATGCAAGTAATGCGTCTCAACTGTAGACACCCCATTTTGTCGGCTATCAGATTTAGGAGACCCATAGCTTGGTGATTCACAATGATCAAAAAAGACTCAAAAGGACTCCTAGAAGTTAGTTCTATTTTCCAAAATGCTTAGAATGACCAAAATGCCCCTGAAAGCCCGAAAACTCCCAAATTTGGACCAAAAGTTCTAGAAACATGCTATGTCGTAAGAAAAGTAAGAAAATGAGTTTTTAAGTAAAATCAGATGAAATCGTCAGCTACCAGAGACCCCCGGAAGTCCCAAAAATTCCCGAAAAGTCCCCGTTTACCGGTTTGACCAAGGTTTAACCCAATTTGACCAAGGTTTGACCAAGTTTGACCAAAATCATCCAAATTCATTGGGATCATTCTAGATCATGTGAAAAGTATTAAAATGATTTTGAAAAGAAAATCGAACGAAAACGTCAGCTCCTGAAGCTCCTAGAGGTTTCCAGAACTTCCCGGGAATCTCAGGTTTGACCAGTTTGATCAAAAGTTGACTTTGAAACCAGAGCGCCATATCATTTTTCATGGATACTAGAGGTCAATAGCTTTTCGACGGTATATCGCACATAATTTTTGGATTTTAAATGAATCTATTATGAATTTCCGAAGGTGGAAAAGGAGATCAAATCGGCTTTTCTCGTGAATACTGCAAAACTTTTCAAAGTGACCTATCCCTAAACTATTTTTTATGTAAAGTAGACTCCATTAACTTTCCAACGGTATATTACAACCTCAATTTGGAGTTTGTATGCATTTTCTGTGAATTTCGGACGAAATAGGGCCTTTTCATGAATACCGGAACCTCTGGGGGCCTAAACAACATTATCTGGATGAAGGAGCCCACTGCCGCTGCGGCACTGGTCCAGTGCGGCACTCTTCCCCAAAATAGTCCATTTTTGTAATTTTGATTGGGGGTCCAAATTGATTAATTAGAAACCAAAACGACGTAGTTTTGGTTCCCAGCTTATTTTGGACCAATGAGAGACCTTTTTATACTTTTTAAAATCCCATTTACCACCCCTCATTTACCTATAAAAGAAACCATTTACTTCCATTTAGGGGAGAGACATGGAAGCTTAGAGAGAGCTTATGAAGAAACCCTAGAGAAATATAAAGAGAGAAAGAGAAGAAGTAGCCTTCTTCTTCCATTTTTCCAATCAAAGTGAGTTTCAATCTTGTTTTCTTCCATTACCTCTCTTATACTCCACATTCAAATCCTCTCCAACCACCATTCTTGAGCATCCATGAGATAGGAAGCTACTTCCATGTCCAAATATCACCATATATGAGTGAAACACCAAACTACAAGTCCAATATCTCAATGATTATCAAATATTGATTGCTATTTGAATGCTTGTTTACTTTGATGTTCATCTCTCTCTTAACCTCATTTCTTTTTTACTTTTCTTTGATTATTTAGTTGTTCATTATCATCTAGATGACATGTTGTTTGAGGAGAGTGAATCCTTATGGATAGTAGCTCTTGACCTTAAAGACATGTTTGATGGATGATGATTCTACCTTCAATACATTCATATGTATTCTTGAAGTCATATTCTCAAACAAAACTACGTTTGTGCAAGTAATATTGGGAGTTCTTTGATGATTCAAGGTTGGATGAGATTCTAAGTGGTCACATAGTCATCTCAAGTGTTTAAGTTCATGCTTTGAACATCTACTTCAAAACCCCTAATCAAGAACTCAAACTCTATTCCAAAACCCAAATCCATTTTCTTCAAGAATGATCCAAAACAGTGAGCTGTTCAGATTCAAAGATTTGTTTTGAATTAAATACTTGAGTTATAATGATGAAACCACTTGGAAAATCTTCCTAAGACATCATAGTTTGTCTCCAATTTTTCCCATTAATTAAAGAGATGTGAAAGTATTATTTTCGGATTTGAGAAATTCATATTCATAATCTGCCTCTGTTTTCATAGAATGTTTACCTGACTTCTTGCACTTATTCTGGATGTTTTCGTCACTGTACACATATCTTTTCTATTTTTTTATGAAACTTGGGTGTCTTATGAAACTTTTGGTATATAATGGGTCATCATAAACCATTTCTTTGATTTATGAAAAATCATACAAAATCAGTCAACAGTGCAACTTTTATTTCTGAGTCATGTGTACATTCTGATTTGTTTCTTTTAATCTGTGATAGCTATTGAGGTTTGGTCTTTTTCTGTGCATTCTAGACACACTATGGAGGCTCTCTGATATTTCTTACATTTTCCTAGGCATGTTTGACCTCCCATTATGATGTTATAAAGTAATGCATACAGTCTGTCCACTATTCACAGTATGTCAGTTTTTGACTTTCACACTTTGATGCAACACTCTCTTGTATCTAGATGAACCCATATCCCATGAACATGTTCTTTACCACTTTTAGCATGCTATATCATATCATGTATCATCTATCCTCTCATGTATCATACTCCCATAGATTCTTGAGTTTGGTTTCCAAATAAAACCATGTTTTGCAAATACTTGGGAAGTTTAGAAATGAGTTAGGAATTGATATTCCAAGTGGTTAGAATATTCATCTAACTTCTGGAAGTATACTTTCAAAACCCCCCTCTTAAACCCCTCATTTTGATTTCAAGAAATAAACTTTGTTTTTCTCAAAACCCTCAAAACAATGAGTCATTTAACTTCAAGGAATTATTTTGAGTTCAATACTCAATGTATGAATGTAAGACCACTTGGAGAGTATTCCTAACTCATTAGAGAACACCCATGATTTTTGGTTTGACTTGGAGATGCATAGAAAGACCCCATTTTGGTCCAAACATTCTCCCCAGATATTCTGCCTTTGCTGTCACAGCATCTAGGCTGACTTTCAACTTATGTTACAGAAAACTTTTCCAAAAAGAGTGGTCCCAACTTATTTTTTCCTTAAACTTCAATGTCCTAGGGAACGTTCTGTATAATATGGGCCTCTAGATCTTTTGTTTTCATTTTATAAGATTTTCTAACATTTCAGTCGACAGTACGAACTCTGTTTCTGAATAACCTCTATTATTTATATGATTTCTCTCAATCTGTGATAGTTATTAAAGATTGACTTTTTGGGTTGTGTTCTAGACACAATAAGGAAGATCTCCATAAAAAATCATGCATTGAAAACATTCCTAACCCCTCTTTTCAATTTCCAAATATCATGGTACTGTTCTGTCCACTATTCACAGCAAGCATACTTTTACTTCCATCCTTTGATTTGATGCTTACACGTACCCCAAATTAGCTCATGTCTTAGGAAATAGTTCATGCTATATTTGTACATATCCCATGATGATTTCATTCATTTATTCATACACATTCTAGACTTCTAAGTCATTCTAGAAATCCATGAACACAAAGCACACTACAGCCTTTACACATTCTAGGATCATACATTGCATCCATGCAAGATTTGGGACTTTTGTGGCTCCTAATCTAAGAAGATTATGAGGGATGAATTTGATCACACGTTTATGCTTTCCCTCGGTCAATTCTTCTTTTCTCATCCGTCCCGGGGATTGAGAGGTCTTCTTTTCTCAAGATTAACATGCATCATTCATATTTTGGTTTCTTTAATTATTTGTTTCAAGAACAATTCAAGCCTCCTTTAGATTAGGAAAATTTGATTACTTGATATGTGATTAGATGATTTTTCCTAGGTTTGTTTGTGTGATCTTTCACTTTACATTGTGTAATATGTGGTTTAGATCTTATGAATGATATCTTATCTTTTGATCTTCCATTTCAATATTCTTGTGGGATGTAACATACTATCATAGTATTATTTGTCGAACCAAACATAGTATAAGATGATTATTTGGATGCTAATTGAGGCCCGTCGAAAGACGGGGCGAGTTGAGGGTGTTTTAGTCGCGACAAAGGCTCCTTCCTCTCTCGTACCAAAACCCCGAGTCAAGTTCTTTGGTTATGAAGGGTCGGTGCCCTTTATCCGTTTGGGTGAGTCAAAATTAGGTTTCTTGGTTCCCTTAAAGACCAAGTGGCGACTCTGTATCTGTTTTCAACAGACCTTTTCTCTCTTTTTCAAATCAATTTCAAAACTAAAAGGAAAATCAATTCCGAAACCCCGGGAAACGGAACGGGGATGGAAGACCGAGATTTCTGCGTGTCCACATCAGCGCCCTGACTTACAGTGGTTTGACGCAAAATTTAAACAACGGATTTACTTGGTAGTTTTTAATGGATTGTAATTTATTTTTCAGGTCCACGTAAGCTCCATTGACGTGCACCGCTGCTCCACTCGATCTTGCTAGAATTGACGATTTGAAATCTGCAAAAACAAGGATAATTTTAGCAACTCAAAAATAAAACTAGAAACAAAGAAGGTAAAATAGAAGCTAATATTTACTAACTAAGTAAATTATGATTCTAAAAATTAACGGCAAAAATATTTCAATCCCCGGCAACGGCGCCAAAAATTGATCTCGTCAAAATCAAGATATAAAAGTATGTTTATTTATGCTTTACTTTCAAAAGATTCATAGTGTGAAAGTAAAGGTCGAACCCACAAAGATTGTTAATTTTAATCCTTTAATTACTAAAATCGAATCTATTTAGTTATAAGTAAATCGAAAGTTTGATTGATTGATGATTTGATTATTACTACTAATTAAACTATGAAATTATGAAAATAAATTCTAGAATTAATCTAAGTAAACTAGTATGCTAAATTGAAAATTGGTTTAAATATGAGTGGATGAGATCTAGGATTACAAATCCACCACTAACTATTCATCGGGGGTCTAGACTTTCTATTCTAAGTTCTATGTTTGGATAGTTATGATCTATCGTAGCTACAAGTCCAATAGTATCGGCAAGAGGATATTGTTAGTTTAATCTAAGCATAATCCATCTATGGTTCACATAAATTATCTACCTATAACTAGGGTGTAGCATAACTCATCTTTTCTAAGCATGGGTTATAAAAGAGGTAAACATCACAATCACATAAGCACTATTGTATGTAAATACTCCTATCAATCACAGAAATCAAGGAATATTGAGTTCAATAAGCATAAGGAAAAATCTAAGACAAGAATAGATCCAAAATACTCTTGATTATTATCATTAAAAATTGATTATATATAAATAATCCACCAACATACAATCACTATCCAATACATAAAATCCTAAAATAGAAAAGCATAGAATTCCCCCTTTACATAGCTAGGGTTTCATTGAAACCCTAGATTAGGTATTTAGTTGCACATGGTGGATGAAAGCATGAAGATTGAGTTGATGGTAGTCATTAGAGACCTTCAAGCTTGCTCTTCTCCTTCCTCTTGCATTCCAAAGTCTTCAATGAATGAATGTGTAACCCCTCCTTTGATTTAGAATGAGGTATATATATAGTTATAGAGAGATTAGGAGGGTTTTCCTAAACCTAATCTCACTAAAACTGCTAAAATTTGCTTTCTGGACGTAATTGGACAATTTCGTCCACATAGGGGTCTTCAGCTCTTCAAAATACGCGTTTTATATTTTTTTTCGTACGAATCGCACGAGCGGGCCGCACGAGCGCGTAAAATGGGAGGTCGCACGAGCGGGCCGCGCGAGCGATGTGCTGGATTCTCGCGCAAGCGGGCCGCTCGCGCGAACTGGCTTTTCTGCTTCTTTCTTCCTACTTTTTCACCCCATTTAACCGAAAATCATTGCTTTCTCCTAAAACTTGACAGAAAGTGGAAAATAAAGTAAAATTATACAAAAACGGGATAAATATGACTAACAAATGTGAATTAAGGCGTATAATTAGGATTTGTTCTCTCCCGATCAATTGTGAGAACACTTCGATTCTTTGTGACAAAGTGAAGGTTAGTAAGAACACTTTGATTCTTTATGGCAAAGTGAAGTTTGTGAGAACACTTCGATTCTTCATGACAAAGTGAAGGTTGTAAGAACAGTTTGATTCTTCGTGACGAAGTGAAGGTTAGTAAGAACACTTTGATTCTTCGTGACGAAGTAAAGGTTAGTTAGAACACTTTGGTTCTTCGTGACGAAGTGTTTCGGTTAGTGAGAGGTGGTTTGGTTAGTGCGAGGTGGTTTGGTTAGTGAGAGATGATTTAGCTAGTACAAGGTGATTTGGTTGTGGAATGGTGTCAGCCTTTCTAGTGTTGTTGTTTAGAGTTGGGACTCTGTGATAGACTCCGGTAGTGGATGAGGTAGAGTTCCAGGATGTTGAGATGAGTTATATTGGTTATTCATTTCTTCGAATACTTAGTCGGGTGAGCTAGTAGTTGTTGTTCGGATAAGGGTGCGCGGATTTAGCTAACATCGTAGTATATGGATGCTTCATTGATAAGGAGAATGTATTCTATGATAAGATATGGAGATATTTTTAACTGCATACATGTTTTAGTTGAGAATGCATCTTTTGATAAGAGACTAACTGTATCCTAAGATATATAAAAATGATGTGAGTTGAGTGGTGTTTATATTATAAATTATTGTGTGGTTGTGTTACTCACTCAGCTTTGTTCCAAGGATGACGGCATTTTATGTCCTCGACATTCCCATGTCCAAAGTGGTGCAGGTTTTGTTTAGATAGAGAGGTGACTCAGGATGCAGTACTGAGGAGCTAATGAAGGATAGAGCCGAGCTGGAGTGTCATGACCCATCCCGCTACGTGCGAAAATAGGACATATGGTGTAGGAAAATAGGTTTTAAATGTTTTTAAACACACAGCAAAAAGATTAAGTTAAAAAAACTTTATTGGTAGCCCGAATCTACTACTTATGAATTCTACAGATGCGTATACAAAAGAGGGAGAAGAGTTATACCTTAGGTCTTGAACCCAATTCTGATTTTCTTCTTCCTTGAGGGTGCAGCAGCCTCCACTATGTTGTCTTCACCCTTATGACTACAAGTGCTTCCCGGAGAGGCTAGAGAAGGTGGGATCTCTAATGCAAAGGATAAGAAGGCTAAGGAAACCCTAAACAGTTTCTGTACCTCTCGTATAGAAAACTGATAATTATTAAACTCTGTACGTAGCTGCCCTATTTATAGATTTCCAAAACCGACTTTAAGCCTTCGACCAATCGAAGTGGCCTTGATCGATCGAACCTTCGATCGATTGAACCACCTTCAATCGATCGAACTTGCCTTGACTTCAATTAAACAAAACTCTTTCAATCGATCGAACCTGTCCTGACAAGATCCTATTGTGCCTTTCCAAGCATCCTGGTAGAGCTAAGAGTGGGCCTCCTAGGCTCTTTATATTGTTGGCTCAGACCAGTTATTAATTCCCATGACCAAACTCTTTGATCAGCAAACTAACTAGCTGGTCAGTTAACATTTACTCCACTATAAAATGATAACTGAACTCTAACATAAAAGAACATATTCGAAGTGATAACTAGACTTGTATGGTGTACTAATGTCCCTCTACCATCAGCATTCATAATCATATTCAGGTAGTTGGATAACTATTACTGTCATCCTGAATCATGATTACATCTTGTATTCCTTGAGTCCGATTCACCACTCATAATTACCAAACATGTTGATAACTACTTATCAACAAGACTGCAGTTATCAGTAATCAACTTGGTGACATTCTCAAGAGAATGCTTACTCTTTAACAGAGGGTAGATTCTATCTTGAAAATATATATGTTCACAACCCTATGAACATAACATACCTAAGATACCCAGGTGTTGATATTTAAGACCTCACTGATTGGTAAGTCAAAGCAGTCATATCCACAGTTTGTGTTCATAATCGTTTGAAGATTGAGAACACGTACCTTATATAAGTTATGAGTTCCTATCGACTGTTGACAATCTAAAGTGTCAATAGGAAAGCTCAGGTCCATCAATGCACTATAAGCACTAGCATATTTAACTAAGAGCTATACTCTAGTGATTGAGATTCATTACTCCAACCAATGGTAGTTAATCATGCTACCGTGTAAACCTAATGAGATATCCAGTCTCATCATCCACTATGACAAATTCTAAGTATCAAAGAATAGTAATTTGTATCTCGCTTATATGTATCTCATATATACACGAATTTCTTACTATGGTACTTAAATATTAAAACAATCATCTCATGAAAGACATACATAACAAAATGTAAAGCTGATATCCATATATTAAAATGTCAATGTCTCATACATATAGTAATGGTTTGAGGGCACAAGCCCAACAAACTCCCACTTGTACTCATAACCATTCAGGACTACATCTAAGACCTAGACTATCTAGATGACGATCAAAGACCTTCTGTGGCAAGGCCTTTGTAAACGAATCTGCAAAATTGTAAGAGGTGGTAATCTTGTTGTACCATCTCAAGCTCTGTAAGGAACTTCTTGAGCCAAACAGCTTCCTTTGTGGCTTCACAAGTAGCCACATACTCAGCTTTTGTATTTGAGTCTGCAATGCAGTTCTGCTTAATTCTCCTTAAACTAACAGTACCACCTCCTAAGGAAAAGAGATGTCCAGATGTCGACTTCCTTAAATCTTTATCTAACATAAAGTCCGAGTCAGTGTATACCACTGGAATTAACTCATCACTGCCATACATAAGCATGTAATCTTTAGTCCTTCTCAAGTACTTAAAAATGTGCATAACGGTTGTCCAGTGCTTTGGACCAGGATTCGATTGATACCTGCTGACCATGACAACGGCAAAGTAGATATCTAATCTAGTGCATAACATCGCATACATGAGACTTTCCACTACCGAAGCATAGGGAACTCCTACCATGTGATTCCCCTCCTCCTGTGTCCTTGGACACTGGTCCTTGGAGAACGCTACACCATGCCTGAAAGGTAACAAACCTTTCTTTGAATTGTCCATTGAAAACCTAGTTATCACCTTATCGATATAACTAGCTTGAGATAATCCCATTATCTTTCGCTTACAATCCCGAAAGAGCTTTATCCCAAGAATATAGCTCGCCTCTCCTATATCCTTCATATCAAAAGTACTTGCTAGCCAAACCTTAACCGTTGACAATGCTGCTATATCATTCCCAATTAGTAGAATGTCATCAATGTAGAGAACAAGAAAAGCAACCACTTTTCCTTCATACTTCTTGTATACACAAGGCTCATCCAAATTTTGTATGAAACCAAACGACTTAACCGCTTAGTCAAAATGAATGTTCCAACTTTTGGATGCATGCTTAAGCCCATAAATGGACTTTTACAACTTGCATACCAAGTTACCTTTCCCACCAAATATGAACCCTTCTGGTTGCTGCATATAGATGTCCTCCTCAAGATTGCCATTCAAGAATGCAGTCTTGATGTCCATCTACCAGATCTCATAATCTAGGCATCCGATAATGGATAAGAGTATTCTGATGGACTCGAGCATGGCTACTGGCAAGAAGGTTTCCTCATAGTCAATGCCCTCCCTCTGAGTATAACCTTTCCCTACAAGCCTTGCCTAAAGGTCTCAACTTTTCCATCAAATCCTCTTTTCCTCTTATAGACCCACTTACAACCAATCGATTTAATATTGGCTAAAAGTTCTACAAGATCCCAGACCTGATTGGATTCCATAGATTCCAATTCAGCCTTCACAACTTTAACCCAATGTGCTAAGTCTACATCATCCATTGCCTCTTCATACATGGTAGGATCAGATTCAGATTCTATGGAAACATCTTTAAAAACTCTCCTAAGAACATGTATCTATTAGGCTGGCTGATAATCCTCCCACTACGATGAGGTACTGGTGTGGAAATGGGTAAAGAAGTGGTATTTTCTTGTCTTACATCGTTATCAACTGCGGGTAGGACTGAGGGCTATTCTTCTATCTCTTTAATATCTATCCTTCCCTTAGGTTTATGGTTCTTGATATAATCATCCTCCAAGAAAACTGCATTTGTGCTAAGAAACACTTTCTGTTCAGTTGGATCATAAAAATGCCATCCATAATTACCCTTTGGATACCCTACAAAATAACAAACTTCTGATCTAGAATCCAACTTGCTCATCTTTCCTTTCAACACATGTACTGGACACCCCTATATCTGGAGATATTGAAAAGAAGGCTTGCGCCCAATACACATCTCTCGTGGTGTCCTGGGAACAGATTTGCTTGGTACTAGATTTAGTATATATGCAGCAATTTCCAAAGCATAACGCCAAAGGAATAATAGCAACTCTGAATAACTCATCATTAACCTAGTCATTTCTAAAAGAGTCTGATTCCTTCTCTCCACTACACCATTCTGCTGAGGCATACCAGGTGCAGTCAACTGTGATAGAATCCTATTCTGTATGAGGTGATCAATAAATTCATTAGAGAGGTACTCGACACCTCGATCAGATCAAATGGACTTAATATGTGTGCTTAATTGCTTCTCCACTTCAGCCCTAAACTCTTTGAACTTTTCAAAGGCTTTAGACTTATGCTGCATTAGGTACACATATCCATACCTAGAGTGGTCATCAATAAATGTTATGAAGTACTCATAACCATCCCGTGCTCTAATATTTATTGGTCCATACACATCATTATGTACTCATTCCAACAATGCATTGGACATATTACCCTTTACTGGAAAGGACTTTTTAGTCATTTTATCCTCTAAACAAAAGTCACGGACTTCTATTGGTTCGAGAACCAAATTGCCTAAGACCCCTTCTTTTACTAGTCTGCCAATCCTATTTTGATTGATATGGCTAAGCCTCATATGCCAAAGCCTTGTTGGATTAGTGAAAGGTTCCTTAGTTTTAGATGATACAATTACCATTAAGTTATTAAGTTCCATGCAAGAGTCTTTAGAATAATTAGGAGTAATCACATACAATCCATTTGATTTAACACCAGAACACACAAAAGAACCATTTCTTTTGATCACAACTTCAGTTCTAAAATGAAAAGAATAATCTTTATTTAATAAATTTGAAACTGAAATTAAATTACGTCTCATTGAAGGGACGTAAAGTACATCTGATAAAATCAAAACTTTATTATCTAAAAATTCTAAAGCTACTACTCATATAGCAACCACAAATACGGTTGCACAAGTACCTAGAGTTAGTACGATCTCCCAATCACTGCACCTCCTGGATGATCTGAACCTCTGTAATGAATTACAGATATAGTTAGCTGCACCAGAATCAATGCACCAAGTGTTTGAAGTATCCGTTATAAAGCTTACTTCAATCATATGTGATTCAATCATACCTTGAACTCTTGTAGCTAAGAATTCTGGACAGTTCCTCTTCCAGTGGCCCTTCTAACTGGAACACTTTCCTTTGCCTTGGCCACCCACCTTCCCTTTGCCCTTACTTTTTCCCTTAGATTTTGTAATCTTTGGGACTAGTCCAACACTTAGATCACCAGTGCCAGCCTTCTTCTTCCCTTTCGGTGTAGATTGGGAGGAAGAAGAGCTTTTCTCAACATTCAAAACATTGCCCCCAGGTTTGATCACCCCTTTCGCTGCCAGTAAAGAACTCATTAATTCACTCATTGAAAAATTCATTTGATTCATGTTATAATTAAGTTTAAATTGAGTGAATGACGGTGATAGCGAATTGAGGATAATATTAACTTGGGTCTGTGCGTCGATGTTGGCTCCCAAGTTCTCGAGTTCATTTAAATAACCAATCATTTTTAAAACATGTTCTTTGACCGGAGTCCCTTCTAACATCTTTGCACTCATTATCTTTTGCATGGCAACCTGTCTGGCAGGTCTGCCATGATCCCCAAACATCTCTTTTAGGGATTTGATAATGGTTCTGGCAGAATCATTCGACTGGTATTGGTGTTGCAGCACATTATCCATAGAGGCCAATATGTAACAATGATCCATCCCATTTAACTTATTCCATTTGTGGAACTCGCGTCTAGTAGCAGCCATACCATTTGTAGCGAATTCTTCAGGGCATAGGGTGGTGAGGACATATATGTGATACTCTGCAATTAAAACGATGTCAAGGTTTCATTTCCATTTAGTGTAGTTATTTCCAGTTAACTTGTTATGAGTGAGTATAGTGGCAAGTGGAATAAATGCAGATCCAAACATTATGATTACTGAAAAATCAAACAGACAAAATAAATATGGATATCAGAATTTTGACAATTTGAAATAAAAGAATCCTTAAAACTCTTAAAATAAAGTCACCGGAATATCGAAACGAAAGATCAAAGCCTCCGTGTGGTAGTCAATACTCGATCTTTTGATTAATCATGACTTGTCCGCTATGCAACTCTTATAAAATCAGTTATGACTCTCGAACCTATTTGATCTCTAAGTTTCTGAATAATGCCCCATGTGGGATCCCTTATCCATAGCTTAGCTAGTGTGTACCATTAACTAGGATCCAATCACCATCGCCTCAAGTAGTGTCTCTATGTGGTGGTCACCCTCTAGCACGTCTGATTGATCCTATCCATAGGAAGTTCACATCTAGTAACAAATGAGTAGTGTACCCTCCGTATGGAATTATCACCCCTAGCGAGGTGACACGGAATGCACTACTCATTTTACAGTAAACCGTAAATGGAAGATCGTGGGATTTATAACAATAAGTCTCTCTCCCACTAGATTTAATAGTAAAGGATTTTGATTTTTGGAAAAATTGTTTTCACACATTACCCATAAACATCCAATGTTTACCAATGCATTGAAACAGTTTTTGAATTTTATTTTAGAAAACTTGTTTACATATATCCAAGTAGTAACAATATAATTAAATGCCAATCACAAACCAAGCACATAAAACAAAAAATTAAAATTGAAATAAAGACATCCAAACGATGCCTCTATCTCCCATGGCTCTATCTCCATAGAACCTCCTTCTTCGTTTGATCGCCTCCAGCTCCATCTTCATGGACAACGGCTTGCTCTTCCATCTTCATGGATTTTCTAATTCTATTACATTGGTCCTATGCTCTTTTTGAAGCTTACAATTTATCTAGAAATAGAAAATATAGCAATGAAATAAAAGGCTAGGGAAACCGGTGCGACTTTCCTATTCGCAAGATTGAAGTCGCAGCGCCCTTTAAATATGCCTTAAAACCAAACCAACAATTAAAAAACAGCATACATCAATCTCAAGCATTTAAATACAAAATTTAAAAGGACTGGAAGATATTGGACTAACATTGTTGCAAAAGGGTTAGTTGTACACACAACCACGCACATATAAAATGAAATATATGACCATTGGAACTACTAATTTAATTGCATACACCATAAAGTCTTTATGGAAGTAATTAGTATTCCAAAACAACATCTCTGGTTTTCTATCACAGGCTGATTTAAAATTTTCAGAACAGTAAGTAAATAATTTTAAAACTTTTAAAACTGTGAAAAAAGATACTTGGACAGATAACCAAGATCGATCGATCGAAGCTCGTTCGATCGCTCGAAACCTACATTGGTTCGATCGATCGAAACTCTTTTGATCGATTGAACACAGATAGTTTCAATCGATCGAACCAAGTTCAATCGATTGAAACTGTCTTGCATCCAATGCTATCACATATTTGTTTTTTGCTGCAAAACTGCTATAGAAATAGATCTGTGACGATGCAGTTTCAAAAAATAGCACTAAATACAAACATGCAAATCAAACTAGTATTCCAAAATGCATGTATAGATCCAAATAAGCGTGGCTCTGATACCAATTATAGGAAAATAGGTTTAAAATGTTTTAAAACGCGCAGCGGAAAGATTAAGTTACAAAAACTTTATTGGTAGCCCGAATCTACTACTTATCAATTCTACAGATGCGTAGACAAAAGAGGGAGAAGATGTTATACCTTAGGTCTTGAACCCAATTCTGGTTTTCTTCTTCCTTGATGGTGTAGCAGCCTCCACTAGGTTGTCTTCACCCTTATGACTCCTACGAGTGCTTCCCGGAGAGGCTAGAGATGGTGGGATCTCTAATGGTGAGGATAAGAAGGCTAAGGAAACCCTAAATATTTTATGCAGCTCTTGTATAGAAAAAATGATAATTATTAAAATTTGTACGTAGCTGCCCTATTTATAGATTTCCAAAACCAACTTTAAGCCTTCGACCGATTGAAGTGGCTTCGATCGATCGAACCTTCAATCGGTTGAACCACTTTCGATCGATCGAACTTGCCTTAACTTCAATCGAACATAACTCTTTCAATTGAGAACCTGTTTTAACAAGATCCTATTGTGCCTTTCCAAGTATCCTGGTGGAGCTAAGAGTAGGACCTCATATGCTCTTTATTATTGGCTCAGACCAGTTGTTAATTTCCATGACCAAACTCTTTGATCAGCAAACTAACCAGCTGGTCAGTTAACGTTCACTCCAATATAAAATGATAACTGAACTCCAACGCAAAAGAACATATCTGAAGCGATAACTAGACTTGTATGGTGTACTAATGTTCCTCTAGCATCAGCATTCGTAATCATATTCAGGTAGTTGGATAACTGTTGCTATCATCCTGAATCATGATTACTTCTTGTATTCCTTGAGTCCCATTCACCACTCATAATTATCAAACATGTTGATAACTACTTATCAACAAGACTGCAATTTTCAGTAATCAACTTGATGACATTTTCAAGGGAATGCTTACTCTTTAACAAAGGGTAGATTCTATCTTGATAATGTATGTTCACAACCCTATGAACATGACATACCCAAGACACCCAGGTGTTGATCGTTAAGACCTCACTGATTGGTAAGTCAAAGCAGTCATATCCACAGTCTATGTTCACAATCGTCTCAAGATTGAGAACGTGTACCTTATACAAGTTATGAGTTCCTATCGACTGTTGACAGTCTAAAGTGCCAATAGGAAAGCGCAAGTCCGTCAATGCACTATAACAGTAGCATATTTAACTAAGAGCTATACTCTAGTGATTGAAATTCATCACTCCATCCAATGGTAGTTAATCATGCTACAGTGTAAACCGAATGAGATATCTAGTCTCATCATCCACTGTGACAAATTCTAAGTATCAAAGAATAGTAATTCGTATCTCACTTGTATGTATATCATACATACACAAATTACTTACTATGGTACTTAAGGATTAAAATAATCATCTCATGAAAGATATACATAATAAAATGTAAGGCTGATATCCATATATTAAAATGTCAATGCCTCGTACATATAGTAATGGTTTGAGGGCACAAACCTAACACATAGCACGCCACCAAGGCTCATCTAATTCCATTAAAGTATAAATAGCAGCAGAAAACATAAGTAAAATCCATAAAATTCAAAGTTATAAAAAGTTTGGCACATTTGAAAACACTTAAAGGAACGTCCTCTTTAAAAACCAGTAATCCAGTCGACTGATCAGGGTCTGGTCGACTGGAACTGCAAGATACAGAGAGCTTGAAAACCTAGCCAATTGTCCAGTCAACTGTGTTGGGGACCCAGTCGACTAGGGTCTCAAATTCTCAGCCGATTGATTCTCCTAGTCGACAAAATCATAAATTTCCATTTTTAAAACTATAATCCAGTCGACTATGATTTACCACCCAATCGACTGTTTCATTCATAGAATGAAAATAACATTTCAACCCCACAATCCAATCGACTATGTCGGGGACCTAGTCGACTACTTTTCAATATAATAGAGTAGTGGCTGGTTCAAACAGGCCTCCAATTGACTATTTCCCAAATCTAGTCGACTGTTTTACCTCAGTTGATAGGCATTCTATAGATGTCATACCACGCTTAGTCCAAACTCAAATACAACATATCCATCACTATACTTCAATGATTCAAAGCATGATTTCACGAGTTTTATTACAGATTTCAACAATTACAACATATTACAATTCCCAAAGATCTTATTACATCCTTGGAAAGGAAAACAAAAACATAAGAAGTGTGATCCCACCGTCCCATCAACCTCACTCTTCGCGTTTCTTCTTTTCTCTTTTCTTATCACCTGCAATGGAGTAAAGCTCCACTACTTAGCTATATGCTGATGCATAATTCTAAAAATATGCTTATATGATAAATCATGCTTTAAAACATCTAAACACATCAAATAGTCTCTAGGGAGAGTGGTACACTTCCATCCGGTAAATGAACTGATGTCGTGGAAGGCCTTCCTCTTCTACTCACCCCGTGCTCTGGTTAGGCCTTCCTCCATACCAGGCAACGTGTCCTAGTTGGGCCTTCCCCCATACCAAACACAATAACTATCGATGTCATAATCCTCAAACTTTGAGGAGCTTACCCCCGGATGGAATTGTACCAAACCCCCCCTTTGACCCTAGTAGACACATAGCATGCTCGTATAAACATTTACGTGTGCTTTTATAACATATCTGCATGAATAAGTAACAAGCCTAATTAATACATGAATTTTGCCCGGATCCAAAATATCTCATCGGATATTTAAAACATATAAATCTCATATAAAACACAGATCTAGAATTCATACCTCGTGCTAACGCTCTATAACTTTGAGAGAAGTACTAGAGTACTAATTAAACGTTTGATCTTTGATTTTAGATGATTCCTACAAGTTTTATTGGATTTTCTCCAAAATTCCAAAAATTAGATTTTTCGTAAAAAGTTGCTAAACAAGACCTAAGAGGTATCAAAACGTATATCTTACCTCGAGGATTTCAAATATAAAATCTGGAGAAAAACTGACGAATGAAAAGTCGTTGATCGACATCGCAGAGCTCGTGGGAATAAATTCTCTCTCTCTCTCTCTCTCTCTCTCTCTCTCTCTCTCTCTCTCTAGATATTTATTTTTGGAAAATTTTTATGCCAAATATCTTATGTTTCCTATTTATAGGTATGACTTCCAAAAATTGCGTTTACCTCCCCACGAGTTCTCAAAACTTCTAATTATCCTTCGAAAAATCGCACACGTCCATTTCAATAATTCACGAGTAAAAACTAAAAATTATAAAAGTTTTCGTCAAAGTTCCATTTGGGTCCAAAATCATGTTCTGAAACCTATTTCCATGGAATCTCTATAAAAACCTACCTTTTATGCAATGTATCATCTCTGTTCTTATTTTAACCATCAAAACAATCTAAAGCAAGATCAAAAGTATCAGAAATATATTCTACACAGGTAAAATCACTATTCACAAAATACCAGATCATTCAAATAACATTTAAATCACATAAATGTCATTTAATCATGCCAATGCATCATGACGACTCTGATTACCGTGTCCTCAATTGGCACCTCACTGTTGACCCACGTCAACTCATCTGAATTATTAATCAATGTTAATAATTCCAAAATTCAAATATGAAATTAAAACAAAAGGTCTTCCAGGATGGGTGTAAAACCTCTCCCCTCCAAAAAGGAAGTTTGTCCCCAAACTTATACCTCAAAGGTCGAAAAGATATTGATATTCATTCCTCATCTCTTCCTCGTTCCCCTATATAGCTTCCTCGACTGTGTGACTACGCCATAGCACTTTCACCATCAAAATTGTCTTCGTTCTCAAGACTTACTCTTTCTGATCCAAGATCTCTATTGGATGCTCTAAGCAGGTCAACTCTTCTTGAATCAACAATGGTTCTGGTACTATAAACTTACTAGTATCCATCATACACAGTCTCAGCATAGATGCATGGAAAATATTATGTACATATTCTAACTCGGACGATAAGGCTAGTTGATAAGCCATTGCTCCTACTCTCTCTAGGATCTCAAACGGTCCTATAAACCTTGGGTTAAGTTTCCCTCCCTTTCCAAATCGGGCAATGCCTTTCGAAGGCAATACCCTCAAATACACAAAGTCTCCTACTTCGAACGTTATCGGTCGTCATTTAGAGTCTGCATAGCTCTTATAACGACTCTGAGCTACCTCAAGTCGCTCTTGGATCAGCTATACTTTTTTCGTAGTCAATTGTATTATCTCTGGTCAACAAAATGGCGATTGACACTTATGCCCATACAACACTTCATACAGTGCCATTCCGATACTTGACTGGAATCTGTTGTTGTAAGCAAATTCAATTAACAGCAAGTGTTTTTCCCAATCACTTCTAAAATCTAGTACACACAATCTAAGCACATCCTCTAATGTCTGAATCACTCACTCTGACTGTCCGTTGGTCTGAGGATTAAAAGTAGTACTGAAACTCAATTTGGTACCCATTGCCTTTTGTAAACTTCCCCAAAACCTTGACGTAAAACTACTATCACGATTTGATATAATCACTGCTGGAACCCCGTGTAGTCTCACAATCTCTTTCATATAAAACTCTGCTAATCTAGACGGATTAGTCATCTTGATCGGTAGAAAATGAGATGATTTTGTCAATCTGTCAACTATAACCCAAATCTTATCATTCTTGTTAAGAGAACGTGAAAATCCAAAAATAAAATCCATTATGATCTCATCCCATTTCCACTCTGCCACTGGTAATGGTTGTATTAGTCTTGCAGGTACCTCTCTTTCTGCCTTAACCTGTTAACACGCCAAAGATTCTAAAACAAACTTAGCAACTTTCTACTTCATTCCTCTCCACCAAAAGTTCTCTCGCAGATTTTGATACATCTTGTTACCTCCCAGATGAACTGAATATTTATTACTGTGAGCCTCCTCTAAAAGACACTCTTTCAAGTCTTTTACATCTGGTACACACAAACGGTTTCCAAGCATTAATATTCCTTATTCTATAGTAAACCCTGGTCATTTCCCCAAATGTATCTCATCTCTCATTCTACACAAGTAACAATCGTTGAATTGTTCCGCCTTAATCTCATCAATAATGTCGGGGTGAGCTATGATAGCCATCATTAAGCCACCATTGGTCTCTGAAATTACATCTAATTCTAAATGTTCCATCTCTTTTACCAATTCTTTTTGTTGGGTTAGCTCGTCAGCTAAATTCCTTATTGTATTTTGGCTTAAAGCGTCGGCTACTTTATTAGCCTTTCCCGAATGATACTCAATCGAAAGATTATAATCCTTCATCAACCCTAACCATCTTCTCTATCTCATATTCAAGTCTCATTGCGTGAAAATGTATTTCAAACTCTTGTGGTCCGTGAAAATATCACATTTCTCCCCGTACAAGTAGTGTCTCCAAATTTTGAAAGCATAGATTACCGCGACCAATTCAAGGTCGTGAGTCGAATGATTAACCTCATGTGTCTACAACTATCTTGAAGCGTAAGTAATTACCTTACCACCTTGCATAAGTACACATCCCAAACCCTGATGTGAAGCATCACTATTGATCACAAATCCCTCAGTTCCAGATGGTATTGTCAAAATATGTGCTCTCGTCAATCGTGAATTCAACTCTTGAAAACTATTTTCACATGCTTGACTCCATTCAAAAGTAACACCCTTTCTCATCAACTTTGTCATAGGAAATGAAATCTTCAAGAAATTCTCAATAAATTTGCAGTAGTGTCCAGCTAATCCTAAGAAACTTTGAAAATTTTAGATGCGGATGTCGGCCTCTGCCAATTAGATACAGCTTCTACCTTGCGAGGATCAACTGAAACCCCATTCTTGTCAATCACGTGACCAAGGAAAATAATGCTAGGTTGCCAGAATTCACATTTCTCTAATTTCCCAAATAGTCATCCAAATAGTCATTTCTCTTGCAATCTCTAAAGTATAAGCCTCAAATGGTTTTCATGCTTCATCTCACTCGATGAGTAGATAAGAATATCGTCTATGAAAACAATCACAAAGTCATCTAGATAGTCCTTATAGACTTAATTCATAAGGTCCATGAATGCGGCTGGTGCATTGGTAACTCCAAATGGCAATACTAGAAACTCATAATATCTGTAGCGCATCCTGAAAGCTATCTTCTCTACATCTTTAGCTTTCACTTTCAACTGATGATAGTCCGATCTCAAATCTATCTTGGAGAATACTTGCACCCATGAAGTTGATCAAATAGATCGTCAATTCTCGACAACGGATACTTATTCTTGATTGACAACTTGTTTAACTCTCACTAGTCAACATACATATGCATTGAACCATCTTTCTTCTTTACAAACAACACTGGTGCTCCCCACGGCAATATGCTAAACCTTTGTCAAGTAATTCTTGTAGTTGGATTTTCAATTCTTTCAAATCCATGGGTGTCATTCTAGATAGTGCTTTCGATACGAGTCTTGAGCCCGACATTATCTCGATGGAAAACTCAATTTCCCTCTCAATAAGAACATCTAGTAAGTAATCTAAGAATACATCTGGATACTCTTGTACTACTGGAATATCCTCTACTTTTAATTCGGTCATCGAAATTTCAATTACCGAACATAGAAATCCCTGACATCCCTTTTTCAACAACTTACCCGCTCGAATAGCTGAAATCAAGTACGACGGCAGGATAACCCCACTCCCATGGAAATAAAAGTTCCCATACACCGGTGATCGAAAATTAACCTCTTTCTGTTCACATTCTATTGTGGCTTAGTTAAGAGACTACCAATCCAGTCCTAGTATGACATTAAAATGGTTCACAACAATTGGTATAAGGTCTACAGTCATCAATTTCTTGTCTAGTTTGATCTCACAGTTCTTATATATCGTAGACATTACTATTGGTTTACTAACTAGTAAAACAATGGATAATTTGTATCCTAACTGATTCGAGGTGAAAAGTGCATGTTCATAGGGTATTACATGGTCCTTTATGCATACTTTTATCGCCAAAGTCCCTACATTAGGTGCATTCTAATAACAATGTTCTTTTTATTGTGTTAATGCTAAAATATATGTTTATGCATTGTTTTATAGGTATTAGAATGTAAATCAATGAAGTGGAGCTAAAGAAAGTGATTCTGGTGAAGAGAACAACAGAAGTAGCTGAGAAAATGCCAATTTTGACAATGAAGACTTCCGATTTGGAAGATTTTCCCAGAAATATGAAATGTAGATCTTTGAGTTACGTTCGCGCGGCCGTAAAAAAAAGGTCAATCTGAGGTCTGAGTGAAACGTTATGGTCATTCTCCCATCGGTGCATAGAGTTGTCAAAATCAGAGAGTTCAAGGGCTTGAAGAGAGTTCAATCGATCGAACCTTCGATCGATCGAACTAAGCTCGATCGATTGAGCTTTAATTTCTTCCAAAAGTTGTGTAAACTCTGCAGGAACCCTATAAATAAGTCATTTTGACATCAGACGAAGGAAGGATGCTCTAAAACGCAAAAAAAAAAAAAAAAAAAAAAAAAAAAAAAAAAAAAAAAAAAAAACTGCAATTTAGGGTAGTTTTAGGAGTAGATTAGGTTAGATTCTTATTTTTCTTCCTCTTTTCCATTGTTATATTGAAGATTATTGAAGATTCAAGTTGGTTTCATGTTTATTACAAGTTATATTCAGATTATTCCAGGTTTTCTTTTCCTTTTCTCTATTTGATTGTTTATTAATCTAGCTATTATGATTACTCTAGTTTGTTATTCCTGTATTAGTTTAATCATGTTTCCGTAGTTTAGACGTTGGAAATATGTGATGAAATTTTAATTTTTAGCCTCTGTCATGTATGATATAGAAAACTTGGGCTCGATCGATCGAACCAAAGCCATAGTCAAGCGATCGAAGACATTTCGATCGATTGAAGGATGGTGATGTCCGATCGATCGAGAGCGCTTCGATCGATCGAACATATTAATTCCTAAGATGATTCTTTTAAGTATTTCATGACTTTCTGTTTTAAAAATCTGTCATCAAATTGTCCCTATAAACTCAGTTTGTCACATCAATTTTTAGAACTTGAAGCTTTAAGGCTATTTTCTTCAATGACTTTTGAAAACCACTTTGAATGCTAACACCATTTAGAGTGCAACTAATAACCATTGTTTTAAACCGTCTTCCAAGTATTTTAAATCAACTGTGATGATGTAGTCCCGGTCATGAAAGGGCTATTGATTCTATATCTTTAGAAAAATGCGGAATGCTGAAGAAGAATGAACTCCATAGAACGTTAATGAATTTGCATGGTAGATGGTTAGGATCAATGTGGATTCTCGTGTTTCCAACACCTTTAGTTTATCTGTTTAATTAGTTATGTTTCTTTATACTTTAGTTTGTTATTTAGTTTAATTTAATTAATTAGGATTCATTAGAACATCCACTCCCAACATTCTTATTTTCTTTTCCTTTTCGTTAGGTTGTAACTTAGTATATACTCTTCTTATTCCTTCCCTGTGGGATCGACCTGGACTTCCAGTACTATATTACTTGCACGATCACCTACACTTTGGTGTTGCACAAGAGCGCACAACTTTTTAGTCGTGTCAAGTTTTTGGCATCGTTGCCGGGGAAGGCAACTAGGTTAGGAGTTTACTAAGTTATTTCCAATTTTTTTTACTTTTCAAATAAATATATATATAACACATAAAATAAGAAAAATAAATAATAAATAAATTATAATAAATAAATAAATAAATAAATAACTTTTGGACTTTTTCTCTCACAAGATAAAAATAAATAAATAAATAAAATTCCTATTGTTTAAAAATTTTGAGTGAATATGTCTTATCCATATTATCCTCCATACAACACAAACGCCACAAATAGGTACACATTAGGTCATGAAAACTGTCCCCCAAGTTGGCAAGCATCCACTAACGCGCATTATCAACCCGAGTGCTGCCAACCATCACAATGGGAAAACAATAGTTGTAGTCCCCCATATTATCAAGCGTATCAAAAACCTCCACATGGAGAGTTCTATCAACCTCAATGGGGATATAACCAAAATAATAATGTAGGATATAGTAATAGTTTTCCATGATTATCAAACGCACCAAGATTTTCCCTCTAGGGAGTCTTGTCCACAAACACAATGGGAAGGGGACTATCATCAACAAAAATGGGATAAAACTTCATATAGTAATAATGAGGAGAATAACCAAGTTGAGGATAATGGTATGTTAAAATTACTATTTAGTGAAATGAAAAGGCTAGATAGAGCACTAGATAAATTAAAAACTAGATATCAACCTTTAGAAGACAATACTAGTCCTTTAACATTACAACCCAAATTTCAAGGCACTAACAATGGAATGGAATTAGAGGACAATCACGGGTTTGTACCAAATGAGGTTAATAACTCACTCAAGAAAGTCATAACCCAACAAGAGCTCCAAAACCAAACCATTAAGTATGAAGTTGTAGAACCATCTTCTCCTCAATATACAACCCCATACATCAACTCCTTCACTGCCTGGATAAAGTTGCACAATTCCTTTGCCCTGAGCACCTCAATAGATGACATATATCGTGAGGAGAGTTACACGGATGAGAATGAGGTTTTTATAAATAATGAGAGTTTAGGTGACTGCACGCAACTAGGAAAGGAGGAGTCCCGTGTTGACTCTCTCCCTAATTTTGATCGTGACCCTAGGAAGGACATACTTAAAAAATCTAAATCTAATTTAGATTCATGTGATATTCATGAACCCTCACCTCTTTTGGTCGAAGAGGTGGTGTCACCAAGTTGCCCATCACCTATCCTCGCTATCAATTGAAGCTCATATCCCAAGCTTGAGAGTCATGCGTACCCCATTAATGAACAAAAAGAATGCGTTGTAGAAGAGGATGGTAAGGATTCTAGCACATGTACTTCACAAAATTTTAAATTTCAAAATTCTGTGAGAGAGGACTTGGAAAATATTGGGCCCATATTAGATGATATTAAACTTCAACAAGAAGCTAGTAATCTCCTAGACTGTTAGACCTTCTTGAATAATAATGACATTGAGGCTCAAATAGATAGCTTTATCCAAGTCCAGTCCAAAACCATGTGCATAGAATAGAAATTAAATTCCTATGATCACATATCCATAGATTCTATTCTAGAACAAGAGGAGGGTAGTAAAGCTAAATTAGAACATCACTTAGACCCTGCCACTTTTATTAAACCATGGCCTCCCCCTGTTTTTAGTATTAAAATAGAGACCATTATAGAAAATACCAACACCAATGATCATTTTTTTAGTATAATTCATAAAAAGTGTGGTATACCTCTTATAACTGTCCACAAAATATTTGGAAGCCATAGGTTTTGCATCATCTCCTCTGACCTTGAGCCTGACATTAGTTGGGAGGGAGTTGTAATTTTATGAGGATTCCTACATTCTTTTCACTGTAAAATTATTTCATTGGAAAGATCCTCAAAAATTTCAGTTATTACTTTATGAGAGAAAAAATATTGATTAATCGAATTTATTTACTGAGTATTTGTACTATTTCTCTATTTTTCCTTGTTGCTACTAATGATGTAACTAATAAATAAATAAATAAATGCACATTGGATATTAACTCCTCGAGGTAACATCCTTCCTTCTCTCGATTTACTTTACATGTCTATGTGCTTAGTTTAGAACATTGGGGACAATGCTTAGTTTTAGTTGGGGGGGGGGGGGGGGGGGGGAGTGAGTCATTGCATGCCTCGTTTCTTTCATTTTATGATTTAATGTCAATATACCTGCTTAGCAACATGACTCAGTAAATTCAAATTTTAAAAAAATATAATAAAATGGTTCTTGTATTTCTCTCTTAGTTAATGTAGTTAGTTATGATGCATTAGTGTTATTTTCTATATGTTATTAGTATGCGATACACAATGGTAGTTTATTTACTATCTTAGTTATAGTATATTTTATGTTTTTTAATCTTCAAACAACTTTGAGCACATTGTGACAACCTTGTACTTAGCTAAAATGGATTAGTAAGCATAGCTTAGGTGTCTTGAGAGACTGTAGTGGAGACTAATAACCCAAGTGAGCTTTTGTGCCTTTCTTTATTCTTAAGGGTTTTATATAATTACTCTTACTTTTTGAAAAGCGTATTAATTCGTTGAAAGTCTTATTTTTCTTCTTTATTTTGACTGATTACTTGAAGAGAACGTTCAGGATTTACCAAACTTTAGAGCTCTTGAATTTACTGAAATGAATAATCCTATAAACTTAGAATACGATTTAGGCCATCTTTTGACCATACATGGATAATACAACCTTGGCCTACTATTATGCTATTCCTTTACTTCACCTCTTGAGCTTATCATAATCGCCTTGTCTTCACAATCCTAAAGTCTATACCTAACTCCAAATTAGGAGTTCAAGCCTCAGTTCTTCATTTAGGAGTGATTGGAATGTGTTATCTTGACAAGAAGTTTGGTTGTGTGAATAAGGGAAAGTTGGCAAACAAAAAAAAGGAAAAAAGAAAAAGAAAAAGGAAAAAAAAAAAAAGAAAAAGCAAGCAAAAGCAAGAAAAAAATAAATAAATAGGCCAATGGTTGTTACAAAAGAAAAAATAAGAGTAGAAAGAAGAGTGAAAAATATATATATATATATATATATTAAAAGAAAAGAAGAGAGAGATTGGAGATGTGGGAAAGTTTGAAAAGTTGTAATAGACATTCCAATCACATCCGTTGACCTAATTGAATATCACGAGCTCTTTCTTCTTTCACCTAACACCTCTTTTTCAAAGTCCTGATGATTTTAGGTATATTGGATTTGAAGTTAAGGTAATGAGAGAGTTCTCCACGGTATCTCGCTCTTCTAGTGAAAAGTATCTACTCATGAGACTTTGTGCACTAAAATGTCCGTTTTTCTATTTAGATATGAGAAGCATTAGATTCCATTTACATTTACTCTTTATAGCTTCCATATCATGAGTGATAATTATTACACCTAATTCGGAGTGATTTCATCTTGAGAGTGTAATCCTAGTGAGAGTTGAGTCAAAATGAACGTCTTGATAGCATCTTAGGTTATGCGAGCTGTGAAATTAAAGTTTTGTATTTTGGCTGTCCATTTATACACACACTTGAAGATTAATAGGTATGGAATATTCTAATGACTTTCATAGTAGATTAACTGTAATGTGTGTATTGCATGGCTATGGCATACTAGAGAATTTCATGAGATTGTTGAGCTTAACCACATTGCTAAATGAGAGGAAAAATTTTCTTGAAAACATTTAAACTAGAACCATTACCATAAACATGAATTTTGTGGATAGATTCACTGCAAACCCTCTCGAGACAATACTTGTCCACTAGGGGGAACCTAGGGGGTTTAAAGGCTTATTGCATACGCTAAATGCAATCGCGATTTCTGTGAAAGTGAGTTAGAATTTTTACTTTATTTTGTTTTCAATTCTTAGAGTTTAAATAAACATTGCTGTAGTTCGCTTCATTGCTAGGGAGTAGCAACGAGCTAGTTGGGGGGTGTGATTCGCGCATTACATGGTCCTTTATGCATACTTTTATCCCCAAAGTCCCTAGATTTAGCTGCATTCTAATAACAATGTTCTTTTTATTGTGTTAATGCTAAAACATATATTTATGCATTTTTTTATAGGTATTAGCATGTAAATCAATGAAGTGGAGCTAAAGAAAATGATTCTGGTGAAGAGAACAACAGAAGCAGCTGAGTAAATGCCAATTTTGATAATGAATACTTCAGATTTGGAAGATTTTCCCAGAAATATGAAATGTAGATCTTTGAGCTACGGTCGCGTGGCCGCAAATGAGAGATCAATCTGAGGTCCGGGTGAAACATTATGTCCATTCTCCCATCGGTGCGCAGAGCTGTCAAAATCAGAGAGTTCAAGGGCTTGAGGAGAGTTCAATCGACCGAACCTTTGATCGATCGAACTAAGCTCGATCGATTGAGCTTTATTTTCTTTCATAAGTTGCGTAAACTCTGCAGGAACCCTATAAATAAGTCGTTTTGACAACAGACGAAGGGAGGACACTCCAGAACGCAAAAAAAAAAAAAAAAAAAAAAAAAAAAGCAGCAGTTTAGGGTAGTTTTAGGGTTAGATTAGGAGTAGATTAGGTTAGATTCTTATTTTTCTTCCTCTTTTCCATTGTTATATTGAAGATTATTGAAGATTCAAGTTGGTTTCATGTTTATTACAAGTTATATTCAGATTATTCCAGGTTTTTCTTTTCCTTTTCTCTATTTGATTGTTTATTAATCTAGCTATTATGATTACTCTAGTTTGTTATTCCTGTATTAGTTTAATCATGTTTTTGTAGTTTAGACGTTGGAAATATGTGATGAAATTTTAATTTTTAGCCTCAGCCATGTATGATAGAGAAAACCTGGGCTCGGTCGATCGAACCAGAGCCATAGTCAAGCGATCGAAGACATTTTGAACGATGATGTCCGATCGATCGAGAGCGCTTCGATCGATCGAACATGTTAATTCCTAAGATGATTCTTTTAAGTATTCCATGACTTTTTATTTTAGAAATCTGTCATCAAATTGTCCCTATAAGCTCAGTTTGTCACAATAGTTTTTAGAACTTGAAGCCTTAAGGCTATTTTCTTCAATGACTTTTGAAAACCACTTTGAATGCTAATACTATTTAGAATGCAAGTAATAACCATTGTTTTAAACCGTTTTTCAAGTATTTTAAATCAACTGTGATGATGTATTCCCGGTCATAAAAGGGCTATTGATTCTATATCTTTAGAAAAATACGGAATGCTGAAGAAGAATGAACTCCATAAAACGTTAATGAATTTGCATGGTAGATGGTTAGGATCAATGTGGATTCACGTGTTTCAAACACCTTTAGTTTATCTGTTTAATTAGTTATGTTTCTTTATACTTTAGTTTGTTATTTAGTTTAATTTAATTAATTAGGATTCGTTAGAACATCCACTCCCAACATTCTTATTTTCTTTTCCTTTTCGTTAGGTTGTAACTTAGTATATATTCTTCCTATTCCTTCCCTGTGGGATCGACCTGGACTTCCAGTACTATATTATTTGCACGATCACCTACACTTGGGTGTTGCACAAGAGCGCACAACTTTTTAGTTGTGTCACTAGTGGCGCGGACTTAACGTTCAAATGCTCAACAAAATGATGCGACACAAATGAATGAGTAGATCCCAAATCAAAGAGTATGCATGCTAAGTGCAAATATACAAGCACCATACCTGAGACCACTATATCCATAGTAGTCATACCTTATGGGTTTATCTAAAATGATCTCCCCTCTCTCTGCTCTGCCTCCGGTCTCCTATCATTTGACTACTTGGGCTTCGAACCACTAGAAGCCATATAACTAGCCGCTTATTGAGGACACTTCCTCATACAATCCTTCGCTTGATGTCCTAAGGTACCATAATCAAAACACTTGATTTGCGGAGAGGATGTAAAACTCGCATTGTTCGTCCCTTTAGCTCTGTTCTGGGAGTTAGTCAGAAAACATCGGCCGGTGTGTGGTCGATTACATAGTGAGCACAATGGTATGTTACTTGTACCCTCCTAGAATCACCAAAACTAGAACCAGAGCCTCGTGTAAATGACCTGTTGAAAGATCTGCCTTGGTTCCGATCACCACCCTCATTACCTCGCTTGTTCTGCTGATTCTGCCTCGATCTCTCCATCCCACTTTTGGCCACAAGTGCCATTTGTTGCACCACTACCACAATTGAATGCTCATAGGTCTCTACCCTTAAACTAATATTCTCTCTTAAACCTTCCTCAAACTTCTTTGCCCTGTCCTCCTCCTCTGGCATTGAACCCTTCCCAAATCTCAACAATGCATTGTGCTTAGAAGTATATTCAGTTACGGTCATGTCTCCCTGTCAGAGATTGTCAAACTCTCTCATTTTCACATTGTGAGCGACTCGCCGAAAGAATCTGCGATTAAACTCTACCTTGATCCCTTCCCAAGTTATTGGTGCCCCTTAACCCAAAACATTTACCCACCAATTTTGGGCTTCTCCTCTCAATACATCACTTACATTCTAAATTTTATCCCCATCAGACATCATCAGGATAGATCGAAAAATCCTTTCCATGTCTATAACCCAATGCTTTGCTAACGTTGTGTCAGACGTCCTATGAAATTTCATTGACTTCTTCCTCGTAAACTGTTTAGACACAAGTCTCCTACCTCGAGTCTCAAGTGCATGTACCATAACTATATATGTTGTCTCAAATGGAGGTGTCGAAGGTAATCGTTCCGTTAAATTTCAAACCAATTCTCTAATATTTCCAATCATTTCTGTCACGTGGTCCATATGTCGAGTATGTGGCGATAGATCTCGATCACCATCACTCATGATTGCATAATCCTATAACTTTCAATGCATAAATGCTCTACATGTATGACAATAAATAAATCATGTATGTACAACCACATACCATATGCATTAAACATCTCCATTATGTACGAATGCAATCTAGAATATACGCTAAATCACTCAACACTCCACTCGACATCGCACGTTCCCAAGGTTTTGTAACCTGGCTCTGATACTACTAAATGTCACTACCCATCCCGCTATGCACAAAAATAGGACATGTGGCACACCACCAAGGCTTATCCAATTCCATTAAAGTATAAATAGTAGCGAAAAACATAAATAAAATCTATAACATTCATAGTTATAAAAAGTTTGGCACATTTGAAACACTTACAAAAAATATCCTCTTTAAAAACCAACAATCCAGTCGACTGATCAGGGTCCGGTCGATTGGAACTGCAAGATACAGAGAGCTTAAAAACCTAGCCAATTATCCAGTTGACTGGGTGACTGGGGTCTCAAATTCTCAGTCGACTGATTCTCCTAATTGATAAAATCAGAAATTCCCATTTTTGAAACTATAATCCAGTCGACTATGGTCTACCAACCAGTCGACTATTTCTTTCACAGAATGAAAATAACATTTCAACCCGATAATCTAGTTGACTATGTCAGGGACCCAGTCGACTGCTTTTCAATATAATAGAGCAGTGGCTGGTTCAAATAGGCCTCCAGTTGACTATTTCCTCGAACCAGTCATCTATTTTACCTCAGTTGCTAGGCATTCTGTAGATTTCAAAACACGCTTAGTCCAAACTCAAATCCAACACAACTACCACTATACTTCAACGATTCAAAGCACAATTACATGAGTTTTACTACAGATTACAACCACCACAAATCCTCTTCAAGAGTTCAATTACAACATATTATTATTCCCAAAGTTCTTATTACATCCTTGGAAAGGAAAACAAAAACATAACAAGTGTGATCTCGCCATCCCATAGCCTCACTCTTCGGGTTTCTTCTTCCATCTCTTCTTATCATCTGTAATGGAGTAAAGCTCCACTGCTCAGCTATATGCTAAGTGCACAATTCTAAAAATATGCTTATATGACAAATCATGCTTTAAAACATCTAAACACATCAAATAGTCTCTAGGGGGAGTGGTACGCTTCCATCCGATAGATGAAACTGATGTCGTGAAAGGCCTTCTTCTTCCACGCACCAAGTGCTTTGGTTGGGCCTTCCTCCATACTAGACACAATGACTATTGATGTCACAATCCTCAAACTTCGAGGAGCTTACCCCTGGATGGAATTGCACCAAACCCCCCTTTTGACCCAAGTAGACACATAGCGTGCTCACATAAACATTTATATGTGCTTTTCTAACATATCCGCGTGTATAAATAACAGGCCTAATCAATACATGAATTTTGCCCAAATCCAAAATATCTCATCGAATATTTAAAACTTCTAAATCTCATATTAAATATAGATCTAGAATTCATACCTCATGCTAACGCGTTATAACTTTAAGAGAAGTACTAGAGCACTAATTAAACGTCGGATCTCTGATTTTAGATGATTCCTACAAGTTTTATTGGGTTTTTCCCAAAACTCCAAAAATTAGATTTTTTATAAAAAAAAGTTGCCAAATGAGACTTAAGAGGTATCAAAATATAGATCTTACCTCGTGGAGTTCAAATATGAAATCTGGGAAAAAACTGACAAACGAAAAGTCGTCGATCAGCGTCATAGAGTTTGTGGGAATAAATCTCCTTTTTTTCTCTCTCTCTACATATTTGTTTTTGGAAAATTTTTATGCCAAATATCTCATGTTTCCTATTTATAGACACGACTTCCAAAAATTATGTTTACCTCCCCACAAGTTCTCAAAATTTCTAATTATCCTCCGAAACGTCGCATACGTCCATTTCATTACTTCACAAGTGAAAACTAAAAATTATAAAAGTTTTCATCAAAGGTTTGTCTGGGTACAAAATTGCGTTTTGAAACCTATTTTTGTGGAATCTCTATAAAACCTACCTTTTATGCAACATATCACCTACGCTCTCATTTTAACCATCAAAACGATCTAAAACAAGATCAAAACTATCAGAAATTTATTCTACATAGTTAAAATCACTATTCACAAAATACCATATCATTCAAGTTACATTTAAATCACATAAATGTCATTTAATCATGCCAATGCATCATGACTCCTCTGATTATTGTGTCCTCAATTGACAACTCACCGTTGACCCACGTCAACTCATCTGAATTATTAATCAACGTTAATAATTCCAAAATTGAAATATGAAATTAAAATAAAAGGTTTTTCGGGATGGGTGTGACATAGAGGTCAGAAGATAGTTATTTCAGTGTTTAAACTCGTGTATAAGTTTAGTAGGCCCCATGTACTAAGTTCGAAGTTATTGTATATCGTTATATTTCTACAATTGTATTTATGTTCAGTTTATGATTAAGTTCTACTTTTTATTTAGTACATCCCTTATTTATGAGCATTGTGCGGGGTTAAAAGGACACAACGGTAATTCAACCAGTCACGTGTCCACGGGTCCAAAAGTGGAAATTTATTTTTCCACTCCGGGGTGTGATAGGGATTTTTGGTATCATAGACTAGGTTTAGGTGTTCACAGTCTATCCGACACTTTTAAGCTATGAACTTTACGATATTTCTTTTAGTTAGCACCGGTACTAAGATAGTTTTGTATTTTGAGCAGGTTAGCATGGAGCACCGAGTAGGGGATGACGTTGAGGACAGAGAATACTGAGTCACCTTGGAGAGATAGATTTCTTCTCGAGGATTAGCTCATGTTGGTGCCACCGTCAGGCACAATGTTCACTGGAGGATAGGAAGATGGACGCGTTATTTCTCCCTCAAGAGACCCGTTCTAGAGCTAACATATCATAGAGTGGTAGCACTGCACTTGATGTCTATCGAGATGAAGGAGATTTCTCATGCTCTTGAAGACCTTGCGATCCCTGAACAGGATTAGCCTTAAGAGGGATGTAGTATATGTTGTTACCCCATAGGCTCAGATTATGACTCGGATGATGATCATGAGGAAGACCCAGTAGCGGAGCCGAAGATGATAGAGGACCCTGATTGGCCCAGAGCCAGCTTGGGATGCATAGATAGATATTCCTTCGATAAACTTTCCACCATCCGATGACTTAGGAGAGATTACCACAGATTCAGATGTTGAGAGAGATGGATATTGGACCCTTAGTTAGCTTATTTCATTTTGCTAGATTTTGTTGTTCCACTTTCTTGTATGTAGACTAGATTAGTAGAACTTGTAACTGTACTACTATTGTAATCTTTCTATTCTATGATTAATGAAAACCTATTTTTAACTTGTCTTATATATATATATATTCAAATGGATGTGATGATTAATTGTTTTCGTATTGATTGTTAATCTTATATCTTACATATTATTATTGATAAAAATATAGGATCGACCATTGGATAGTGCACTTAATTAGTCAAGCCTAGATAGTTTGGCAGAGATGAATTGTCATGTTGACAAAAAGTCCTAGATAGGAGTGAACTTATTGGGACTCGGATTAGTGACGAGTTGATTCCAAACCACTAAGATGATTAGCAGACCTCTACATAGGATATAAACCTTATGAGATCAACCCTGTCATCGAGATCATGAGTATTAGAATGAAGAGTTTAGGAACTGGTGTACTTTCGGGAATTAGATCCCAAAACCATCAATGATGACTTAGAATTTAGAAAAGACAAGGAATTTGTAACTTATGGTGTGATAGACCATTTAGATTGATAAGACCGCCTAAATCGTATATAGCGACCAATCTTATGATTAGAATGATCCTTTAGAAGAACCAATGTTTAAAAAACTTAGTTTAACATACTTAACCGTGTGATGTGAATTTGATTCCTTATATTTCAATATGGTAGATGCCAACTTTGGTGTAGGAATATTGAGTCTCCCCCTCATCTAAGCTATGGTTAGAATAAACCGAGCAACCCAGGTTCAAGTAAGTGGAACAACCAATGTTGTATCTCCAGAGATGGACCCAGCAAGGGTATTTATAGTTTTCCTACAAAGATTAAAACAAGACTACTACTATGGAAATAAAAGATACAAGGATGGGGAAAAGAGTCTGTAAATTACTCAGAGATTGAAATCACCCATCCGACGAGTCTGGTTTGACATTAGGATCATTCAAAGACATAGTAGGAATGGCAACTACAATAGAAACAGACATTTGGAACAGTGAAAAAGAAGGAGAAAGTCAAATGCCACAAACAATCACTCAGATACAACTGGCAACCACCAATGTAAATTTTGGATACATCTAGAACCATCGCAAGAGATAGAGAAACAATGAAAAGAAAAGTTAGTCAGACTGCAGCACAAACACATAAAAGTAACGTGATATCTTCTATAATTGCGGAATATCTGAACATTACTCCAAACAAATCAAAAATAGTGGCATAAGTTGGACCCGCAGATAAGCCAAACTTGGTATGCTATGACTACAACATGCCTAGACAATTCAGGGCTGGTCCTGGGGGGAAGCAGAGTAAGCGATCGCTTAGGGCCCCCAATTTCTAGGGGCCCCAATTAAAATTAACCCTATCTTATATATAAGCCCATGTTTGTAAACCCTTGTATGCATATAATTGTAAAAGACCCATCAGATTTTTGACCCATAAACATTCCATAAAAAATAAAACTAAAGCCCAATCAATTCTAAAATCCTCCTAAAAAAAAAATCAATAATTAACCACAATGCCACATCCTGACATTGTGACTTCCAAAAGAAACTTAAGAAAGACTAAAAGTCTCTCTTTTTTATACGTCTCTCTCTCTCTCTCTCTCTCTCTCTCTCTCTCTCTCTCTATCTCTCTCTCTCTCTCTATATATATAATATTATATATGTTAATATATATATATATATGCAACCAATGGTGAAGACGGGCCAGAGGGCTTGGATATTCATGGCATAATTACCATAATACCATTCAAAGAATCAAAGTTTCAAATGTATTACAGGTATAGTTACATTACATATTCGAGTTTTTTTTTTTGCTGAACGATTCCACATTTTAGTTATTTGTAACTCTCTCTCTCACTCTCTCTCTCTCTCTCTCTCTCTCTCTCTCTCTCTCATAGGGTAATTTGGTTTGGGGCTTTTTGTTTCTTTGTGCTTGAATTAGAGATTGAATTTGATTTTAGTTCCTAAAAAGGATTTGGGGATTTTTTGTTGGTTTGGTTTGGTCTCGTTACAGACTACAGTGAAAGCCATGAAGCCCTAAGGAGTAATTGGAGGGATAAATTATGATATTGGACTATTGGTGCTCTTGCCTCTTGCTCAAAGTCAATGCTCTCTGAGATGATAGTTCATCATTATTATCGAAATATGAAATTTGAAGTTGTTGATTGGTTGCTATATTGCTAGATTTGAGTCATTTGACCATTGTGAGTTGTGTTGATATCATTGGTGGTTGTGTTGTTAATGACCATGCCTCCTCGAAAGTACATGTCCGGATGTGAAAAAAGAAAAAAAAAATACAAAAAATTGAAGAATTTAACCGATCTCAAGCGGGAGCACTTGAAAAGTTTATTACTAGTCATAAAAATACAAATGATTCAAGTCAAAATGAAAATGAAAGTGATCAACCTACAAACGTGAAAAATGAGGATTTGGTGAATGAAGAACATAATCAATGTGAGAATGAGAATAATACTTAGAATTTGAACGAGAATGATCAAGATAATGATTTCATCAAAGAATGTGAAGTTTGACCTCTAAACATCTATGATCCAGGAAATTGGGACAAGGTTAATCTTAATCAAAGTGCTAGAGATTTATTAGTAGAAAGAGGTCCAATAAGAATAAGTGACAATGATGTCACTTTTCCGAAAGATGAGCAAAATAGACATTTCTCTTCTACATGTTATGTTCAATGTTTATTGAAAGGAGAGAAGCAAGATAGGAAATGGTTAATATATTCAATTGTTGTGGACGGGGCATTTTGCTTTTGTTGCAAGTTGTTCTCAATTCATAAAACTAATTCCAACTTAAATAATGAAGGACTAAGGACTGAGGAAATCTTGGAAGAGACTCAAAAGTCATGAAACTAGTAAAGACCATCTTGTTTGCATGAGTAAATGGATGAATTACAGATGAGATTGAAAAAGAATGAAACAATTGATAAGAGTGTGGAAGAACAAATCAACAAAGAGAAGGAACATTGGAAACAAGTATTGGTGAGGATACTTGCTGTTGTAAAAACTCTTGCTAAAAATAATTTAGCATTTCGTGGAGATAATGAGAAGATTTATGAGGATAACAATGGAAACTTTTTAAGTCTAATTGAAATGATTACTGAGTTTGATCCAATTATGCAAGAGCATCTTCGACGTATTAAGGATGAATCAATTCATTACCATTATCTTAGTGGAAAAATCCAAAATGAATTGATTCTAATGTTAGCGGATGAAATCAAAGGTGCAGTTGTTAAAAGAGTCAAAGAAGCAAAATATTTTTCTGTTATACTAGATTGTACTCCGGATATAAGCCGTGAAGAACAAACGACTCTTATTCTACGATGCGTGGATGTTTCAAGAAGTCCAATAAAGGTGAAAGAATTTTTTGTACAATTTTTTAAGGTGGATGATACATCAGGGCTTGGACTTTTTAATGTACTTAAGGATGTCTTGATCAATCTTGAGCTTGATATTGATGAAATAATAGGGCAAGGATATGATAATGGGTCTAACATGAATGGGAAACACAAAGGTGTACAAAAAAGACTACTTGAGATAAATCCTAGAGCATTCTACACACCATGTGGTTGTCATAGTCTTAACCTTACACTTTGTGATATGGCGAACTCTTGCACTAAAGCTGAATCTTTTTTTGCAGTGGTACAACGTATATATACAATGTTTGCATCTTCTACAAAGCGGTGGGATGTTTTGAAACATCATGTGAAAGACCTCACACTTAAGCCTTTGTCACAAACACATTGGGAAAGTCGTGTTGAATGTCTTAGAGCAATAAGATATCAAGGTCCACAAATAAGAGATGCTTTGATTGACTTGGCAAATAGTAGGGAGGATGCCAAGACAAAAAGTGAAGCTAAATGTTTAGCAACATATGAGATTGAGAATTTTGAGTTCTTATTTGGCATGGTTATTTGGCATAATCTTTTGTTTGTTATTAATGATACAAGTAAAACCCTTCAAGCTGAAAATATGGATATCGATGTTGCAACAAATCAATTGAAAGGACTTATTTCCTTTTTTGAAAAATATAGAGAAGCTGGATTTGTGGAGGCCATGGTTGAAGCTAAGGAAATTGCAAATACAATGGGAATTGAACCTGTATTTCGTGAGAAACGTATCATTCATAGAAAAAGACAATTTGATGAGAGTATAGCTAAAGATATGGCACAGTCAGCTGAAGAATCCTTTAGTGTTACCTACTTTATTTATATAGTGGATCAAGCCCTTTCATGACTCAATGACAGGTTTGAACAATTTCAAGTATATGGAGAGACTTTTGGGTTTTTGTTCAACATGAAGAAGTTACAATCTATTAATGATGAGAGTTTGAACACTTATTGTGCCAATCTTGAAGACTTCTTGAATCATGATAGTTATGATATTGATGGAAGAGATTTATCTTCAAAACTAAAAGTCTTGAGAACACTTTTACCAAAAGAAACAAATAAGCCAATTGAAATGTTGAATCATATGCAAGCGATGGATGGTAGTTTTCTAAATGCATGGATTGCTTATAGAATTTTGCTGACTATTCCAGTTACAGTTGGCTCTACAGAGAGAAGCTTTTCAAAGTTGAAGTTGATCAAGTCTTATCTTCGATCAACTATGTCACAAGAAAGGTTGAACGAGTTAGCTATGTTATCCATTGAAAAGGATATGGTGAAGGAAATTGATTATACAAGTGTAATTAGTGGTTTTGTTGCTAAAAATACACGAAGAGCAATATTTAAGTAATGCTACTACTAATGTAAGTCAGATTTTGCTTGTTAATATAAGTAACTTTTTTTTGTCATTTTTTTCAATGAAAACTCAAAGAGGGCCCCCATTTTCAAAGTTCGCTTAGGGCCCCCCAAAAGTCAGGAACGGCCCTACTGGACATATAATAAGAAGTTGCCAAGAACCTAGAAAAAGTTAGAAAATTTGATGTGGATTGCTATTACTATGGCAAAATGGGGCACATCTGTAGGAAAGTGCACTAAACTGATGAAACATGGCAGTGCTCCACTACAACAAGGGCCACAACAGCTAGCTCACCAGAGAACGAATGACTTCAATTAGCAAGGAAGACAGAACAGAGTGTAGGATAAGACACACAACACTCAATGTTCACATCATGTATATCAAGCAGTTCTAATTTTGCAAAAAGATATGGGATCTGTTGAGTATGTGTTGCGAGAAGAAGACTTGATTTTTCAATAGGTGGAGACCTCACATTGTTAGACACCAAGTTAAGATTAAAACCTTGAATATTCTTAGACCTACTGACCTCGAGATTTCAGGATGAAATCATTTATTAAGTGGGTAGAGGTATAGCACCTGCAATTTCCAAAAATTCCATGTAGGAGTTCCTAACATTGATCTAGATTAATGTGGTCACCTTAGGACTAGCTTAGTTATAGTAATCCCGTCGGGATAATCTTATTTAGGATCAGATCCTTTGGACTTTCGTCCCAACGATGACATCATTATATTTTAGTAATATTATAATAGTAGTCGTAACCCTAACTTTTAATTCTAGCTAGAATTTAGAGACGACTTACACACAGGCTCGTACATAACCTAGTATATAGGCACAATTATAGTTAGGCACGTACATCGAGATATGCACGTAACCCCATACATTTGTACGCAAAGCGAGTTGTGGACCCCACCACTTCCATGTGGTAGTTATACGGCTACCACCCACCATGTGTCACCTATGCATGCCCCCACCAACACTTGGCACAAACCAACCTGCTACTTGGCCACCATGCACCCTCACGCAAGCCACATGTCAAACCCCACTTCCCCTACACATTTGTGCATCACACACCCATACACAAGTTGTACACCCACAAATCATATAGAAAAAGTGGATTGAGATAGCAATTGAGAGAGAGGACTCGAGAGTTAAGAAAGGAAAAAGAGACCTCACACTCTCAAGCACACAATACCCACACTCTCACATGCATCCCTCTCTATACGAACATACATACACAAGCTGAGGAAGAAGAAGAAGACACAGAGGAGAGAAGAAAAGGAAATAAAGAAGAAGAGAAGAGAGAGACTGGACTATTTTCATAAGGTGTAAGCATTCCCGTTTCCCCCTTGTATTTTCTGCACCCCATAAACACCTACATGCATAGACCCAAGCAGAGCCTTAAAGTCAGAAACCCTCGACAGCCATTGAAGCTTAGCATTGAGCTTGGTTTTGCAACTTCCACTAAATGCGCCCTATGATATACCAAACAGACCCTCTTGAATCCCATATACCCCCCTTTGAATGGCTTTCATTTGATATAAGTTTGGTAGGCCATGTAATGAATTATTCTTATTTTGGCTAAATAGGATAATTGTTTGATTCGTATAGCAAATGAGAAAACCCAAGTGCTAATTTGTAATATACGAAAGAGGAGGAGATTCCGAGCATATGGAATGTATCTCGTGCATTTCTATGGAGAAATGACTGAGATATGGGCAGGGGAAGTTTTTCGGTGAGATCGGGAGTCGCCGTCGACGAACTGGCTGGTCGGAGAAGATGAGACCCCTTTAGGTATATGGGTTATAAGACATGGGTTCAGGTCAGGTCATGGGTGGGTCTGTCTGTAAGGTTAAGTGGATCAGGGTTTGGGTACGGGCCAGGTTTTATTAAACCCATAGACCATTTAAGTGGCACGACGTCATTTTAACATCGGGCCAACCTCGGGTCGGGTTTGGGTATTTGGTTCAGGTTGGGTTGTGATGGTAAACAGTTAGGGTTTGGGTTATGAATCCGGTTCCGGTTCAATCCGAGTTAAGGATTCAGGTTGGGTTGGGTTGTTAGTGTAATTGGGTTTCGGGTTCAGGTTGGTTTAACCCGAATAGGTTTCTGGTTTGTGTTTAGTTGTGTCTGTGTATGGGTTACCCATATTTGTTCAGTTTGGGTCAGGTTTGACCCAATGGATCTTAGCCTTGGATCCTTTTGTTTGCGTAAACAGGTAGTCTGTTTATGAGTGGGTCGGTTCGGGTTTGACCTGTCAGGTCTGGGTTATTAATAATAATGATAATAATATTATTATTATTAATTCCTTATTTATAGTTTTACAAAGTTTAACTAACTAATTAGTTTAGAGTTATATAACTAGACGACCAGCGTGGCCTACCGTATGTTTTGATAAGTAAAATGAAGAAATGAGAATGAGTTTGATGAGTAAGATGTTTGGTTTTGGAAAGTATTATGAGATAATTGATCAAGTCATGGATTCAGCGTCCCAACGTGAAGGTAGTGTGCATTGGTCATGCATACTGCAGAAAGGCATGAGAAACTAGTTTGTGGGAGAAACCAGTTTCTGGAAATAGGCATGAGAAGCCAGTTTGTGGGAGTAACTGGTGTCTGGGTACTGATTTATGTTGTATTGATTTCTACGATTTATTTAGTTGTACCTTGACTTTGTTAGCATGAAACCTTGTTATATGTATGTGAGAGACTGCATGTTAATAACTTAGTCATATTAACAAACTCATGCATGTGCTTTAGGTGTTAGATTTATCTAATGTGCTTTGGACATATGAATTGTGGTTTGATAGTTGTACCTTGACTCAAAAATGGATATAAATGGTTTGTAATGTACTATCCGTAGAAGTAGTTATGTTTAGTACCCTGAGCTTAATGTGTTATACATTGCATGAAAAGAAAGAATCTAGAATTTGTCACTAAAAACCAATTAGTGGGTAGTAACTGATTAGTGGAACCCAACCCAGAAACCAATTAGTAGGAGTCACCAGTTTGTGGGTACAGTTTCCAGAAAAGTTTACTAAAGTTATGTTTGTCGCCATGAACTGAGCGTTAATGCTTATTTGAATTTCGTAAGTATATTATGATGTAAAATAGAATGATGGACGTGATACAAAATCTTGATGGTTATAGTCGGAAGTCATATAATGAACCAAACTTCGTAATGAATGATGCGCGTGCGGTTGGGAATACTTGAGAATCAATCATGCTATGTCAGGAGCACCTTATGCTGAGATTAAGTGTCGGATTGGTAAACCAGGCCGGGATGGTGTATTAAGGATATATCGTGTTGGGTTGGTGGCTACGAGAGGCCTAGTGTCATGAGGTATTATCGTGGTGAGTTGGGGCTCCATGCCAGACTCAGAACGGTTATGTTAGGACATCGTGTCGAGTTAGTTCGAAAAGGTAGGACTCCATGCCAGGCTTATCCATTAGGTTGAGTTAAGAAACTTCGGTTCTTCGTGATGAAGTGAAGGTTAGTGTGAACACTTTGGTTCTTTGTGACGAAGTGAAGGTTAGTGTGAACACTTCGGTTCTTCATGACGAAGTGAAGGTTATTGTGAACACTTCGGTTCTTCGTGACGAAGTAAAGGTTAGAGTGAACACTTTAGTTCTTCATGACGATGTGAAGGTTTGTGCAAACACTTCGATTCTTCATGAAGAAGTGAAGGTTAGTAGTGGTTTAGTTTGAGAATGGTGGTGTTAGACTTTATGTTGTTGATGTCTAGAGTTGGAATTCCGTGTCATTCTCTGGTAGAGGACTGTGGTAGTATTTTCAAGATGATGAGATTAGTTGCGTTATTTCTCTGTATTCTCTTCGAATGCCTAGTTGGGCGAGTAGTAGTCATAGTTCGATAGTGAGAATGCGCGGTTCTTTAAAAGACGTATTAAAAGAAGTAAACATATCTTGTTTGTGTGTGGCTATATAAGTTCCATTTGATTTAGTTTTCTCACTCGGCTTTCATAAGCTAACGGCATTTCATGTCGCTGGACATTCCCATGTCCAGCTTTTCCAGATGATGAATACACAGGTTACGATGCTGCCCAAGAGGAGGAAGTGGATCAAGAATACACCGAGGAGGATTATGGCTATGCTAGTTAGAGAGAAGACTAGTAGTTGTAATATTGTAAACATTTTTGGTTGTAAACTCTATCAAAAGACTTTAGCTATCTTTTGTAATAGCTCCTATAAGGCCCTAGTGCCATAAGATAATGTTGTATCCATGGGGTTGTAATAGCTAATCTATTACTACTGTTTCCTTGTAATATAACCATGTTGGCTTCATCTTGCATTAGTTATACTTCCTTTAGTTATGTTTTTATTATTACGACTTGGTGATGGACAATTCGGTGATTCAACCAGTCACGTGCCTAAGGGTCCAAGATGGAAATTTAATTTTTCCCTATTTTTGGCTACGCCGGGGCGTGACAGGGATTTTTGGTATCAAAGCCCTAGGTTACGCTGTGTACACCGATTGTCCTACATACTTAAGTTATAAACCGTTAGACATCAATGAAGGTATTAACCTTATGATAGTTTTGTATTGGACAGGTTAGCATGGCACCGATATATGTCCATGACGGATTCGGGGGACACTGGATATACTTAGATCACATAGAGCCAGCAGACCCAGTATTGTATCACCAGAGGATTAACCTTATGATAGTTTTCAGCGTGCGCGCCTTTCCATGTAAATGTTTTTGTGCTACCCCCACTATGTAAATATTTGAAGTTGTCAATGAAGACTTGTTTTCTTTATATGATGCTCTATATGATGAAGTGTATTCTTGATGAGATGTGTACTTATATTAGAATCATTTACTACGCACCTTGTCGTTTGCATACTTCATAATCATGGGTAGGATTGGTGTGTGACCAATAGGTATTTATATAGGTACATTGATGTTGTCAGTATCAAGATATAAAAAGTATACTTTACTTTTCTAAAGATTTGTAGTAGTTAAAGTAAAGGTCGAACCCACAGAGATTGAAATACTAAACACTTTAATTTTAAACCTAAATTTAATTAGTTAAGAAAACGGAATTGGATTTGAATTTTAATTAAACTAAAATAAATCTAAATTACGAAAACGATTTAAAATTATTTTTATAAATATGTTTAAGGAACCTAGGATTGCAAATCCACTAGCTTCATAATAAGGGTATTTATGAATTACTTTGGCTTATTAAGTTGGATGATAATGGGGAATTGTAGCTACAAGCCCAATTCCCCCGTCAAGGAAATAACTATGGTTCAAGCACCAACATAATCCATCTTCGGTTAGCACGAATTATCCCACACTAAACTAGGGTTGTGGTATAATCCGTCTAATCTAGGCATGGACTATTCGGATACTTGATAGCACAATTCAATTTAAGCACCATTACATGTAAATAATCTAAACAAGCACAACAAGCATAGATCATTGAGCACATCACAGTCAAAATAGATCTAAGACAAGAATAAACTTTGAAAGTGATGATTTAATCAATAGAAACACGATTTATTTATAAAAATCCTCGAAACATGTAACTATCATCCATACATAATAAAACTAAAATAAAAACATAAAATACACCCTAGTACTTGGCTAGGGTTTCATTGAAACCCTAGATCTAGAGTCTAGTTGTCCATAGAAGTGGTAGATGGCAAGTAGTTGATGGAGGAGGCCATGAAAATCCTTGGTCTTCTTCTTCTTCTCCTTGCTTCCCTCTCTTCAATGGCTGAAAGTATGGTTGTATATTGTGTGTATAATATTTTCCAATCCCTAAATTGAAGTAAAATAGGGTATATATAGATTTTAGGCAAGTTTTGGAAGCTTTCCTAACCCGAAACGCACTAAAACTGCTATATTTTACAATCTGGACGCAATTAGGCAGTTTCGTTTGCGTAGGAATCATTAGTATACTGAAATACGTGCGAGCGACTTCTGGGATTTTTTTCTTGCTTCTTTTCTTCTGGTTTTCACCCTGTTTAGCCTGGTATACTTGATTTCTTCCAAATCCTGTCAGAAAATAGAAAATGAAGTAAAAATATACAAAAACAGGACAAAAAGGTACTAACAAACGCAAGTTAAAGAGTATAAATAGGATTTGTTCTCTCCCGATCACACCCCCAAATCTACATTTTGCTAGTCCTCGAGCAAAACTAAAAATAAAAACTAAACTACTAATAACATACTATTCCATTTTCGCATGGATCTCGATTGCATTTAGCATATGCAACAAGCCTTTTAAACCCCTAGGTGTCCCTAGTCGGACGAGTAAAGTCTCGTGAGGATTCTCGTCAACAAGTCACCCACAACCATCTTTATTAACTTATAACAAAAAGTTTTATTAAAACGAAAAACAAAACAATCAATACTCCTTATCATATAACAAAGATTTGAAATAGAATAACGAACAAGAAGAAACGGAATCAAACGTCTACCTACATCATGAAAAACAATCCCAAGCACATGCATCGTATAAATCAATAGAGTTTCTCATAAAATTGCACGTGTGTGATGTGGTAGTCAAATGAACATGCGCATGTCATGAACATGGAATATACTTCGGATAACCATTTAACTATGTCTCGACTACGAATCTCACAATGTTAATTACACTCTCAAATGAAACACTCAGAAACAGGTGTAATTTATCTAATATATGTGAGTAAAGGAAATATGTTTTCAAAACGAGAAATGCTCACATATGACTCGAAAAGGACGCATGACACGAAAGAATAGTAGTCTCATGGATAGGATGCCAATAATCAAGAAAAACTAATCATTACCATCTTTTAATCCCCCTCCCATCGTTTTCATATCCAAACCATGTTTCCTAGGATCAAATAGGACTTTTCAAAGGTTGTAGTGTGGCTCAGACAGTGGAAAAGTATAGAAAGGATTCATTAGGTAGTTTTAGAATGGCATTGTAAGGCATGTTCAATTTCTTTCATTCATCTCTTCTACCAACTTTCATCTTTTCATTCACTTCTTTTCATTCTTTTCAATTTTTTTCTCCTTCTGTTTCTTTTTCTTTTCTTTTTTTTTTTTCAAACCTTATTCTTTTTTTTTTTCTTTTTCCTTTCTTTTTCTCTATTCTTTTCCTCTTCGTTGCTTTTGAAACAAATATTCATTGAATACCAAGGCAACCACCCCAAACATCATCTTATTTTCTTCTTCTTCTCAAATGACACATCGCCTTACCACCACTAAAAGTTGATCAATCTTTTAGTGATGAACTCCAAGTTGGCCAAATTGGAGCAAAAACAGGATAATGGTAATTACAGAAAGAAATGGCATTTTAACGGCTCAAGGGGCGAATAAGGAAATTTATCATTTATCGGTCGGTAATAAACAAAGAAGGGTCTAAGATCATTTCCTAGGGTATGACCGTTTGAATCATAACGACTCTATTTAATAACGGTTAGTTTGCCAACGGCTATAAGTTGGAATGCTATAAAAGTATAATTGGTATGTTTATTTTGAACTTGTTCTCTCCTATTAAAAAAAGTTGGTTTTTAATTTTTTTTTTTTTTTACTTGTTCTCTCCCATTAAAAAAAGTTTGTTTATAATTATTATTTTCTTGTTCTCTCCCATAAAAAAGTCTATTTTTAATTTTTTTTTTTTTTTTTTACTTGTTCTGTCCCATTAAAAAAAGTTTGTTTTTAATTATTATTTTCTTGTTCTCTAGCATAAAAAAAAGTTTTTTAAAAAAAAAATTTACATGTTCTCTCCCATAAAAAAGTATCTTTTTAATTGTTTTTTTACTTGTTCTCTCCAACCTAATTTGAAGATCCCCAAGCATGATCCAATTTTTTGGAAAAAAGAGTGTTAGGCGTCGATCTACTAGCACCCCAGCACCTGTTGAAGAACAAAATGAAGAATATTCGAGCGTTATCAATGCTGTTGAACACGCATCCGATGGTAAAATGACTTGCATTGAGAAAGGTGTACTGTTCAGAATGCGAGGCAATTGGAGGAGTCCACAAGTGTTGTATTCAAAAATATTCCGTCGGCCTGAAATAAGAGAGATCATAGACTGTGCCGGATGGTGTCGATTACTTTTGGTGGAAATGCCAAATTTGGATCAAAGAATTGTGGAATCAATTCTCGAGAAGTGGTGGGATACCACGTACACAATTCACCTACCTTTTCTTGAATTAGGCTTAACTCCGTGCGACTTCACTTTTATGACTAGTACGTATTTATTGTGTTTGTCAATAACTTGCAACTGTACTATGTTAGTGTTCTTTTAAATAAACATTGTTCAAATTCAAATTGTAGGCATTTCAATTGGCGTTGGTCTTCCGTTGCCTGATTATAGTGATATTTCATACATGCACACTCCGGAGGTCACTATTGGACGCATGTTTCTTGGGGCGACATTTAAGACGTACAAAGCTGGTGGTATAAAAACAAAAGATGTATTAAAATATATTCAAGGTCTCATTTGCATTACTTGAGCAAAATGCACAAGTTGATGTTGACGCACTTGCTAGAGCATTTTGTTTCTACACAAACGGTAGTGTTTTCTTTCCAAATTCTAATTCTACGATTCTCGTTGGATGGTTAGCGTTGGTGGAGGACGTGACTACAATCGGTAATTATGATTAGGGGTCTTCCATATTGGCACGAATTTATTTCGCTCTTGACGTGTGTTCTAGTCTTAAATTGAAGAGCATGGCTCGCGTGGAACGTGCAATGACATCGAGCGGTAGCATGAGATTTAAATTTGCTTCCCATCTGTAACAATTGGAAATGCGCTCATCTGGAGCGATATGTTGGAAGCCTTTCATGGATTCTAATTATAATACTTAACTGGTAATGCAACATGCATATGATATGTCCTTGCAAAGGCTTATTTTGTGGGATACGGCTCTTGGTGGCATATGGTATTTAGGCGATCATTGTTACCGACAGTTGACAGGCACTGTTGTCATTCCACGGCATTCACCAACACCGATGAAATCGATAAACAAGTTAGATTTTGAACAACTTCAAGAATCTGGTTGGCCATCTGCTTCAGCATATGTCACTCCTGCCAGTCAAGAGAAATACGATGCGTATTGGAGCAATGTTTCACGCGACGTTATTGTACCTCCACTAAAATAGTACGATACATATGGGATAGGTTATGCCTCTATTTGTCCTCCACACATTCGATTACTCATGCCTCCTACTATAACACATAGTTCGGGAATTTATGCGACACAATCAACTTCTAAGTCATCATCTCAGAGATATGGTGGGTATGATTGGGCGGCTCAGATTATCGCACCTGGTGGTAATGACATGGCGGTGGGTCTTGAAAAGCCACCTCCTTTGTTGTCCTGCAATTGATACGCATTCAGTCGAGTAGTGGAGGGACTAGTATATAGATGCGCGCAATTATGCACGTGCTCTGCATGAAAGACTTTTACATGAGACTTGTGTTCGAGAAGATATGTTAGCTGATAAGTATGCACAAAATGCAAGGCTTTAAAGATAGGTAGTTGTATTTTATGAAATAAAGAAAATGGTTAAGCACTTATATATAGACATTCAGATTAAGTGTAATGGATACAATTCTAATTGTTGTCCAATTATGTAATATGTATATATATAATATACATATTTGTATTCCACTAGGATATAAAACCAATGGCCAATCACAACGGCTATAAATACATCCGCTGCAATTTGAGTTACAACAGGATATATAATAAACATATTTTTAATCCACTAGGATATAAAACCAATGGGTGGAATCACAACGGCTATAAATACATCCATTGCAGCAAAAAGTAATTGGCTATATATACTATACATACTAGCATTTCCAATCATTCATATTTTGTATGTCCAAAAATTGTAAACTAACTTTACGTATATAGATTGCAATCTAGAAGAGTTTATTATTACTCAATTCCAGGTAACTTTAGCCAATGATTATGATGAAGAAGCTCTTGTTTTTATGGAACAACAAAAATGTCTAGCACAATTGAATGTAATTTGCAACAGTGTTGTGGTTAGAACTCGGAGATTTATAAACTGACAATGGGTTGAAGGTCACATGAGGCTACGGAAAGATAACTTTACAAAGGAGCTGTCGGTACATTGATTTCAAATTTCATTATCGGTTCAGAATGCGCAAGTCCCTATTCCAAAGAATTATTGGTGCCGTCACCAAGTACGATGAGTACTTTGTTTAAAGTACCGACGCTGCATATAAGGTGGGATTAAGTTCGCATCAAAAAGTGGTTACCGTTTTGCATTGCTTGGCTTACGGTGCATCAACAGACATATGGGGTGGAATACCTATGGATGGGTGAGTCTACTATCCTTCTAACTGTATAAAAATTCTGTGTTGCTATTGTTGCAGTTTGTGGGCCCGAATTCACTAGATACCCACAGTAGTAGACGTCACTTGCCTTAGTGCAAAGAAAGCTACACGTGGTTTTTCTGGGATTGTTGGAAGCATTGATTGCATGCATTGGGTATGGAAAAATTGTCATACTGCTTGTCATGGTCAGTACACGAGCCACAAACATGCTCCCACATTGTTACTCAAAGCCGTTGCTTCGTATGACACATGGATATGGAGATCTTTCTTTGGAGGGCCGGGCAGTAGTAATGATTAGAACGTGCTATCCCATTCAAATGTTTTTAAGATATGTTACGTGGTCGTTCACCACCTATTCAATTCACAATCAACGACAACACTTATGATATGGGATACTATCTTGCTGACAATATCTACCCACAATATGCTAAAATTGTAAAAACTGACAATTGTAAAATAACACATAAACAACAAGTGTTTTGCCAGTATTAAGAGGCTACAAGGAAAGACGTTGAAAGAGCATTTGGTATTCTACAAGCTCGCTTTGCTTTTGCACATCATCCAGAAAAGCTATGGAGCGAAGATGTACTTGTTGTCATAATGAAAGCATGCATAGTCTTACACAACATGATTATCAAGGACAAACGTCGGGACTGCACCTGGCGTGCTGAATATGATTGTAGTGAACCGTTGCCATAAATAGTTGCAAATGACGAATCAATAGTCTTTTACGAATACTTGGCCTACAATAATCAAATGAGAGACAAATAGAAACACAAACAGTTACGTGCTGATCTAGTGGAACATATTTGGGCAATGCACACTGAACAAGAGGCATGATTCCGGAACAAGTTCTTTCTAGTTTTTTTTTTATTCGATTCAATAAAAGTAGAAGTAAAAGTTTATTTTTCAAATAAATTAAGCAATTAAAATCGTGAAGATCCACCTGCGTTGTGTTGTTGACGTTGCCGTTCAATTATCTCTTCAAATCTCTTATTAAAAAATTATAGTTGACTTAGAGACATATTGTGAGTGTTAGTACCCATCATTGTTTGGCCCTTTAATTTCCATCTTGCGTTCTCGTATTTTCTTCATCTCCTCATCTTTTTTGGTATTCAGTTCTATCTCATCTTGTCTTAATTTTAATAGCTGCTCCATCTAGGACTCGAAACATTTTCTTAACTGAAGATTTACTTTAACACTCTTAGCATACTGCTCAGTAAATTTTAACACTTTCTACAACCATTGTGTTGGCAGTAATAGTGTTAGCCCTATACTTTCTTTTTTGGCATTCTTTTTCTCCTTTCCGCATAGGTGGTTGGTTGGATGGTGATTCAATGTCAACAGGAGAATTATCGATTAGGTTGATGGTGCCAATCGGATCCGTTGGAGTTATTGTTAGGAAACTACATTCCCAGAATCCGTTGATAGCACGTATAATTTGGTACTGCAAAATTTACGTGAAAACTACAATATTCCTATAAGGGCGGAACTAGGGTTACCTTAAACTGCTAAAACAGATTGCTGTAGAAGACGAATCGAGAACACGGGCTCAATAACAGCTCACGATCTTCTACCGTATTCCTTTGCTGCCAGAATATCGAACAGAGTGTGGGCTCCTTCGAAATCCTTTATGTTTCTGCTCTCTCTTTTTATGCTCTCTTTTCTATTCCAAGTTATAATACTTTTGGTGGAAAAAATGCAAACTGAGAAGAGAGCCAAAGCAGCATATATATAGGCTATGATAGGGACCATAAGAAGTCAATAAGGAATAGGCTTCCTTATGGAATTAGGAAACCCTAATTCGATCTGAATCAGATTCCTATTTCCATAAATTATAATTCATACCACTAAAGAATTATAATTGTACTCCTGCCCTTATCTCAAAAATATATTTCGAGCTCCATGTTATTAAATGCTTATTATCTCCCCATGTTAAGATTACAGATACCATTAATTAAATATAATTACTGACAATCATATTTAATTAATCTCTTAAAATTCCTTGAGATTCTCTTCTTAACTTAGCTGATATGTCGGATAAAAAATCCACCTGCAGGGTTTGACATAATCAAAACTTATAAGCTTTTTCAAGGGGATATCATCAATCCTAAAATTGAGACATGGATTCCATCATTAATTAATATCCACCACACAATTAATATTGTCACCCAATCCAATGAAATATTGACCCATTCAGGGATCTCACCCTTTTAGGGATCAAAGTGTAATTACCAAATGTACGTGTCTATAAATTAACTTAGGATTTAGAGCATAGGCACTCATAATAGTCATGAGGTATTAATTATCTTATAAGTCAGTATAAAGATAATTACCCCAAGTCGGTCCTGTTTAATACACAAAGTGTACCAACATGGTGAGTTGAAACTATAGAGTTTCCCGCAGTCAAGACAAACCTACTACAACAACATGCTGCAGTTCTATCGATGGTGTGTCTAATCCCATCTAAGACTGTAAACCAAAATCTTACATTCTACAAGATCCAATGGTCTGATCTTCCGTGTGTAAGCCAAACTCTACACACCAAACCACCTACTATGTAGAATGAAAGACACACATGCATAATATTAAATAAACAATATAATACAAACATTGCCCACACAGATTCTCATAAAAATGGATTAACTGATTTTATTAAATAAATAATAAATCAACTACATAAAGCAAGGCTTTTAGTATATATCCCTAACAATCTCCCACTTAGACTCAAAGCCATGATGCGACACACCTCACTCCTATCCCTTCTACATGACTATCAAAAGTCTTGGCCGGTAAGTTCTTGGTGAAAGGATCTGCCAGGTTATTTGTTAATGCTGTCTTGGTCACTTCAACAACACCTCTTTGCACAATCTATCGTATTAGGTGATACTTACGCTCAATGTGTTTTCCCTTCTTATGGGCCCTAGGTTCCTTTGAGTTAGCAATTACTCCGCTATTATCGTAATAAAGGGTAATAACCGATTGTACCGCAGGTACTCTCTTAGATCCATAAGGAAGTTTCTGAGCCAAACGGCCTCCTTAGCAGCTTTCAAAGCAGCCACATACTCAGCTTCCATGGTGGAATCAGCAATACATGACTGCTTGATACTCCTCCAACTAATGGCTACACCTCCTAGGGTAAACACATAGCCTGAAGTAGACTTTCTGGAATCCCTATCTGACATGAAATCAGAATCTATGTACCCAATGGGTACAAGACTGTCTGCTTGGTAAACTAACATATAGGCTCGAGTCCTTTTCAGGTACTTGAGAATATTTTTCACCGCATTCCAATGTTCTTGTCCTAGATTAGACTGATATCTACTAACCATATCAACAGCAAAGCAGATGTCAGGTCTAGTACATAACATAGCATACATTAGGCTTCCGACTGCCGAGGCATAAGGAACTGCCTTCATCTTCTCTATCTCTTCAAGTGTCTTAGGACACTGATCCTTAGATAGAATAATTCCATGTCTGAAGGGAAGGAATCCCTTCTTGGAATCTTGCATGCTAAACCTTGCAAGAATATTGTCAATATAAGTGTCTTGTGACAAGCCCAACATCCTATTCTTGCGATCTCGCATAAGCTTGATCCCTAGGATGTGACCGGCTTCTCCCAAGTCCTTCATATCGAACTGACTGGACAACTATACCCTTACAGAAGATAATACCCCTACATTGTTTTTTATTAGCAAGATATCATCCACATATAGTACTAAGAACACCACCACGCTTCCATCATGTTTCTTGTACACACAAGATTCATCCGCACATTGATCAAAACCAAAAGACTTGATTGCTTGATCAAAGCGGATATTCCATGACCTAGATGCGTGCTTAAGTCCATAAATGGACTTCTTAAGCTTGCACAACATGTGTTCTTGGCCCTTCGCAATGAACCCATCTGGTTGCATCATATAGATGCACTCGTCAAGATTCCCATTTAGAAATGTTGTCTTGACATCCATTTGCCAAATTTCATAATCAAAATGTGCAGCAATGGGTAAGAGAATCCGGATAGACTTTAGCATGGCCATCGGCAAAAAGGTTTCCTCATAATCAATTCCCTCTTTTTGAGTGAACCCTTTCGCAACAAGCTTTGCTTTAAAAGTTTTCACCTTACCGTCTGCTCCTCTCTTTTTTCTTATAGATCCACTTACATCTAATGGGTTTTATTTCATTGGGTGGTTCTACAAGATCCCAGACTTGATTGGAGTGCATGGACTCCATTTCAGACTTCATAGCCTTTTGCCAAAGATCGGCATCTTTATCTTGGAATGCATCATTGTAGTTACAGGGATCGGTACCTTGTTCATCAGGGACCCGGTCATAAGACTCACCCAAGAATATATACCGATCAGGTTGAATAATAACCCTCCCACTACGACGAGGCACAACCTGTGCCTGTGTATTACTGATATTTCATTATGAAGATTTTGAACCTAATACACCATTATCTGCACGTTGTACTGGTTCAGAAACATGTGTGTTAATGGTTGGTTCGAGATCTACACGAGTTTCGATAATCCTCCCACTACGACGCGGTAATAGAATATCGATAACTCTATCTTGTGATGTTTCTTCTCGTACCGATGGTATCGAAGAAGTATGCGTCGGCATCTCTCCTCTCATTTCCTCTAGAACAATACGGCTTCTGGGCTTGTGGTCCATAATATAGTCCTCTTCTAAGAATGTGGCAATGGTGCTAACAATAACCTTTTGATTCTTAGGACTATAAAACAGACCACCTTTAGTTCCTCTTGGATTCCCAACAAAGAAACATACTTCTGTTCTTGATTCCAACTTTTCTGCGTTACCTTTCAGTACATGTGCTGGACTACCCCAGATTCGAATATACCGTAGACTAGGCTTTCGCTCAGTCCACAATTCCGTGGGAGTAGTAGGTACTGACTTAGATGGTACCAAGTTTAGAATGTATGCAGCTGCCTCTAATACGTGTCCCCAAAAGGAAATTGGTAAATCCGAATAACTCATCATAGATCTTACCATGTCAATGAGAATCCTATTCCTTCTTTTTGCTACACCGTTCTGCTGAGGCATACGGGGTGCAGACAATTGGGATGTAATCCCTTGCTCCAATAAGTATTCCCTAAACTCTCCCAAGAGGTACTCTCCACCACGATCAGACCGTAGTGTCTTGATACATTACCTAGACGCTTCTCCATTTCAGCCTTGAAGTCTTTGAATTTCTCAAAGCATTCAGACTTTGAGAAACCTGCGTGTTAATGGTTGGTTCGAGATCTACACGAGTTTTGATAATCCTGCCACTACGACGCAATAATAGAATATCGATAAATTTATCTTGTGATGTTTCTTCTTGTACCGATGGTATCGAAGAAGTATGCATCGGCATCTCTCCTCTCATTTTCTCTAGAATAATACGGCTTCTAGGCTTGTGGTCCATAATATAGTCCTCTTCTAAGAATGTGGCATTGGTGCTAACAATAACCTTCTGATTCTTAGGACTATAAAACAGACCACCTTTAGTTCTTCTTGGATACCCAACAAAGAAACATACTTCTGTTCTTGATTCCAACTTTTCTGCGTTACCTTTCAGCACATGTGCTGGACTACCCCAGATTCGAACATACCACAGACTAGGCTTTCGCTCAGTCCACAATTTCGTGGGAGTAGTAGGTACTGACTTAGATGGTTCTAAGTTTAGAATGTATGCAGCTGCCTCTAATACGTGTCCCCAAAAGAAAATTGGTAAATCCGAATAACTCATCATAGATCTTACCATGTCAATGAGAATCCTATTCCTTCTTTTTGCTACACCGTTCTGCTGAGACATACGCACTGACAATTGGGATGTAACCCCTTGCTCCAATAAGTATTCCCTAAACTCTCCCAAGAGGTACTCTCCACCACGATCAGACCATAGTGTCTTGCTACATTTACCTAGACGTTCTCCATTTCAGCCTTGAAGTCTTTGAATTTCTCAAAGCATTCAGACTTACGCAGCATCAAATAAATGTACCAATACCTTGAGTAATCATCGATGAAGGTGACAAAGTACTCAAATTCCCCTCTTGCTTGGACAGTCATAGGACCACACAAATCAGAGTGAACCAGTTCCAACGGCTCTTTTGCTCTATATAGCCCTTGGCTAAGAATGGCCTCTTGGTCATTTTACCTTCCAAGCAGATTCACAAACTGGAAGTGCCTCTACTTCCAATGAGCCTAATGGCCCATTTTGAACCAGTCTTTGAATCCTTTTCAAATTAATATGACCAAGGCGTAAGTGCCAAAGATGCGTTTGGTTCATCCTCGAAGGTTCTTTTCTCTTAAATGGCAAACTATTTGTGTTATTCAATTCATTAAGTTGTAGTATAGGAGAGGCAGGATTTATAATATAAAGATCATCCACCAATTGACCAGAACAAATAAAACGTTTATTTTCTTTAATAAGTACTACTTTATTAAAATGAAATGAATATCCATTCTTTACTAAACTAGAAACTGAAACTAAATTCCTTCTAATAGAAGGTACATAAAGGTAATTTCTTAATATTAAAATCCTATCTCTACCAAAACTAAGATGTAGATCTCCTACTACAACTGCTGCTACTCTCGTAGCATTCCCCATATATAGATAAATCTCTCCATCACTGAGCTGCCTAGTTCCCTGGAACCCCTGCAAAGAATTGCATACATGATCAGTGGCTCCCATATCTACACACCAGGTACCAATAGATCGGACCGCTAAACATAATTCAACAACTAGTAAATGAGATTTACCTTGATTATTCTGTCTGGCGAGATAAACCGAACATTGCTTCTTCTAGTGTCCTGGCTGCTTACAAACAAAACATTTTCCTTTAGGCTTTCCCGGTTCTCCTCATGGCCTTTGGATTGGCACAGGACCCGCAGCCTTCTTTTGAGCCTTTTTTCATTTTCTTCTTGCCTTTCGGCTTTGAAGCAGAACCTTTCTCAAACACAAGAGCACTCCTTGACTTTCTATTGAGACCTTTAGCTGCCTGGAGGTCTTTAAGCAGCTCTGCCAAAGTATATTTAAATTTATTCATGTTGCAATTGAGGTGGAATTGCTTAAAAGACACTAGCAGTGACTAGAGTACGATATCGACCTGGGTTTCCTAGTCGATTACAGCTCCAAGGATCTCTAGTTCATTAAGAAGAGATATCATCTTAAGAACATGATCCCTTACAGGCATCCCCTCAGCCATGGTTGTGTTCATCAAGTCATTCATGGCAACCTGCCTAGCAGTACGACTTTGATCCCCGAACATCTCTCGGAGGCTCTCCATCATGTCATAGGCGCTGGCCATTGACTGATGCTGATGTTGCAGCACATTTAACATGGATGCTAAAATGAAACACCGCACCATCTCATCAGCCTTGACCCATATCTTGTGAGCCTGGGTTTCCTCAGCAGTTCCCCTCACCAGGTTGCTTGGGACATTCTTGAGTAAGCACAAACTTGTACTCTTCAGCAGTTAACACAATATTCAAATTCCTTTTCCAGTCTATATAGCTTGGTCTAGTAAGTTTGTTTTCTTTAAGTATAACAGCGGGTGGATTGAAAGAACTCATTTAAAAGCCTGAGAATCACATAATATAAATAATTACATTTGGGCAAAAAATTACTATGGATTCGAGTTGAAATTATTGGTTCCCTCTACCATATTTGAAAAGAATCCGCTAGCAACCTGATACATCGTGATAGTATGACTCGATGGGAAGCCATATACTATCCATCATTTGTTCAGATAGGCAATTGCCTTTTAATTTTACTATCCAAGCAATGTACCTTGCCTAGTAAAATTAAACTGCTAACTTGCTTTTATCCTATAAATAACAATAGTGACTCAGATGGAGAGGATATTATTATTTATAGCTAAGTGTATACCATCACTTAATTCTAGGTCAAGAGTTCCGTGAGGAACACCTCTGATGGAAAGGTGACCCACACTAATAATCACCCAAAACATTATTTTAAAGAAGTTTGTACTGATGATTTCATGATCAACTACATCCGATGGGGAGGATGACACTAGAGCCATCACACAAAATTAATCATATCATCTACAACCCGGTGATGGAGACCATGGGATTTATACTTGATAAATTCCCTCTCCCACTTAGAATTTAAAAAAAAAAATTGAGGGTTATAATTTCTCGAAAAACTTTTAATTTAATTAATAAAAATAATAATGGAATACTTGACAAGGATTAATTCATCCTTACTTGTCAAACCCACATGTGTAGATAATAAAATTATTATATTCTCATGATTTTAGAAAATAAGTACTTATGTTTTCAAATTATGGAATTAGTTTTATTTCTAAATACACATGTAGTTGTCCATTATTTTAAATTAATATAAATTAAACATGCAACTAGACATCTGAAATAGGTCTAGGAACAATTATCCATGTCCTATTCATTAAACATTAAACAATAATAATCATTCAATCACACATAAATAAGGAAACCATAATAAAATAGGAATCCCACTATTATGGTCAAGCTACAACTCTTGTGAAAAATCTTCATTGAACCCGATTAGCTCTATGTCGCCACTACGCACGGGGTTCGAGATGCCTAGTCAGCTCCCGGTCAGCTCGCAGGGGTCGAGGGGGCAGCGCCCCCCACGGGGTTTCCGGGGCAGTGTCCTGAAAGCTAAATCAGATTTACCATCAGCAACTACCTTCCAAAACTGTTTTCTAAAACAGTCTTCAAAAACTGCTTCCAGATTGCTTTTTGAAACTACTTGTAAACTGTCTTCATGGATTTACTTGAGATATATTACATAAACCCTATGGCTCCATGAAAGAGTTCATATACTATTTCTTTGTAGTAAATTAACCACACATCAATCAAGCGTGGGATCCAATATACATAAATCCTATGCCTCCATAAAGGAGTTCACATGCTATATTAAAACAACAACATTAACCATGGATAAAACCATCGTGGGATTCAATCACACAAAATCAGTGACCATAATAGTGGAATAAGAACGCTGCAAAACAAGGGTTAGCATAGTTCTACATTCTATCCATCCATCAAAACACACATAAGATCTGTTTTATTGGACAACATGGTTGTGTCCAAACCATATGCAGAATCAACGTTGCTCTGATACCACTGTTAGGAAACTGCGTTCCCAGAATCCATTGACAGTGCGTATAAGTTGGTACTGCAAAAATTACGTGAAAACTACAATAACCCTATAAGGGCAGAACTAGGGTTACCTTAAACTGCTAAAATGGATTGCTGTAGTAGACGAATTGAGAACACGGGCTCGATAACATCTCACGATCTTCTACCGTATTCCTTTGCTGCCAGAATATCGAACTGAGTGTGGGCTCCTTCGAAATTCTTTATATTTCTACTCTTTCTTTTTACGCTCTCTTTTCTATTTCGAGTTATAATACTTTTGGTGGAAAAACGTAAACTGAGAAGAGAGCCAAAGTAGCATATATATATAGGCTACGATAGGGACCATAAGAAGTCAATAAGGAATAGGCTTCCTTATGGAATTAGGAAACCCTAATTCGAACTGAATCAGATTCTTATTTTCATAAACAATAATTCATACCACTAAAGAATTATAATTGCACTCCTACCCTTATCTCAAAAATATATTTTGAGCTCCATGTTATTAAACGCTTATTATCTCCCCATGTTAAGATTATAGATATCCATTAATTAAAAAAAATTACTGACAATCATATTTAATTAATCTCTTAAAATTCCTCGAGATCCTCTGCTTGACTTATCTGATATGTCGGATACAAAATCCACCTACAGGGTTTGACATAATCAAAACTTATAAGCTTTCTCAAGGGGATATCATCAATCCCAAAATTGAGACATGGATTCCATAATTAATTAATATCCACCACACAATTAATATTGTCACCCAATCCAATAAGATATTGACCCATTTAAGTATCTCACCCTTTTAGGGATCGTGTTAATACCAAATGTACGTGTCTATAAATTAACTTAGGATTTAGAGCATAGGCACTCATAATAGTCATGAGGTATTGATTATCTTATAAGTCAGTATAAAGATAATTACCCCAAGTCGGTCCTATTTAATACACAAAGTGTACCAGCATGGTGAGTTGAAACTATAGCATTTCCCGTATTCAAGACAAACCTACTACAACAACATGCTACAGTCCTACCGATGGTGTGTCCAATCCCATCTAAGACTATAAACCAAAATATTGCATTCTACAAGATCCGATGGTCTGATCTTCCGTGTGTAAGCCAAACTCTACACACCAAACCACCTACTATGTAGAATGAAAGACACCCAATAATATTAAATAAACAATATAATACAAACATTGCCCACACAGATTCTCATAAAAATGGATTAGCTGATTTTATTAAATGAATGATAAATCAACTACATAAAGCAAGGCTTTTAGTATATATCCCTAACAGTTATTGGCGAGGATGTTTCATTGCCACCTAACGGGATTCTTTGAGTATTGATCCTAGTGGTAGTTGGATCAAATTTAGGTAAATCCTTCAATATTATGTAACAATTATCGAATGCAAACGATTTATTGGCATGTTGTTGGTAATCTTCATGAGCCCGGTTAATATACAAGTGTAAAATTTCAGCATAAAACAAAACTGTTGCTAATAATTCACAAATAATGTTTGTATGAAATAACTAAAACTGTGAGTTACACAAACAATTATTTGTCTTACCTAGTCAAGTTCATTTGTTTTGCTGCCGTTAGGTGTTTGATATGCATGTTTGATGCGTACAACATCACAGCTTATGAAATCATGGAAAAACGTGATTGCGACTTCCTCCATTCTGTTTAATTTCAATTCCTTCATGCACATTGTACTCATTTTCGATAGTCTGCCAAAACTTTACTCCAGGTTGATTATTGCCGACTATAGGGTTTGTGCTCACATGTTTGACATAAAATTTCATCCTCAAATGGTCGCATGTTCAACTGTCGAATACATTCGGACATGTTTCAAAACTATTTGTTTTAGTAAATGGAAAATGGATGGGGTTTTATGTTTGATATGTAAGCTATTTTAATTTTTTTTTTCGCATAGCAGTAGTGCATGTATATATACTGCATGAATATATCCGTTATGAATATTTTGTTACCATTGTAGAAATATAGCCGTTAACAGATTATGAATGGGCCGGCAATGGGTCAGCCGGCTAGGGAGAGCTAGTAATGGGTTAGCTGGTTGAGAGGGCTGGCAATCATTTAGCCAGCTAAGAGGGTCGGCCTAGCCTTTGCCATTTCTATGTGGGTCAGCCATCACAAAGCCATTTGTTGAGGACCAGTTATGCCTTGTCCGGCTGTGCTATATGGTAAGAAATTTAGTGAAATGTTAAAGTCAACTTTGGCTACTATATACTTAACTAAGTTAAGGTTAAAGGTACACTATTGGAATGGTTTATATACTAACAACCCTAAGTTCTCCTACCTTCACTACCCACTGAAGATGCTCTAAGCGTTTTGTAATTACCTGATGTCCAAAATACCCTTGTTTATCCTAATAAAAATATGAATTATTACACAAACCTCCCTTGAGGTATGGCCTAATTACACAGACCTCCCTAATTATAAAAGGGTAAATTGCATGGACCTCCCCCAAGGTAAGGTCAAAATACAGGGACCTCCCTCGTGGTAAGCAAAATTACACTAACCTCCCTTGAGTTTTATAGTTTGGTGACACTTTCCTCCCTTCTGTCAGTCAACTGTAACTTGACTGTGAACTCTTTGGTTAAAATTTTCCAATATGACAAGTTTACCCTCCTCTCTCCATTTCCCTCCTCTCTCTTTCTCTCTCTCTCTCTCTCTCTCTCTCTCTCTCTCTCTTACTCATCTACAAAATTCACCACTACACATTCACTGTTCACCCTTTCTATCAACAACACTACCACGATTAAATCTACCTAACCCAAAATCAATTTACATATAAAGAGAATATCAAGAACCCAAATGAAATCTAGGCAACATACCCAATATCAAGAACCTAATCCGGTCGATTTGAGAAAGCACAGATTTGCATGTGTATGATTCAACCCATTTCTTCTTGATTGTTTTTCCCCTCTTTCAACCTTTGACGAATCTCCCAATAAACCCATAAAATCATGAACCTCAATTGGAGACCCAAATTCATATCCCAATGTATCCGGAAATGGATGTCAAATTGCCATTTTTAATCGTCCTGTTGAAGACCACTGACACAACTTCCATGTTGCTGATGAATGCATATGTTGTGATGTTGCTAAAGGAAGTTCGGTAATGGTAGAAATCATAAAGATAAATCTAATGGATTTGAGAGAGAGATGACCAATTTACATACATACAGATATGCATTTATATGTTACATATATATGTATATATAAATACCTAACTCCATTAGTGTGATGGGGAAGTAAACGGTAAACACAAACTCTATTTTTTTAGAGAGAGAGTGAGAGAGAAAGAGAGGACACAAAATGAGATTTAGAGAGAGAGAGAGAGAGAGAGAGAAAGGAAAGATGATTTATTGGCAGTCAGCGATGGCAGATGCCGGTTGTGTCAATGATGGTGATTCGCATTAGTTATTTTTTAAGAGGGATTTGAGTTGGTGATGGGAGATACACAGAGATGAGGAAGATAAAGAGGAGGGTAGAATAGTAAATTCAATATTTCAATCACTCTTGTCTCCCATCAAAGTTTGATAAGGGAGGCCAGTATAATTTTGCTAACCACGAGGGAGGTCATTGTATTTTGACCTTACCTCATGGGTGGTCCGTATTATTTACCCTATAAAAATGCCTTTTTGGCAATTTTTTCTCTTTTCTTCTTCGTCCCTTGTTCTGTGTAATACCCTATATTTCTAGGGTGTATTTTATTAAATAAGACTACGTATTTATACCTGTATAATCCTTACCTTTCATTTGGTAAAATTTAGTTAACAATCGATTACCCTTGTGTTCTAATCGATTACCACTTTTTGCATACCAATCAATTGCCATCCTATCGACTTGAATTCATTATATGGCATATACCAATTGATTACCCTTGACTCATAATCGATTGCCGTAAAATATATGTAACCAATCGATTGCTTCTGCTTCTAATCGACTGGCATATACAGAGATAAGTTTTCAACTTTGCCTCGTGGTTTGACATATGGCACTCTCATTTTCTATATATATGAGTTTAGTTTATGCCTTGGGTCTATTTTGATCAGTTGAGATTGAGAGAAAGAGTTGATATATATCATACATACACACATATCCATATATATACACAAACACAAACACATACACATACTACTAGAAGAAGAGAGAATAAGAAGAAAGGGAAGAAGACCGTGAGTAGACACAGAAGCAGAGAAGAGAAAGAGAAGAGGAGAGAGAGAAAGCTTGAGGTTTCCAAGCCAAACACACCCCACACTCAACTAGGTGAGTCTTTACTCGCTTGGTCCCTTTAATATACAGTTTTTACAAGTTTATGTGATGTTTAATTATTGTCTTAAAAAACTACTAGAAAAGACGAAGTCCTAATCGATTAGTCCAATTGATTGACATCAGTTGAGTCCTAATCGATTAGATATATTTCTAATCGATTGCCATTGATTGTAACCCAATCAATTCCCAAAGTTAATAATCAATTAACATTGTTTTGGATCTAATCGATTGCCATTTTCCTAAATCGAATGTTATGAATTTTATACCAATCGATTGAACCTTGTCCCAATCGATTAGCATTAGCAGAAGATGTAGGTTAGTGCCTCTTATTTATTATGTAGAGGGTTCGATCATTCAATTCTCGATTCGGACTTCAATTGTGCAATTATGGGTTAATCAGGGATAATGTAACAACAAAGATAAGTATGATTAAGAATAATGGATTAACGTGATGATGTGAGATACCATGCGGTTCATATATGAGTTCTATATCCATTCATTTTATTCAGAGTAGCCAGGCCACAATGGGATGTCATGGATCAGTCCTAGTATGGAACTTAAGTAGGTTTGATAAGTTTTTGGGAATTTGTACGGGGATGGACTCTTGGTCATGTATATCCTTAACGAGCGGTGGATGGTTTATATCCTTAACAAGCGATGGATGGGGCCAAGTAGTTCAGAGACAACCAGGTGATCTATATTATATCCTTAACGAGCGGTGGACGGGTTATGTCCTTAACGAGTGGTGGATGGGAGATCATTGGCAAGATATCGATAAATTGTGGCAATAGAATGATATATCGTGCTCGAAGCATTGTAACCATGACTTACGGTGGATAGAGAATATGTATATTATGTTTTCAACCGTGGTCGACAAGAGCAGGGGTGTATCCATGAATGTTATAATCAGATCAGTGTCGTATGAGTCAGTAGGTCTTTGTATATTAAAACGTGGATTCGAGTAATGCAGGGGTTGAATAAATAAAAGATATTACTTAGTAGAACTATATCTTACTACTTCCATAACTTGTTATTATGTTATATCATTGGTACCCTGTGAGTTTCTATTCACTCAGCTCTTAGTAAGCTGACAGCCATTATTGGCTGGACATTCCCTGTCCAGATTATCATGTCCCTCTTAATACAAATGATGGAGCTTATGACAACGGCTACTACCCTGAGGGGGAATATGTAGAGGGTGGCCCCACTGATGTCGGTTATGTCGGAGATGGCTGTTATGCTGACGACTACCCATACGCCAACTAGAGATGAAGAAGTTATATTTAGTTTTATGTTACTGTTAAACTTTATTAGTTTAACGGGCACTTGGGCATATGTTGTCTCCAGACCTGTTGTGATCCTGAGGGCCACTATGATATTGTAATTGATAGAATCGTTATTATATTTTCAGTTATTTACTGTTCCTGTTTAATAGTTGGACTAGTACTGTGTGGTGTGGATAGTTAGTGACATTCACCCGTCATTCCATATGGACCCAAAAAGGAAAATTATTTTTCTTGATTTTTGCTGCTCCAGGAGTGACATTCTGTCTCTCAACAAAAATAAGTTTGACTATATTACCCTACCATTTTTCATAGTCCCTTCAATTTTTCAAGAAGCACAGAAAGTTCTTTTCAACAAACCAAACATGCAATTTTTGAAGATTGCCCAAATCTTTTGACCTATTATGCCTGCCATATTTATTCCCTAGATGGGAGAAACTGAAAAGCGGAAGAAAAAAAAAAACCAAACCCAAGAAATTTAAAATATGAAATTGAAGAATTTGAAGAAATGTTTGAAGAAATTGCAGATCTTGGAACTGGAAGCAATTTAAAGAAATTGAAAGATACATTTCCTAGCGATATGAAAAGTTTAACCCAAGCCCTTTGTCATTGCAAAGCAAGTTTTATCTGAGGGTAAAATACTACATTTTGCACAAACTGTAAATCAGTTAAGGTTATGTGGGTGATAAGGGAGGTCCGTGTAATTTTTAAAAATACGAGAGAGGTCTATGTAATTAGACCATATTTCAGGGGATATTGGTAAAATTTAACATTGGGGTAGTTTAGTATTTTCATTTATTCCGTCATGGTTGTTACCCAATCGTTACCGAGAAGACAGGTTTGTGTAATTTCTCAAAATGCGAGGGAGATCCATTTAATTAGGGCAAACCTCAAGGGAGGTCTATGTAATTTACCATATTCTTTATCTTTTCTTTATATAATAAGAAAAATATGGAGTTATGATTTAAAAAAGGGTAAATATCACCTAGACCCCCTGAGGTTTGCCCGATCACACACAACTCACGTTTCACATATCATACCTACCACCCTTCACATATATTGTATGTATCACACATAACCCCTCCATTAAACTGACATTAGTGAGTCTACTAGAGTTGTGCTGATGTCATTAACTTATTTGACTAAATACCAAAATTGCCCCTCTTCATCCTTCTTCTTTCTCTCACTTTCTTCTCTCTCTTTCCCAATTCAGGCCATGTTTAATCTTTGTTGGAGTTTTAACTTTTCCTTAATTTAGGTCCTAATAATATATGTACATTATCATATACATATATACATCTAATTTGGGGAAAAAATTGATTTGAACCCTAACTTCTGCCACCACCATTACCGAGAAGGAGCCGTTGCCTCTGGTTTTTTCGGCAGAGGAATTGAGATTGTCACGGCGATGAAGGTCTCTTCGATGGCTTCCAATGTCTTTGCTCCAATTTTGATCCTCCTCAATGGGCAATTTGTAAACCTTGAATTGACTCATTAATTTGGAAAAATTAATTTTTGATACCTGGATAGTGCACTCCAAATCAATTTGGTGGATCCAAATTAATTTTTGTACATCCACTTTCATTGATGAGAAGTGGGAAATAGAAGCATACCCATCTCTCTCTCTCTCTCTCTCTCTCTCTCTCTCTCTCTCTCTCTCTCATCCTTTATTCTCCATAAAAGATTGCTTCTACATATATGTATAATATATATACGTATATAAGGTATAAAATGTATAATATATGTATATTGGGTCTACACCTTACACATTATCAGTTTTTTGCCCAAATTAAATTATGTGTGTATATATGTATATGACAATGTACATATATTATTAGGGCCCAAATTAAGGAGAAGTTAGTGTTGGGTTTGTGCCCTCAAACCATTAATTTATGTATGAGACATTGACATTTTAATATACGGATATCAGCTTTACATTTCATTATGTATGTTTCTTTCATGAGATGATTGTTAATCCTTAAGTATCATAGTAAGTAATTCGTGTGTGTATGAGATACATACAAGTGAGATACGAATTACTATTCTTTGACACTTAGAATTTGTCATAGTGGATAATGAGACTGGATATCTCATCAGATTTACACTGTAGCATGATTAACTGCTATTGGATGGAGTGATGAATCTCAATCACTAAAGTGTATCTCTTAGTTAATATGCTGGTGCTTATAGTGCATTGACGGACCTGAGCTTTCCTATTGACACTCAAGACTGTCAATAGTTGATGGAACTCATAACTTATATAAGGTACGTGTTCTCAATCTTGAGACGATTATGAACATAAACTATAGATATGACTGCTTTAACTTACCAATCAGTGAGGTCTATAAAAGATCAACACCTAGGTATCTTGGGTATGTCATGTTCATAGGGTTGTGAACATATATTGTCGAGATAGAATCTACCCTCTGATATAGAGTAAGTATTCCCTTGAGAACTATAGTCTCGTTGATAAGTAGTTATCAACATGTTTGGTAATCATGAGTAGTAAATGGGACTCAAGGAATACAAGAAGTAATCATGATTCAAGGTGACAGTAATAGTTATCCGACTAACTGAATATGATTATGAATGCTGAAGGTAGAGGGACAATAGTACAGCATACAAGTCTAGTCATCGCTTTGGATTTGTTCTTTTGCATTGGAGTTCAGTTATCATTTTATAGTGGAGTAAACGTTAACTGATCAGTTGGTCAGTTTGCTAATCAAAGAGTTTGGTCATGGGAATTAACAACTGATCTGAGCCAACAATAAAGAACCTAGGAGGTCCTACTTTTAGCTCCGCTAGGATCCTTGGAAAGGCACTTGAGGATCATGTCAAGACAGGTTCGATCGATCAAAGTAGTCTTGATTGATTGAAGTCTGGACAGGTTTGATCGATCGAATGTGGCTCAATCGATCAAAGCTTCGATCTGTCAAAATTACTTCGATCGCTTGAACGTTAGGTCGATTCTAGGAATCTATAAATAGGGCAGCTGCGTCCAGAAAAAAGTAGCTCATCGTTTTATCATACCAGAAGTTGCAGAAACTGTTTTAGAGCTCCCAAACCTATAAATAGGGCAGCTGCGTCCAGAAAAAGTAGCTCGTCGTTTTATCATACCAGAAGTTGCAAAAACTGTTTTAGAGCTCCCAAACCCTCTTCTTCCTCTCTATTAGGGTTCCCACCAACCCTAGTCCTTCCGGCAGGCATCTACAGGAGTCATAAGGGTGAAGACAACCTAGTGGAGGCTACTGCACCTTCAAGGAAGAAGATAATTAGAATTGGGTAAGACCCGAGGTATGAATTCGTGTCCTCTCTTGTTAGTACGCATCTATGGAATTGACGAGTAGTATATCTTGGGCTACCAATAAATTTTTTATACTTAATTCCTTCCGCTGCGCATTTAATAATGTTTTAAACCTATTTTTACATCAATTAGTATCCAAGCCTCGCATGTTTGGATCTATAGATGCGTTTTGGAACACTAGTTGTGTTTTACATGTTGATTTTAGAACTGTTTTTCAAAACGGCATCATCACAGATCTATTTCTACAATGTTTTCGCAGCAGAATACAAATTTGTGACTACATTGGATGCATGGTGAGTTCGATCGATCTAAGTTATCTCGATCAATCGAATATCATCTGTTCTCAAGCGATCGAACTTTGTTCGATCGATCGAGAGTGATTCTCTGTCCAGGTGTTCAGTTCATAGTTTTAAAGTTTTTACAATATATACTTTTATTTTATATTATTCTGTTAGTTTTAAAATCATTCTATGAAACTGAAAAGTTCAATCGATCAAAAGTTCTATCGATCGAACCTTTATCGATCAATCGAAGTGTAACAGAGAACTGAGATGCTGTTTTCAGTTCTAATTTAGTGCGTAAAGAGGTTATGCACTGTATGAATCAATTAGGGGTTCCAATAGTTACTTACATATGTTTTACATATACGTGGATATGCATATGACTAACCCTTTTGCAGCAAGATTAGTCCGCTATCTCCCATGGCACAGATCATCAACAAATATTTTTTTGTATTTAATTATTTGAGATTAGTGTATGTTGTTTTACTTTGGTTTGGTTTTGAGGCATGTGTAAAGGGCGCTGCGACTTCAATCCTACGAATAGGAAAGTCGTACCGGTTTTCCTAGCCTTTTATTTTATTGTTGCTATTTCTATTTTAGATAAATTGTATGCTTTGAAAAAAACTAGGTCCAATGTAGTAGAATTAGGAAGCCCATGAAGGTGGAGCGAGATGTTGTTGTCCATAAAGATGGAGCCGGAGGCGATCAAACCAAGAAGGAGGTTCTATGGAGATAGAGCCATGGGAGATAGAGGCATATAAATGCCTTTATTTTCATTTTAATTTTTGTTTTATGTGATTGGTTTATGATTGGCATTTAATTATATTGTTACTACTTGCATGCACATAAAACAAGTTTTCTAAAATTAAATTCAAAAACCATTTCAACGCATTAGTAAACAATGGATGTTTATCAGTAATGTGTGGAAACAATTTTTTTCAAAGCAAAATCCTTTACTACCAAATCTAGTGGGAGAGGATCTTATTTATAACACCCACGATCTTCCATTAACGGTTCACTGTAAAATGAGTAGTGCATTATGTGTCACCTTGCCAAGGGTGATCATTCCATATGGAGGGTACAGTACTCATTGGTTACTAGATGTGACTTCCTATGGATAGGATCAATCAGCGTATTAGAGGGTGACCACCACACTGGAGGCACTACTTGAGATGGTTGTGATTAGATCCCAGTTAATGGTATACACTAGCTAAGCTATGGATAAGGGATCCCACACGGGGCATTATTCATAAACTTAGAGATCAAATAGGTTTGGGAGTCATAACTTGTTTTGCAAGAATTGCATAGCAGATACGTCATGATTAATCGAAAGATCGAGTATTGATCACCACACGGAGGCTTTAGTCTTTCGTTTTGATATTCCAGCTACTTTGTTTTAAAATAAGAGTTTTAAGGATTCTTTTATTTCAAACTGTCAAATTCTAGCATCCATATTTATTGTCTTTTGATTTTACAGTAAATCATAATATCTGGATCTACATTTAGTCCACTTGCCACCATACTCACTTAGAAAAAGTTAACTGGAAATAACTACATAGAATGGAAACGAAACTTGACATTGTTTTAACTGCGTAGGATCATATATATGTCCTCACCACCCCATGCCCCGAAGAACCCGCTTAAATGCTACGACTGCTAATAGACGCAAGTTCAATAAGTGGAAAAAGTCGAATGGAATGGCTCGTTGCTACATTCTAGCCACAATGGCTGGTGTGTTACAACACCAATTCCAGTCAAATAATTCTGTCAATGACATTATCGAATCCTTGAAAAAGATGTTGGGGAGCATGGCAGGCCTACCAGACAGATAGCTATGTAGAAGATAATGAGTGCTAAGATGTTGGAAGGGACTCCAGCCAAAGAATATGTATTGAAAATGATTGGTTATTTGAATGAGTTGGAGACCCTAGGTGCTAACATCAATGCACTGACTCAAGTTGATATGATCCTCAATACGCTGTTGCTGTCATTTGCTCAATTTAAACTAAATTATAATGTGAATAAAATGGATTCTCAATGAGCGAATTAATGAGTTCCTTATTGGCAGCGGAAGGGGTGATCAAGCCTGGGGACGACGTTCTGAACGTTGAAAAAAGCTCTTCCTTTTCCCGATCTACGCCGAAAGGAAAGAAAGGGAAGAAGAAGGCAAGCACTGGTGGTCCAAGTGTTGGACCAGTCCCTAAGATTGCAAAATCTAAGGAAAAAGGTAAGGACAAAGGGAAGGTGGGTGACTAAGGTAAAGGAAAGTTTTCTAATGCGGTGAAAAGGTCCACTGGAAGAGGAACTGTCCAGAATTCTTAGCTACAAGAGTTCAAGGTATGATTAAATCATATTTGATTGAAGTTTTATTACGGATACTTCAAACACTTGGTGCATTGATTCTGGTGTGACTAACCATATCTGTAATTCATTGCAGGGGTTCAGATTAACCAGGAGATGCAGTGATGGGGAGATCGTACTTACTCTAGGTTCTAGTGCAACCATATCTGCGGTTGCTATAAGAGTGGTAGTTTTAGAATTTGAAGACAATAAGACTTTAGTTTTATCAGATGTACTTTACGTCCCTTTGATGAAACGTAATTTAATTTCTATTTCAGATTTATCCAATAATAATTATTCTTTTCATTTTGGAACTGAAGTTGTCATTAAAAGAAATGGTTCTGTTATATGTTTTGGTGTTAAAACTAATGGATTGTATGTGATTACTCCCAGTATTTTTTAAAGATTCTTGTATGGAACTTAATAACTCAATGATAACTGTACCATCTGAAAGAAAGGAACCTTCCACTAATCCAACAAGGCTTTGGCATATGAGGCTTGGCCATATCAATCTAAATAGGATTGACAAACTAGTCAAAGAAGGTGTCTTAGGCGATTTAGTTCTCGAACCAATGGAAGTCTGCGAGTCTTGTTTAGAGGGTAAGATGACGAAAAGGCCCTTTCCCATAAAGGGCAATAGGACTAATGCATTATTGGAATTAGTTCATATTGATGTGTGTGGACCAATAAATATTAGAGCACATGGTGGTTATGAGTATTTCATAACATTTACTGATGACCACTCTAGGTATGGATATGTGTACCTAATGCAGCACAAGTTTGAAGCCTTTCAAAGGTTTAAAGAGTTTAGGGCTGAAGTGGAGAAGCAATTGGGGACACATATCAAGGCCATTTAATCTGATCGAGGTGGCAAGTACCTCTCTAATGAGTTTATTGATCACCTCGTACAAGTCTGAAGCCTTTGAAAGGTTCAAAGAGTTTAGGGTTGAAGTGGAGAAGCAATTGGGGACACATATCAAGGCCATTTAATCTGATCGAGATGGCAAGTACCTCTCTAATGAGTTTATTGATCACCTCGTACAGAATGGGATTCTATCACAGTTGACTGCACCTGGTATGCCTCAGCAGAATGGTGTAGCGGAGAGAAGGAATTGGACTCTATTAGACATGACTAGGTCGATGATGAGTTATTGTGAGTTGCCATTATTCCTTTGGGGTTATGCTTTGGAAACTGTTACATGCATACTAAATCTAGTATCAAGAAAATTTTTTCCCAGGACACCACAAGAGATGTGGATTGGGCGTAAGCCTTCTTTGCAACATCTCCGGATATGGGGGTGTCCGGCACATGTGCTGAAAGGAAAGATGAGCAAGTTGGATTCTAGATCGGTATTAAGTTAATTTGTGGGCTATCCAAAGGATACTTATGGATGGTATTTTTATGATCCAAGAGAACATAAAGTGTTTGTTAGTATAAATGCTATTTTCTTGGAGGATGATTATATCATGAACCATAAACCTAAGGGAAGGATAGATCTTAGAGAGATAGAAAGAGAGCCCTCAGTCCTACCCGCAGTTAATAGTGATGTAACACAAGAAAATACCACTTCTTCACCCATTCATGTACAGGTAGCTTGTCATAGTGGGAGGATTATCAGCCAGCCTAAATAGATACATGTTCTTAGAAGAAGTTTTTGAAGTTGTCTCCATAGAATCTGAATCTGATCCCGCCATATATGAAGGGGCAATGGCTGATGTTGATTCAGCTCATTGGATTAAAGCTATGAAAGCTAAATTGGAGTCCATAGATTCCAATCTCTGGGATATTGTAGAACTTCCAGCCAATATTAAACACATTGGTTGTAAGTGGGTCTACAAGAGAAAAAGAGGATCTGATGGAATGGTTGTGTAACAACCCTAAAATTTCTATGTAAATAATTATTTTCATTATTATTTTCAGTTAGCAATATTATATGAGTGTGCCTATGTAAGACATGTGTTTGGAAAATTTTAAGTGTTTGGTGGACATATAAATTAAATCATGAGTAAGCGCGTTTAGTTTGGGAGTTATATTTTATTAATTTATATTTGTTAAAAAAAAAAGTGCAGGGTTGATATGTATTTTTGTTATATAGTGTTTATAGGCCCGCGAATGTGTTAAATAATGTAATTAACATTAAAACTTAGTATCGGGATCATGGGTACCCATTGGGCTACTCATTTTAACACTTTGTACTACATTTTGGGCCCACATGAGTCTCTTTTGTGAGCCCATTAGACAAAAAAATGGGATTTGATATGTATATATATGAGTTATTCGTATATATTGTGTATGTATATTGTATACTATGTATGTAGTACATATATCCATATATCATTAACCCTAGCCACCCAAAGAGAGAACAGACGTGTGTGTGTGTGTGTGTGTGAGAGAGAGAGAGAGAAGAAGAAGAAGAAAGGAGAATGGTCTCGGGTTCGTGGGCACGTGGGAAATCGCGGAGCATTTGTGGGTGTCGATTTTTTATCAACGAGGTGAGTTAAATTTTTGTGTATCCGAGTATATATATATACATGTATATATATATACATGTACACGGGAGTAAATTAAATTAGTCTATGTATAATTTAATTATTAGGGTTAAATCTTTGTAATAGATACGTTGTTATTATTGAAGTAATCTAGATATTTTCTTTTCCCTTCGTGTGACTTTGTGATTATGACATTAGGGTATTCGAAAGGGTTAGGTAAATAGTTAGTTTGATAAAACCATATGTGAAATATTCATGGTGATTAAGAAATATATGTGAAATTCATTTTTTTGTAATTTATACAGTTGCAGAAACTTGAGAAAATTATTAGAAACTTGTAGCTTTGAATTTGAACATTCTGTTCGCGTGGGCCTATAGGAAACGCGATTCTGCACACTTTTTGTCTAATGAAGTTTTACCTGATTCTGCACCGTTTGGGCAGAAATTGAAGATTTCAGTAGCAGTTTTTAGTATAGTAAAATGTACGAAATTGGAGAAATATGATTCGTTGTGTTTTTTTTTATTCATACGTATGACTTAACGAAAATTACTTAGAGATACATGAATTCTCATATAATGTTGAACTATAAAAAAAATGGGTGATAGTCATTAACGTTGAGTCCGATGAAAATATTGTGAAACGATTGTTATAATACTTTACGATATGAGAATTTGAATTTTTATTATGGATTTCATGTAGGCTAATTTTGAATGTCGGGTTGAGGATTATTGTACCTGAAATAACTAACCTTATTGTGTGATCATTTTGATAAAAAGGAGTAAATTAGATATGTTGAATAGTATATTGGGGATCTTGTAATTTGATTGGAAATTTTTGAGGGAAGATTGTTATGGCTTAATTGATAAAACCCTTATTGTAAGAAATTGGAATGCATCTATAAGAAATTGGAATGCATCTAAAAGTTAGAGATGTGATTGGATGATAAGACGGAACTATATGATAAACGTGAAATTCACAATTATTGGGATAATACGAACGATAAGTGATAATTGCAACATAGTTCTTTAGTGTTCACCGCTCCCGTTGTTGTGTTATTGTTTTTGGTAGCTCGCACTCTTTTGCCAGTGGCTTAGTGATCAAGATGGCTTAAGACTTGTTGAGTGTACTTTTTTGCCAGTGGCTTCGTGATCAAGCTGGCCTAAGCCTTATGCTCGGCTTATATTGTATAGACGTCTAGGCATATTGACCGACCTTCCGTTGTGTATACCTGGTTTGGTTTATACCCCAACGAAACTGACACCGGAGTGGATGTTGGTGTTGGATTTGTGCCCTCAAACCATTACTTTATATATGAGACATTAACATTTTAATATATGGATATCATCTTTATATTTAGTTATGTATGTTTCTTTCATGAGATGATTGTTATCCTTAAGTATCATAGTAAGTAATTCGTGTATGTATGAGATACATACAAGTGAGATACGAATTACTATTCTTTGTTACTTAGAATGTATCACAGTGGATGATGAGACTGGATATCTCATCAGGTTTACACTGTAGCATGATTAACTACCATTGGATGGAGTGATTAATCTCAATCACTAGAGTTTAACTCTTAGTTAACATGCTAGAGCTTATAGTGCATTGACGGACCTGAGCTTTCCTATTGACACTCAAGACTGTCAATCGGTCGATAGGAACTCATAACTTGTATAAGGTACGTGTTCTTAATCTTGAGTCGATTATGAACACAGACTGTGGATATGGCTGCTTTGACTTACCAATCAGTGAGGTCTATAGAAGATCAACACCTTGGTATCTTGGGTATGTCATATTCATAGGGTTGTGAACATATATTGTCAAGACATAATCTACCCTCTGTTTCAGAGTAAGCATTCCTTTGAGAATGTCACCAAGTCGATTACTGAGTACTGCAGTCTTGTTGATAAGAGTTATCAACATGTTTGGTAATCATGAGATGTGAATGGGACTCAAGGAATACAAGAAGTAATCATGATTCAGGTTGACAGTAACAGTTATCCGACTACCTGAATATGATTACGAATGCTGAAGGTAGAGGGACATTAGTACAACATACAAGTCTAGTTATCGCTTCGCATATGTTCTTTTGCGTTGGAGTTCAGTTATCGTTTTATAGTGGAGTAAACGTTAACTGACCAGTTAGTTAGTTTGCTGATCAAAGAGTTTGGTCACGGTAATTAACAAACTGGTCTGAGCCAACAATAAAGAGCCTAGGAGGTCCCACTCTTAGCTCCGCCAGGATACTTGGAAAGACACATGAGGAAGTTATCAAGACAAGTTCGATCGATTGAAGTATGTTCGATCGATTGAAGTCTTGGCAGTCTCGATCGATCGAAAATGGTTCGATCGATCGAAGGTTCGATCGATCAAAGATCTTCGATCGCTCGAAGTCTAGGTCGGTTCTAGAAATCTATAAATAGGGCAGCTGCGTTCTGGAAAAGGAGTTCGTCGTTTTAGAACGTCAGAAGTTGCAGAAACTATTTTTAGAGCCCCAAACCTTCTTTTACCTCTCTATTAGAGATCCCACCATCTCTAGTCTCTCCGGCAAGCATCCGCAGGAGACATAAGGGTGAAGACAACCTAGTGGAGGCTGCTGCATCACCAAGGAAGAAGAAGAAAATCAGAATTGGGTTCAAGACACTAAGGTATAACTCTTGTCCCCTCTTGTGCGCATCTATGGAATTAACGAGTAGTAGATCCTGGCTACCATTAAGTTTTTATAACTTGACTTTTCCGCTGCGCGTTTAAACTTTTAACTTAAATCGGTTTTTTCCATCAGTTGGTAGTATGTCCGGGCACACATGGGATATATGTGTGGCCTGTACCATGGAGGGTGGCCAAGTGGTGAAGCTAGGGAATGCAAAGATAAATTAAGGCTAATAAGTAATGAATATGGATTATTTCATAAGACTAATCAGCGTGGAATAATGAATGCGGCGTTTGAGTTAGAATGTGCACGATTTGTATACGGAATTGTTTGCTTGGTTTGTGATCTTTCAATTTGCAGGATGGTGGGCCCACTAATATTTTACAGGTTTGGGTCACCATAAGTAAATGGGTAAATATGAAATTTATAGTAGCTTTGAATTTTGGGCAAGAAACTACTTGCCACCACATAAATGGAAACTACTCTTTTGTCCAAATATGTGTGTGGAACTACCTGTCTTGGCCCAATAGTGTTGTAATGTGGTTTGTAGTCTACGGGTTCAGGTAGGAGCCCTCAGATTTTATTATTTTTGTTTAACTCATACCAGTCATGTGACTGACCCGAGTGTGTTATGCATTCGGGTGCGTTTCTATTTGAAACGTAGTTGGATGACATGTGCAGGATATTGCTTTTGATGATGTGACCGTTGTGCTTGGCTGTGGAGTCTTTGGGCATTGGAACGTTGTAGTTGCTCTGACCATCGGATGTATAGACTTCTTCTTTTTTCTGAACTTTGTAAGAAATTTTATTTAACGAACTTTGTATTCCTTTTGTAAATTAAAATGATATTATATTTGTGATGGAATATTATTTCTTTTATAATGAAATAGAGGATTGGGAATATAAGTTTAATAATACATAGTTTTTATATTAACACAGATCACGTGTCCTTATTTAATGAGTATTAAATTCTATATTCAAATAAATTATTTATTAGCCTGTGTGTGGGTGTCATTCTCGAGGTTTTGGAAATTGAATATTAGTCTGGATACATGCTCTGGATTAAATATTTGGTTGTCCAAAAATCGGGGTTTGACAGTTTGGTATCAAAGCATATGGTTAGCTTAGCGAGTCTAGGTGATCCTCGGATTGTGGAATAGATGTTGGTCAGAGCTATAGGTCGCGAATTTATTTGAGTTTCGGGTTGTGTGTACGTATGTATTATTCATGTGTTGCCTACATGTTATTTATTTTTTTTCAATCGATTAATTGCATAACTTTCTGAGCCTATCATTACATGTTAATTTGTTAAAATCATTTGCTATATTATGAGTCGCATAGTAGTGCATGCATATTTTGTGACATGTTGGAGAAGTAGCGGGGAGTTGGAGTTTTGAACAAGCAGTGGAATTCTGACGTGCTATCGAATTATCTTCTTCAAGCTATTATTATCGGACAGTTATCTAATTATCATCTAGCTGAATTATTATTCTATCGGACGATCGGGATTTCTATCATTATTTGCAAGACTTCTATTCTTTAGATTATTCTTATCTGGCCATTTTTGGTGGACATTATTATTATTGGCACTCTGGATTTCTTATTATGAAGTTGTTATTATCGATTGGTATTCTACTACTGCATCTCTCTCGTATATCTCCGTGTGGAAATTCTATACTTTTTCGAGAGCATATATTGAGCTGGCAGTATTCTTATGTCTACAACATCTTATGGATCTAGACGGGTATTCTTATTCTTAGTGCAAGCTTATGGAAGATTTGAAGCTATCGGTTTGAGTGGTAAGTATTGGGTATCCCGATGAGAAGTGGTACGGGACAAGGTAAGAGGTCAACATGGGTATATAGTTAAATCTTTGATTAACTATGAGCATGTTGCATGCATAGTTCGTATTCACATGGTTTGCATCAATCTCTGTGTTTTGGAATATCTATTAACTTTGACGATTGACGATACGAGAATAAGGTATATATATGAGGGTTTCCTTGTTTGGATTAGTCGCTCGACGTACTTGGTCTCGTATGGTTGAAAGTCAAATGTAATACATAGTTGTATGAAATTGTGTGCCTAACTTTTTATGACTGACTTGTGTATTTACCGTTGCTATAAATTTCGGTACGAAATTTCTTTAAGGAGGGTCGAATGTAACAACCGTAAAATTTCTATGTAAATAATTATTTTCATTATTATTTTCAGTTAGCAATATTATATGAGTGTGCTTATGTAAGATATGTGTTTGGAAAATTTTTAGTGTTTAGTGGACATATAAATTAACTCATGAGTGAGCGCGTATAGTTTGTGAGTTATATTTTATTAATTTATATTTGTTAAAAAAAAAGTGAAGGGTTGATATGTATTTTTGTTGTATAGTGTTTACAGGCCCGTGAATGTGTTCAATAATGTAATTAACATTAAAACTTCGTACCGGGGTCATGGGTACCCATTGGGCTACTCATTTTAACACTTTGTACTGCATTTTGGGCCCACATGAGTCTCTTTTGTGAGCCCATTAGACAAAAAACGGGATTTGATATGTATATATGAGTTATTCGTATATATTGTGTATGTATATTGTATACTATGTATGTAGTACATATATCCATATATCATTAACCCTAGCCACCCAAAGAGAGAACAGACGTGTGTGTGTGTGTGTGTGTGAGAGAGAGAGAGAGAAGAAGAAGAAGAAAGGAGAATGGTCTCGGGTTCGTGGGCACGTGGGAAATCGCGGAGCATTTGTGGGTGTCGATTTTTTATCAACGAGGTGAGTTAAATTTTTGTGTATCCGAGTATATATATATACATGTATATATATATACATGTGCACGGGAGTAAATTAAATTAGTCTATGTTTAATTTAATTATTAGGGTTAAATCTTTGTAATAGATACGTTGTTATTGTTGAAGTAATCTAGATATTTTCTTTTCCCTTCGTGTGACTTTGTGATTATGACATTAGGGTATTCGAAAGGGTTAGGTAAATAGTTAGTTTGATAAAACCATATGTGAAATATTCATGGTGATTAAGAAATATATGTGAAATTCATTTTTTTGTAATTTATACAGTTGCAGAAACTTGAGAAAATTATTAGAAACTTGTAGCTTTGAATTTGAACATTCTGTCCGCGTAGGCCTATAGGAAACGCGATTCTGCACACTTTTTGTCTAATGAAGTTTTACCTGATTCTGCACCGTTTGGGCAGAAATTGAAGATTTCAGTAGCAGTTTTTAGTATATTAAAATGTACGAAATTGGAGAAATATGATTCGTTGTGTTTTTTTTTATTCATACGTATGACTTAACGAAAATTACTTAGAGATACATGAATTCTCATATAATGTTGAGCTATAAAAAAAATGGGTGATAGTCATTAACGTTGAGTCCGATGAAAATATTGTGGAACGATTGTTATAATACTTTACGATATGAGAATATGAATTTTTATTATGGGTTTCATGTAGGCTACTTTTGAATGTTGGGTTGAGGATTATTGTACCTGAAATAACTAACCTTATTGTGTGATCATTTTGATAAAAAGGAGTAAATTAGATATGCTGAATAGTATATTGGAGATCTTGTAATTTGATTGGAAATTTTTGAGGGAAGATTGTTATGGGTTAATTGATAAAACCCTTTATTGTAAGAAATTGGAATGAATCTAAATGTTAGAGATGTGATTGGATGATAAGACGGAACTATGTGATAAATGTGAAATTCACAATTATTGGGTTAATACGAACGATAAGTGATAATTGCAACATAGTTCTTTAGTGTTCTTCGCTCCCGTTGTTGTGTTATTGTTTTTGGTAGCTCGCACTCTTTTGCCAGTGGCTTAGTGATCAAGATGGCTTAAGACTTGTTGAGTGTACTTTTTTGCCAGTGGCTTCGTGATCAAGCTGGCCTAAGCCTTATGCTCGGCTTATATTGTATAGACGTCTAGGCATATTGACCGACCTTCCGTAGTGTATATCTGGTTTGGTTTATACCCCAACCAAACTGGCACCGGAGTGGATGTTGGTAGTATGTCCGGGCACACATGGGATATATGTGTGGGTTGTACCATGGAGGGTGGCCAAGTGGTGAAGCTAGGGAATGCAAAGATAAATTAAGGCTAATAAGTAATGAATATGGATTATTTCATAAGACTGATCAGCGTGGAATAATGAATGCGACGTTTGAGTTAGAATGTGCACGATTTGTATACGGAATTGTTTGCTTGGTTTGTGATCTTTCAATTTGCAGGATGGTGGGCCCACTAATATTTTACAGGTTTGGCTCACCATAAATAAATGGGTAAATATGAAATTTATAGTAGCTTTGAATTTTGGGCAAGAAACTACTTGCCACCACATAAATGGAAACTACTCTTTTGTCCAAATATGTGTGTGGAACTACCTGTCTTGGCCCAATAGTGTTGTAATGTGGTTTGTAGTCTACGGGTTCAGGTAGGAGCCCTCAGATTTTATTATTTTTGTTTAACTCATACCAGTCATGTGACTGACCCGAGTGTGTTATGCATTCGGGTGCGTTTCTGTTTGAAACGTAGTTGGATGACATGTGCAGGATATTGCTTTTGATGATGTGACCGTTGTGCTTGGCTGTGGAGTCTTTGGGCATTGGAACGTTATAGTTGCTCTGACCATCGGATGTATAGACTTTATTTCTTTTTTTTTCTGAACTTTGTAAGAAATTTTACTTAACAAACTTTGTATTCCTTTTGTAAATTAAAATGATATTATATTTGTAAGGGAATATTATTTCTTTTATAATGAAATAGAGGATTGGGAATATAAGTTTAATAATACATAGTTTTTATATTAACACAGGATCACGTGTCCTTATTTAATGAGTATTAAATTCTATTTTCAAATAAATCATTTATTAGCCTGTGTGAGGGTGTCACTCTCGGTGTTTTGGAAATTGAATATTAGTCTGGATACATGCTCTGGATTAAATATTTGGTTGTCCAAAAATCGGGGTGTGACAGGTTGAGACCTTTAAGGCAAGGTTTGTAGCAAAAGGCTATGCTCAGAGGGAGGGCATTGACTATGAGGAACCTTCTCGTCTGTAGCCATGTTCAAGTCCATCAAGATACTCTTATCCATTGTTGCATGCCTAGATTATGAGATCTGGCAGATGGACGTCAAGACTACATTCCTGAATGGCAATCTTGAAGAGGACATCTATATCCAGCATTAGAAGGGTTCATAGTTGGTCGGAAAGGTAACTTGGTATACAAGTTGTAAAAGTCCATTTATGGGCTTAAGCAGGCATCCAGGAGTTGGAACATCCGATTTGACCAATCGGTCAAATCATTTGGTTTCATATAGAATCTGGATGAACTTTGAGTATATAAGAAGTGTGAAGGAAAAGTGGTGGCCTTTCTTGTTCTTTACATTGACGACATTCTACTCATTGGGAATGATGTAGCTGCATTGTCAACGGGTAAGGTTTGGCTAGCTAGTATCTTCGATATAAAGGATCTAGGAGAGGCGAGCTATATCCTTATGATAAACGTCTTTTGGGATCGCAAGTGAAATATAATGGGATTGTCGCAAGCTGGTTATATCGATAAGGTGCTAACTAAGTTTTCAATGGACAATTTGAAGAAAGGTTTGTTACCTTTTAGGCATAGTTTAGCGTTCTCCAGGGACCAGTGTCCTAAGACATAAGAGGAAAGGAATCGCATGGCAGGAATTCCCTATGCTTTAGCAGTGGGAAGTCTCATATATGTGATGTTGTGCACTAGACCGAATATCTGCTTTGTCGTAGGCATGGTCAGCAGGTATCAATCGAATCCAGGTCCAGAGCATTGGACAGCCGTTAAACACATTCGTAATACTTGAGAAGGACTAAAGATTACATACTTATGTACGACGGTGGTGAGTTATTTCCAATGGGATATACTGACTCGGACTTTATGTCAGATAAAGATTTGAGAAAGTCGATGTTAGGTCATCTCTTTACTTTGGGTGGTGGTGCTGTTAGTTGGAGGAGCATTAAGGATAAATGCATTGCAGACTCAACTATAGAAGCTGAGTATGTGGCTGCTTGTGAAGCCGCAAAAGAAGCTGTTTGGCTCAAGAAGTTCCTCATAGAGCTCGATGAGGTACCAGCATCACTGTCACCTATTACGCTTTATTGTGATAATAGTGTGGCAGTGGCTCAGTCCAAGGAGCCAAGGAGCCATGAAAAGGGAAAGCACGTAGAGTGGAAATATCATCTGCTTCGAGATATCGTTCAACGTGAAGATGTGACTATCACCAAGATTGCCATCGCTGACAATCTTGTTGATCCGTTTACAAAGGCTGTCATGCCCCGAAGTACCAAAAATAGAGAAAAATAAATTTCCTTTATGGGTTCGTAGACACGTGACTGGTTGTGAATGTCACCTGATTGTCCAAACATGCTTCAAATAATGAAACAATACAGAAAGTGACTAAGTTCAACGGAAGCAAGAATCTAAAACATTCAAGTCTTATATGATTAAGATATTACAGACCCAAGGATATCCAAAAGATACATATTACATGTTCAATTAAGCTATTACATCATTAATCATATTAAGAACAGAACAATATCAAAAGAAAAGCTCCAAGATCTTCAACTGGCAAAATCGTAGCCTTCCTCGTAGTAATCTTCACCAGCATATTCTTCAGTAGTAAAATCTGCATCTTGATAGTAGCCGGCTCCGTCAGGACCTGCAAAGGTTGGACGTGGATGGCCCAGTAGCATCAAATGTTGTTAGCGGTTAAGCTGAGTGAGGGTACCCTTAAGGTTACTGTCACTAAGGTAAGTTATTCATCATCTCTTATTCTCAGAACCATGTCTCGTTCAAACCCAACCATACCCTTCGAAGCTTAGTCCAGAACTAAACTAACCAACGACATTGACTGAAAGAAGACTCAACTCCAAATGCATTTACGGATTAAGAAAGAACAACACTTGATATTGAATCGCTTGATCGAACATGTCACTAACGATCCTCAAATCAAGAATGCGGGATATTAACAGTCACTTGATCGAACACGTCATGATGATCCTTAGGTTACCAGCACTTAACCGAACACGTCATGCCGATCCTCAGACCAAGGGTGTGGAATATAGTCAATCACTTGATCGAACACGTCATGACAATCCTCAGGTCATCCGCACTTGACCGAACATGTCATGCCGATCCTCAGACCAAGGTACAAAACATTTCACAACTCCCCAATCGACTCCATGGAATTACCGAAGGACTAACTTTGCAAGAAATATCTGAACATGACACGAAAGTTTACGAATCAACTTTGACCAGAAGTCACACGACGAGAAACGAAGCTCGACGTCCCTTATTCGCATAAATTTTGTTATTGAAGGTTTTATCGTTATTTTACGCATTCATACGTTTCGTAGTTTAGTTCAATAATAACATCCATTTATACTTTCGAAGTTACGTTTATACATCCGTCATTCTGTTTTATATCATAATATACTTACGATGAGAACTTACCCAATCACTATCAATGCAATAATCGTGTTGTACAACATACTTAAAGCTTGGGTATGAACTTTCAACGGTCATTAAACTCTATTCATAACAATGGAAAACATAGCACGTAGCTCATGGATTTATAACATGGATTTAATACCAATAAACATATAGATGAAACCCTTAACATACTCATCTACGCAATAGCACTACCATAGCACAAGATTTTCATAACAACGCAGGTACCGAAAAACTAGCATCAACAATCAACCCCATGTATAAACAAAACATTATACAAAAAGCTACATAATCTGCCAGGATACATTTTCACTGTGTGTGGATATCGGGATTCCACCGCTTCGTTATGTTTTTGAAACTTGTTTGAAATTTGGATCAAAGAAAGAGAAAAGGTCTGTTGAAAACAGATACAGAGTCGCCACTTGGTCTTTAAGGAACCAAGAAACCTAATTTGACTCACCCAAACGGATAAAGGACACCGGCCCTTCATAACCAAAGGACTCGACTCGGGGTTTTGGTACGAGAGAGGAAGGAGCCTTTGTCACGACTAAAACACCCTCAACTCGCCCCGTCTCTCGACGGGCCTCAATTAGCATCCAAATAATCATCTTATACTATGTATGGTTCGGCGATTAATACTATGATAGTATATTACATCACATAAGAATCTTGAAATTGAAAATCAAAAGATAAGATATCATTCATAAGATTTAAGTCAAATATCATACAATGTAAAGTGAAAATCACACAAATAAACCTAGGAAAAATCGTCTAATCATGTATCAAATAATCAAGACTTCCTAATCTAAAGGGGGCATGAATTGTTCTTGAAACAAACAAACAAAGAAATCAAAATATGCTTAGCAAGCTAGTATGATGCATGTTAATCTTTGAGAAAAGAAGACCTCTCAATCCCCGGGACGGATGAGAAAGGATGATTAGATCGAGGGGAAGCATGAACGTGTGATCATGATCATTCCTTATAACCTTCATAGATTAGGAGTTACAAAACCCCAAATCTTTGCATGGATGCAATGTATGTATCTAAAATGTGCCAAGGTTGTAGTGTGCTTTGTGTTCATGGGTTCCTAGGATGACTTAAAAGTCTAAAATGTGCATGAATGGATGGATGAAATCAATATGGGATATGTACAAATGTAGTATGAACTACTTCCTAAGATATGAACTAATTTGGAAGGCATATAAGCATCAAATCAAAGAATGAAAGTTAAAATGTGCTTGCTGTGAATAGTGGACAGAACAGTAACATGATATTGTAAAAATGAAAAAGAGGGGTTAGGAATGCTTTCAATGCATGATTTTATATGGAGATGTTCCTTATTGTGCCTAGAACACTACCCAAAAAGCCAATCTTTAATAACTATCACAGATTGAGAGAAATCATATGAACAACAGAGGTCACTTAGAAACAGAGTCCGTACTGTCGACTGAAATGTTGAAAACTCTTAGAAAATGAAAACGAATGATCTAGGGGCCCATTTTATACAGAAAGTTCCCTAAGACATTGAAGTGTAAGGGAAAAATAAGTTGGGACCACCCCTGTCGGAAAATAGTTCTGAAAAAGAAGTTGGAAGTTAGTCAAGCTGCTGTGACAGCAGAGGCAGAATGTTTGGAAGGAATGTTTGGGTCCAAAGGGACCATTTTCAAGTACTTCCAAGTCAAACCAAAAATCATGGGTGTTCTCCAATGGGTTAGGAAGACTTTCCAAGTGGCCTTGCATCTATATGTTGAGTATTGAGTTCTAGAGAAATATTTGAACTCAGCTCACTCACTGTTTTGACTCACTGTTTTGAAGATTTTGGGGAAAATAAGGTTTTCTTTCTTGAAATCAAAATGAGAGGGATTGAGGGGGGTTTTGAAATAGAGGTTTTGAAAGTGTATTTTCAATACTCAATGAAGATTATAACCACTTAAAATGCCAACATTCAACTCATCATCAAGAACCTCCAAGATTGTTGGAGAAACTTATTTTTATTTGAGCATAACTTCAATACACTTCAAGGAGACCTTGGAGATATTGAAGTTATGATCATCATCTATCAAACATGTTTTTGAGGTCAAGAGCTACTATCCATAAGGATTCACTCACCCCAAACTTCATGTCATCATTTAGATGATGATGAACTAGTAAGTAAAATAAAGAAAATCAAAAAGAAATGAGGTGAGAAGAGATAAACAATGAATAAACAAGCAAGTAGATAATGATCAATAGATGATATTCATGAAGTATTGAACTTGTAGCATGGTGTTTCACTCATATGCAATGACATTGGACATGGAAGAAGCTTCTACTCTCTTAAATGCTCACTAAAATGGTGGTTGGGTGTATTGAATGTTGAAGTAAATGGGAGTAATGTAGTAAAAACAAAGTTTAGAACTCACTTTTGTTTTGAAAATCAAAGAAGAAAGCTTCTTTTCTCTCTATTCTAACCTTATCTCTACAACTTTCTCTCCCAAACTTTCTCTAAACTTGTATTTGACTCCCTCAAAATGAAGAGCAATGGGGGGTTTAAATAGGCCAACTTGGGGTGGTTTTGGGATTTAGAAAGTATTCACATTGGCTCCAAACATCTGAAATCATAAAACTATGTCGTTTTGGTTTTTAATTAATCAAAATGGGACCACAAAACAAATTACAAAAATACACCATTCTGGAGGGGAGTGCCGCGGCGGCACTGGGCCAGTGCCGCGGCGGGACTGCTCCTCCTTCGTCCAGATAATGCTGTTTAGGCCCCCTGAGGTTCCGGTATTCGCGAAAAGGCCCTATTTCGTCCGAAATTCACAGAAAATGCGTACGAACTCCAAATTGAGGTTGTGATATACCGTTGGAAAGGTAATGGAGTCTACTTTACATAACAAATAGTTTGGGGATAAGTCACTTTGAAAAGTTTTACGGTATTCACGATAAAAGCCGATTTGATCGCCTTTTTCGGCTTTGGAAATTCATAATAAAATCGTTTTAAATCCAGGAATCATGTGCGATATACCGTTGGAAAGCTATTGACCTCTAGTATTCATGAAAAATATTTGAAAATTGTTTCGGTGCCCCGATTCCAAAGTCAAATCTTGGTCAAACTGGGCAAACCTGGGATTCCCGGGAAGTTCTGGGAACCTCCGGAAGCTCCCAAGAGCCGACGTTTTCGCTCGATTTTCTTTGAAAACTCATTTTAATACTTTTTTAATGATTCCGGTGAATTCGGACAATTTCGGTCAAACTTGGTCAAACCTTGGTCAAACCGGTCAACGGGGACTTTCGAGGAAATTCTGGGACTTTCGGGGGTCTCTGGGAGCTGACGATTTCTTCCGGTTTTACTTAAAAACTCATTTTATCATTTTTCTTACGACATAGCATGTTTTCAGAACTTCGGGACCAAATCTGGGAGTTTTTTGGGCTTTCAGCGGCATTTTGGTCAATCTGAGCATTCAGAGAGATAGAGCTGACTTCCAGGAGTCCCATTTTTTTACGATCATTGTGAACCACCAAGCTATGGGTCTCCTAAATCCGATAGCTGACAAAATGGGGTGTCTATAGTTTGCCCCTCTTTGCCAGGAACTTGCGAGGCAACGCATGTCACAAGCGAGTGCCAAAGTTTTGAAGAGACAGGACTTTTTGGAGGCTATAGATTTAGGATAAAATGCGTTGCAAAAGATGCAATGATGCTGAGGCTAGTGCTGGTCGTGCTCTGCGTGAGCTGTCTATGTATCCCAAGGGGAATCAGACCAGGACGTAGTTCAGGGCGCAAAGGAATGAATCACACATGTACACATGCAACAACCAAGCGAATGCTATGCTATGAGGATGGTATGCAATGCGTGGATGTGATACGAATTGTGTTATGAATCCTATTATGCCTATTGTATGATCCTAGTATGCTGTAGGGTGTGCCACTCCGAGTGGGCTGGTGTCGTGCTGGTGCTTCTGACTATGATGCAGTTATTGACCCGAATAGGGATACCAAGATTTTAGAAGGCTCTGAGTCTAGGGTCAAACTTCTGAATTTTGGGAAGTGTGCTTCGTAAGAGAACGTAATTGGGTGTGGGGTCTCAGAGGACTATAATCGAAGATGCCTTTTGGCAAATAACTGACGGACACGGGAGCCCTGGAAATTAAGAGACGGACACAGAAGTCAAGGGATGATCATGAAATCCTGAGATGTCACGCGATGAACATGGAAGCCCCATGGCATATTTTAATGAGCAGACGATGTTTGAATTGAGATGATGAGTCGACAATGGACTACTGTGATTGAACTGACGGTGTATAAATCTGCTGAAGATTAATCTGAATCTGCTGGGGATGAAACGACTCTTTCTGGAATCTCTCTTCAACTGCTTCTTTTGATCGAAATTTGATTTCATCAAGATCTTTTGGTGCTCAATCCAAAAGGGCCGGTTGGGGCCTCCGGGAGCTGGTATCTTTCCTGCTTCTATCCTCGGGGGATGATGCAGGGTTCTCGGGGAATCTCTCTTCTTGATCGGGAACCAGGACCCATCTCTGAATCTCTCACGGTTGATCAAATCTTGCGGTGCTCAATCCAAGAGGGCCGGTCGGGGCCTCCGGGAGCCGGTATCTTCCTGCTTCTGTCCTCGGGGGATGATGCGGGGTTTTCGGGGAATCTCTTTTCTTGATCGGGAACCAGGACCCATCTCTGAATCTCTCACGGTTGATCAAATCTTGCGGTGCTCAATCCAAGAGGGCCGGTTGGGGCCTCCGGGAGCCGGTATCTTCCTGCTTCTGTCCTCGGGGGATGATGCGGGGTTCTCGGGGAATCTCTTTTCTTGATCGGGAACCAGGACCCATCTCTGAATCTATCATGGTTGATCAAATCTTGCGGTGCTCAATCCAAGAGGGCCGGTCAGGGCCTCCGGGAGCTGGTATCTTTCCGCTTCTGTCCTCGGGGGATGATGCGGGGTTCTCGGGGAATCTCTTTTCTTGATCAGAAACCAGGACCGAACTCTGAATCTCTCACGGTTGATCAAATCTTGCGGTGCTCAATCCAAGAGGGCCGGTCGGGGCCTCCAAGAGCTGGTATCTTTCTGCTTCTGTCCTCGGGGGATGATGCGGGGTTCTCGGGGAATCTCTTTTCTATTTTTCGGTGCCTTGGCCAAAATCCGGGATTCATTCTCGGAACTCTCGTGTTTGATCAAAATTTACGACGGTTGTTCTGAAATAGCCGATTCGGGTCCTCGGGAGTCAATTTTTCCCAGTTTCTGCCTGCTGGAGGTAGTTCGGACAACTTTTAGCCTACTTGGAGTAAAACCTGACAAATCTTGATCGGAATGGGCCACCAGGGCTGATTGGGGCCAAAAACAAGCTGAAAAAGGCCAAAACATGTCAAAACAGAGCGAAACGGAGCAAAACGGAGCAAAGCGGGGCCCGCGGGGAGCAGTGCCGCGGCGGCACTGGGCCACTGTCGCGGCGGCAGTTGGCCAGTGCCGCGGCGGCACTGGGTGGCCGGACTCCATCTTTGTATATCTCGGATTTTTGAGCTTTTGAAGCTCATTCTTGGCCATTTTGGGGTGTTTTTGGAGCCAAAAATCGCCAAAACGCAGCTTGTGCGCGCTCAGGTGAGTAATCCTCCCCCATGATTGGAATTTTAATTAGTGTTTTGGTTTGCTCAATTTTTCAAGAAGAAAGTTTAACTTTGACTTCCATTTTCTTTGTAGATCCATGGCTTCGAGCTCGAGGAGACCGTCTAAGAAGGCCAAGGAACAGATGAAAGCCGAGATGCAAACCCTGGACTTGATTTTATGGGACCCCCAACATCATCTTTCGGCCGCGGCTCTAGCGAGCTTGGTATGTGAAACCTCTGACATTTTAGGACTATTTCCATGTATTGTGCTATTTTTTTGAGCCGTAGTGTGCACCTAGAGATCGTTAGAAGTTCGATTTGTGCTCAAATGTTGATTTTGCAAATTTGGACCTCGGGTCATGAATAGTGATTTTGTGCATTGCTTTTGTCGTCTCTGGTAAGTGCAGGTGCCAGAAGTAGCACTGAAGGGCCACGGTAGCCTCGCTCATGCTTTCCTATGGTATACTCAACTTTCGCCCACCGTCAAGAGGATGGTCGATGACGCCGGGTTCAGAGGCTTTGTTCGTCTGGTTTCGAAGAGCAGCAATGATTTGGCACACTTTTATGCTTTGGCTGAGAGGTGGTGGGACACCACCAATACTTTCCACCTTCCGTTCGGCGAGATGACCATGACGCCCTTCAACTTTTCCATGATTACTGGTTTGAGGGTAGGCGGGAAGCGCCTGATTCTGGATTATTTCTATGAGATCGACCCTGAGGCTGTAGAGATGTTGATTGGGGCTGTTCCCCCCAATTTGGAGAGGCACTGGTTTCCTTGCGGCTGGCTTTACCAGGCTTATGGCAGAGGGGATCATAACCTGAACAATTCCCAGCTTTTGAGGGTGTATCTTCTGTATGTCCTTGGCTGCTCAATCTTTGCGACACGGAATGACCGAGTGAACTTGAGACTTCTCTCTTGCCTGGTGACCATCGATGAGATCCCTTCTTACGACTGGGGCGGTGCTGCCTTGGCTCATCTTTACAAGCACATGGGTGAGGTTTCCCGAGGTGATGTTAAATCAACAGGGGGATTTTGGCGAGCTTGGGAGGTATATGCTGCATCCCGCTTTATATTTTGACTTTTCAGTTTCTGTATTATTTCTTCTGATTTTTTTCTTTGTCTGTGCAGCTTTGGAGTTTCGAGTACTTGAAGATGTTGGCTCCCTCTCCTGCGGATGAATCAGGCGAAGACGAGGATGGCATGGCTCCTCTGCCTTTGTTCCCACGAGGCTTGAGATGGCGGAGGGATGTTGTCGGGGTGAAGAGTGGGGCCCACCGGATTGTTTTGCTCAGAAACTTCCTAACCGGACTAACGGCTGCTAATGTTGATTGGACGCCTTGGGAGCGCGTTGCCTATGCCGCCCCTGAGGAGATACAAAAGGTCAAACCTTTTTCCTCTTGCCGACTTTTGATGGAGAGTACCAAGTGCAAGTAGTGGTTCCTTGGTGAGCGAGTGTCTCGGCAGGTGGTTGGTGGTTCCAGGTATCGGGTCCCTCATAATCCCCCTGCGATGGATGCTAGTGACCTTTCTGGTGATGCCCTGCTGGCGGCCTTGGCTGGCACTGATGTTTGGGACCATTTCCTCTCTGAGACCCGTTACGAGGCTTACCGTGGTCGTTTCCTGATGCCCAATTTCCCACTCCTGGAGGTGAGTTTTATGTTTTTGTTTTTTTATCCATTGCCTATGTTTTTTTTATTTTTCTTTTCTTAACTTGTTTTGTGCCTACAGCTCCGCGAGATGTATAGGAGACAGGCTCCTCCGACTTCCGATCCTATCCCTCCCTGGGATTGGACCGTCAACGTCCTAGGCGCTGATGGCAGTCCCCAAGTGATGGAGGTGCCGCGAGTCATATGTGGGTACCCTACTCAACCAGCGGGCGTCCTCAATGTTCCTTGGAGTTACGCTGAGGACGGTGACGCCTTGGCGGCTAGCCTACGGTCCTTGGTCCTCACACGAGACCACCGGGTATGTCTTTAATTCTTGCACTCCTTAAGGTTATGAGATTCTAACCCTGGATTTTACCCTTGACAGATGGATGGCATGCGGCAGTTTGCTGCCAATCCAATGGCGTCTTTGGTAAGTCCCTGACTCGACTCTGTTTTTGTATTTTTTTGTTGTTCCCCTACAGATCGCCTTTATTTTATTTGTGTGTGTAGTACCGGGGAGGCAAAGCTGGCTCATCGAGGACTGGTCCAAGGTGCAGGGGCGGTAGGAGGAGGCCGTTGCCGACATACACTCCGGGCGGTCCGACGGAGGACGAAGAAGATGAGGACTGAGGCTGCCCCTCAAGTGGGGACTTTGTTTTATTATTATTTTTTTATGTTTTCGATCGGGTTGTACTGGTGATGTGACTATTTGGACAGTGTAGGATGAAGTGTAGAACATTTTGTGACCTTTGACAAATTATTATGATGTTTTGCCTTTTAGGCCGGATAGCTTCTGGTTTGGAGGCGCGGTTGTGTGCTTGTTTTAGTTGATGATGATACATGTGCACTGTGATTGTTGGGTGTTACTGCGATGGGCAGTTTTGTAATAGTGAGTGTTTTTGCCTTGCATGTGGGATAGTCTGTGAAACGGGGAGGTGCTGTCGAAATTTCGAATTTTCCTAGAGCCGCGACCGAAAACATGGCTTTGTATGATCCCGCTCAACTCACAGCTTGGCTAAACATCACAGATGGTGTGGAACGGATCAACCTCTTTAGCTACGGCCTGACCGAGCTATTCTCTCTTTGCCAGATGACCCTGAACACTGAGTTTTTGCGCACTGCCATTGCTCACTGGGACCCGGTGAACCATGTCTTTAATTTCAATGGCTTGGAGATATGCCCCTTGTTTGAGGAGTTCTGTGCCATCCTCGGCTATGATTCTGATTTGGACCTGCTTTTCCCTTATGTTGATACCCTCAGTCCTACGCGAGGCTTGGCTGAGTATCTGAATTGTTCCATCACTATTTCCCGCCGGCTGCTTCAAGGTGAGGTTCTCGACATTGCTTCCATAATTGCTCAATATGCCAGTCCTGGGAATCCCAGTGTGTATGATGCTACTCGTGGGGCTGCTCTGATTCTATGTATGACTTCATACTTCTTGTTTTCGAGCGCTTCTAGCGACTTAGTGCATGTATGTCTCGGGCTGAAGGCAGGTAAGAACCCCATGGCCATGGTTTTAGCCGAGACCCTGAATGGTTTGGATCGCGTTTCAAGCCAGGGAATGCTTCTACTTTCTGGGGCGCCTCTGGTGTTACAGGCTTGGCTCTACGAGCGTCTTCAGTTATGGACTGGTAATGTGCCGCCAGTTTATTTTCGCAGAGCTGTGCTTCATACTCATTTTACTTCTGCTGATTGGGTGGGTATGATGGGCACCTTATCTGAGGCTGACATTTGCTGGATTGTGAGGCGTTGGGGCCTTTATGCGGTGACCACCGGTCTTGGGGCTTTTCAGAGGGTGTGGCTGGTGGGACTGAGAGAGACTTCCTTCTATCATCCTCGTCGATTGGCCAGACAGTATGGGCAAGTTCAAGAAGTCCCCCGGGGGTTTACTGAGAGGGTCTTTGCTTCCAGAGTCAGAGCCACAACCATTGCTGCTTTCATCAGGGGCTGGGCCAGCCGGAGCAAGGGCCTATTTCTAAAGACCTTTGAAGAAATAAAAGACATAGAGATAAAACTAGACCTGACTGATTCTGCTCATTCCTCCCAGTGTCTTTGAATAGTGTGTGATTGCCTTTCGAAAGACTTTTATTTTTTATTTTTCCTGCTTATGTAATATTCAGAGTTTGTTTATCGGTGAACCTTGGTTACTTTGGGAATCTCATTTTATGCATTTTAACTCTCTAAAATTATTTTGTAATCGAGATTTCAACTAGATGTTGCTTTTGGTACTTGTTCGGACATGCTAGGACGATTAGAGGCAAACGAGGTGGGTAGCCGAAGTTTGCCCCTAGTTTGGGATATATATGGTTGTGAGGCAAACGAGGTAGATGACCGATGTTTGCCCCTAGTTTAGAGGAGGTTCAGGCAAACGAGGCAAGTGGCCGAAGTTTGCCCCTAGTGTGGAGGGTGATTTCTGGGTTATGGTAAGGACCGCAACTTTATTCTCTCAAATGCTCATAGTTTTGCCTAGGCACCAGTTAGGTAACCTAGCGAGCTCTTTTCTCTCTTTTGTTATTGCTCACTTTGGATTTAACTCTAACTTTTGTCTAGGCGTCCTTTCAGATTTTCAACCTAGCGAGCCATCCCTTTTTTTTTTTTTTTTGAAAGTCTGCCTACGTACCCCCGAGCGGGGATCAGGTCCAACGTAGTTCGGGCCGAAGCTTGAAAGAAATTGGGCCATTTTTGTGGGTGGAGCGACCGAACCGATGTGGTTGCCTACGTATTCCCGAGTGGGAATCAGGTCGAGCGTAGTTCAGGCCAAAACTTGAAAGAAATGGTTATTGAATAGTCAAGCATAGTACTTTTTGAGATGATCCATGTTGATTGGTTCTTTGAATTCGACACCATCGAGGTCCATGAGATAAGTTGCTCCTCCGGAAAGAACAGTCTTGACGATGTAAGGGCCGACCCATTTAGGTTTAAACTTCCCACGGGGATCAAAGATCGGAGCTCGCAACTCCTAAAGGACAAGGTCACCCTTGATAATCTTCCTCGGACGAACCTTTTTGTTGAAAGCACGGGCTATCCTCTTTTGATAGATTCGAACATGGTCGACTGCCGCTAGGCGCTTTTCATCTATGAGGGCCAATTCTTCATAACTTTCCCTCAACCAATCTGATTCCGAAATTTCACACTCTGCCATCACGCGTAGGGACGGTAATTCTATCTCGACCGGAAGTACCGCATCCATCCCATACACTAGTGAGTAAGGGGTTGCTCCTGTGGACGTCCTTATCGAGGTTCTGTATCCCCAAAGTGCAAACGGTAGCTTTTCATGCCAGTCTTTGTAAGTATCGGCTGATTTTTGAAGTATGGCCTTAACATTCTTGTTTGCAGCCTCGACCGCCCCATTAGTTTGCGGTCTGTATGGTGATGACTTATGATAAGTGATTTTGTATTCCTCGAACAGATCCCTAACTTCTGCTTTGAAATGACTTCCGTTATCCGAAATAATCTCATGGGGAACTCCATAACGGCAGATGAGATTTCTCTTGATGAATTTGGCCACTTCCTTGGCCCCTAACTTGGTGTAGGATGCAGCTTCTACCCATTTTGTGAAGTAGTCTATGGCCACCAGAATGTATCGATTTCCATTTGAAGCTTTCAGAATGATTTCACCGATAATATCGATTCCCCAGGTGGAGAATGGCCAAGGTGAGGTCATGCTGTATAGAAGGGATGGTGGCACATGCATCATGTTTGCATGGATCTGGCACTTGTGACACTTTGTCACGTATTCGCAACAATCCTTTTCCAATGTTGTCCAGTAGTACCCTTGTCTCACGATTTTCTTGGCCAGCATGTGGCCGTTCATGTGCGGGCCGCATACTCCCTCATGTATTTCCTCCATCATTCTTCTGGAGCTTTTCCCAAACAAGCAAGTTAGGTTGTGACCGTTGTAACCTTTCTTCAGCAGTTTCCCACCGCAAATGATGAATTGCGCTGCGAATCTTTGAATGGCCCTTTTATCTTTTTCGGTAGATTCTTGGGGGTACGTTCCATTTTCTATGAAGCTCCAGACATCCTGATACCACGGTGTTTCATTCTCTTCTACTTTGATTACGGCGATCATGTTGAACGAAGGCTCGTACCTTTGCTCAATTATCAAAGGCATCATCCTGACTCCCACAAGAATTTTGATCATGGAGGCTAAGGTAGCCAACGAATCTGCTAGTTGATTCTCCTCCCTGGGCAAGTAGAGGAATGTGATGTTCTTGAACTGCTTCTTGAGTCCATCGAGATGGTCATGGTAGGGCTTCAACCTCTCTTCCTTCACCTTCCATTCCCCTCTGGCTTGTGACACGATGAGATTCGAATCTCTGAAGACATCTAGCTTTTGAATTCTCAATTCTATGGCCGCTTCCATCCCCAGAATGCACGCTTCATATTCAGCAGTGTTGTTGGTGGAGTTATAATTGAGCTTGACTGCCAGTGGGATGTGGTCCCCGTTTAGTGATACTAGGATTATTCCTACCCTGTAGCCTTTCATGTTGGCTGCTCCATCAAAGTAGAACTTCCATTGTTCTTCCTTGATTTCCATGATATTTTCGTCCGGGAATGGGAAGTCTCCACTTTCTTCGGAGTCAATGGCGTGTTCCGCAAGATGCTCGGCCATGGTTCTCCCTTTTACCGATTTGCTTGTAACATACTTGATATCGAATTCAGATAGTAGAAGTAACCAACGGGATATACGACCGGTCAGGGCAGGTTTTTCGAGGAGGTATTTTAGAAGATCCATGCAGGATATGAGTACAACCGGGAAGGCCAGCATGTAGTGCCTGAACCTCTTCTAAACTAGGGGAAAACATCAGTCACCTACCTTGTTTGCCTCACAACCATATATGTCCCAAACTAGGGGTAAACTTCGGCCACCCGCCTCGTTTGCCTCTAATCGTCCTAGCATGCCCAAGCAAGTACCAAAAGCAACATCTAATTGAAATCTCGATTACAAAATGTTTTTAAAGCTAAAATGCATAAAATGAGATTCCCAAAGTAACCAAGGTTCACCGATAAACAAACTCTGAATATTACATAAGCAGGAAAAATCAAAAAAATAAAAGTCTTTCGAAAAGCAATCACACACGATTCAAAGACACTGGGAGGAATGAGCAGAATCAGTCAGGTCTAGTTTTATCTTTATGTCTTTTATTTCTTCAAAGGTCTTTAGAAATAGGCCCTTGCTCGGCTGGCCTAGCCCCTGATGAAAGCAGCAATGGTAGTGGCTCTGACTCTGGAAGCAAAGACCCTCTCAGTAAACCCCCGGGGGACTTCTTGAACTTGCTCATACTGTCTGGCCAACCGACGAGGATGATAGAAGGAGGTCTCTCTCAGTCCCATCAGCCACACCCTCTGAAAATCCCCAAGACTGGTGGTCACAGCATAAAGGCCCCAACGCCTCACAATCCAGCAAATGTCAGCCTCAGATAAGGCGCCCATCATACCCACCCAATCAGCAGAAGAAAAATGAGTATGAAGCACAGCTCTGCGAAAATAAACTGGCGGCACATTACCGGTCCATAACTGAAGACGCTCGTAGAGCCAAGCCTGTAACACCAGAGGCGCCCCAGAAAGTAGAAGCATTCCTTAACTTGAAGCGCGATCCAAACCATTCAGGGTCTCGGTCAGAACCATGGCCATGGGGTTCTTACCTGCCTTCAGCCCGAGACAAACACGCACTAAGTCGCTAGAAGCGCTCGAAAACAAAAAGTGTGAAGTCATACACAGAATCAGAGCAGCCCCATGAGTAGCATCATACACGCTGGGATTCCCAGGACTGGCATATCGAGCAATTATGGAAGCAATGTCAAGAACCTCACCTTGAAGCAGCCGGCGGGAAATAGTGATGGAACAATTCAGATATTCAGCCAAGCCTCGCGTAGGACTGAGGGTATCAGCAGAAGGGAGAATCAGGTCCAAATCAGAATCATAGCCAAGGATGGCACAGAAGTCCTCAAACAAGGGGCATACCTCCAAGCCATTGAAATTGAAGACATGGTTCACCGGGTCCCAGTGAGCAATAGCAGCGCGCAAGAACTCAGTGTTCAGGGTCATCTAGCAAAGAGAGAATAGCTCGGTCAAGCCGTAGCTAAAGAGGTTGATCCGCTCCACACCATCCGTGATGTTCAGCCAAGCCGTGAGTTGAGCGGGATCATACAAAGCCATGTTTTCGATTGCGGCTCTAGGAAAATTCAAAATTTTGGCAGCACCTCCCCGTTTCACGGACTATCCCACCTGCAAGGCAAAAACACTCACTATTACAAAACTGCCCATCGCAGTAATACCCAACAATCACAGTGCACATGTATCATCATCAACTAAAACAAGCACACAACCGCGCCTCCAAACCAGAAGCTATCCGGCCTAAAAGGCAAAACATCATAATAATTTGTCAAAGGTCACAAACTGTTCCACACATCATCCTACACTGTCCAAATAGTCACATCACCAGTACAACCCGATCGAAAACATAAAAAGAAAATAGAATAAAATTCCCGCTTGGGGGGGGGGGGGGGGGGGCTCAGTCCTCCTCTTCTTCGTCCTCTGTCGGACCGCCCGGAGTGTATGTCGGCGACGGTCTCCTCCTACCACCTCTGCACCTCGGACCGGTCCTCGATGAGCCAGCTCCGCCTCCACGGTACTGCACACACCAAAAAAATAAAGGCAATCAGTAGGAAAACAACAAAAAAAATACAAAAACAGAGTCAAGTCAGAAGCCTACCAAAGATGCCATCTGATTGGCGGCAAACTGCCGCATGCCATCTATCTCTCAAGGATAAAATCCAGGGTTAGAACCTCATAACTTTAAGGAGCGCAAGATTAGAAACATACCTGGTGGTCTCGTGTGAGGACCATGGACCGTAGGCTAGCCGCCAAGGCGTGACCCTCCTCAGCGTAACTCCAAGGAACGTTGAGGACGCCCGCTGGCTGAGTAGGGTACCCGCATGTGACTCGTGGCACCTCCATCACTTGGGGAGTGCCATCAGCGCCTAGAATGTTGACGGTCCAATCCCAAGGAGGGATAGGATCAGAAGCCAGAGGAGCCTGCCTCCTGTACATCTCGCGGAGCTGTAGGCACAAAACAAGTTAAGAAAAGATAAATAAAAAACATAGGCAATAAATAAAAGACAAAAATAAACTCACCTCCAGGAGTGGGAAGTTGGGCATCAGGAAACGGCCGCGGTAAGCCTCGTAACCGGTCTCAGAAAGAAAATGGTCCCAAACATCGGAGCCGGCCAAGGCCGCCAGCAGAGCATCACCAGAAAGGTCACTAGCATCCATCGGAGGGGGATTATGAGGGACACGATACCTGGAACCACCAACCACCTGCCGAGACACTCGCTCACCAAGGAACCACTGCCTGCACTCAGTACTCTCCATCAAAAGACAGCAAGAGGAAAGAAGTTTGACCGCTTGTATCTCCTCAGGGGCGGCATAGGCAACGCGCTCCCAAGGCGTCCAATCAACATTAGCAGCCGTCAGTCCAGTTAGGAAGTTTCTGAGCAAAATAATCCGTGGGCCCCACTCTTTACCCCGACAACATCCCTCCGCCATCTCAAGCCTCGTGGGAACAAAGGCACAGGAGCCATGCCATCCTCGTCTTCGCCTGATTCATCCGCAGGGGAGGGAGCCAACATCTTCAAGTACTCGAAGCTCCAAAGCTACACAGACAAAGGAGAAAATCAGAAAAAGAACAGAAACTGAAAAATCGGAATATAAAGCAAGATGCAGCACATACCTCCCAAGCTCGCCAAAATCCCCCTGTCGATTTAACATCACCTCGGGAAACCTCACCTATGTGCTTGTAAAGATGGGCCAAGGCAGTACCGCCCCAGTCATAAGAAGGGATCTCATCGATGGTTGCTAGGCAAGAAAGAAGTCTCAAGTTCACCCGGTCGTTCCGCGTCGCAAAGATCGAGCAGCCAAGGACATACAGAAGATACACCCTCAAAAGCTGGGAATTGTTCAGGTTATGATTCCCTCTGCCATAAGCCCGGTAAAGCCAGCCACAAGGAAACTAGTGCCTCTCCAAATTGGGGGGGAACAGCCCCAATCAACATCTCTACAGCCTCAGGGTCGATCTCATAGAAATAATCCAGAATTAGGTGTTTCCCGCCTACCCTCAAACCGGTAATTATAGAGAAGTCGAAGGGCGTCATGGTCATCTCGCCGAACGGCAGGTGGAAAGTATTGGTGGTGTCCCACCACCTCTCAACCAAAGCATAAAAGTGTGCCAAATCATTGCTGCTCTTCGAAACCAGACGGACAAAGCCTCCGAACCCGGCGTCATCGACCATCCTCTTGACGGTGGGCGAGAGTTGAGTATACCACAGGAAAGCATGAGCGAGGCTACCGTGGCCCTTCAATGCTACTTCCGGCACCTGCACATACCAGAGATGACAAAAGCGATGCACAAAATCACTATTCACGACCCGAGGTCCAAATTCGCAAAATCAACATTTGAGCACAAATCGAACTTCTAACGATCTTCAGGTGCACGCTACGGCTCACAAAACTAGCACAATACATGGAAATAGTCCTAAAATGTCGAAGGTTTCACATACCAAGCTCGCTAGAGCCGCGGCCAAAAGATGATGTTGGGGGTCCCGTAAAATCAAGTCTGGGGTTTGCATCTCGGCTTTCATCCGTTCCTTGGCCTTCTTAGACGGTCTCCTCAAGCTCGAAGCCATGGATCTACAAAGAAAATGGAAGTCAAAGTTAAACTTTCTTCTTGCAAAATTGAGCAAACCAAAACACCAATCAAAATTCCAACTACGGGGTAGGATTACTCACTTGAGCGCGCACAAGCTGTGTTTTGACGATTTTTGGCTCCAAAAACACCCCAAAATGGCCAAGAATGAGCTTCAAAAGCTCAAAAACCCGAGATATACAAAGATGGAGTCCGGCCACCCAGTGCCGCCGCGGCACTGGCCAACTGCCGCAGTGGCAGTGGCCCAGTGCCGCCGCGACACTACTTCCCGCGGGCCCCGCTTTGCTCCATTTTGCTCCGTTTCGCTCCGTTTTGACCTGTTTTGGCCTCTTTCAGCCTATTTTTGGCCCCGATCAGCCCTGGTGGCCCATTCTGGCCGAGATTTGTAAGATTTTACTCCAAGCAGGCTAAAAGTTGTTAGAACTACCTCCGGCAAGCAAAAACGAGGAAAAATTGACTCCCGAGGACCCGAATCGGCTATTTCAAAACAACCATCGTAAATTTTGATCAAATACGAGAGTTCCGAGAACGAATCCTGGATTCTGGCCAAGGCACCGAAAAATGGAAAAAGAGATTCCTCGAGAACCCTGCATCATCCCCCGAGGACAGAAGCAGAAAGATACCGGCTCCCGGACGCCCCGACAGGTCCTCGTGGATTGAGCACCGCAAGATTTGATCAACCGTGAGAGATTCAGAGTTGGGTCATGGTTCCCGATCAAGAAAAGAGATTCCCCGAGAACCCTGCATCATCCCCCGAGGACAGAAGCAGAAAGATACCGGCTCCCAGAGGCCCCGACCGGCCCGCAAGATTTGATCAAGAGAAGCGGTTGAGAACCCAGAAAGAGTCGTTTCATCCCCAGCAGATTCAGATTAATCCTCAGCGGATTCGTACACCGTCAGTTCAATCACAGTAGTCCATTGTCGACTCATCATCTCGATTCAAACATCGTCGGTTCATTAATCATTATCGCTCTCATTCAAAATATGCCATGGCTTCTATCAACGGGGCTTCCATATTCATCGCGTGACATCTCAGGATTTCATGTTCATCCCTTGACTTATGTGTTCGTCTCTTAATTTCCAGGGCTTCCGTGTCCGTCGATTATTTGCCAAAAGATGTCTTCGATTATAGTCCTCTAAGACCCCACACCCAATTACGTTCGCTTACGAAGCACACTTCCCAAATTCAGAAGTTTGCCCCTAGACTCAGAGCCTTCTAAAAAACTTGGTATCCCTATTCGAGTCAATAATTGCATCATAATCAGAAACACCAGCACGACACCAGCCCGCTCGGAGTGGCACACCCTACAGCATGCTAGGATAATACAATAGGCATAATAGGACTCATGACACAATCTATCCATGCATCGCATATCCTCCTCATAACATAGCATACGCCTGTCTCGTTGTACATACATGATTTACCTTTTGTGCCCTGAACTACGTCCTGGTCTGATTCCCCTTAGGATACGTAGGCAGCTCACGCAGAGCATGACCAGCACTAGCCTCAGCATCATTACATCTTTTGCAACGCTTTTTATCCTAAATCTATAGCCTCCAAAAAGTCATGTCTCTTCAAAACTTTGGCACTCGCTTGCAACATGCGTTGCCTCGCAAGTTCCTGCCAAAGAGGGGCAAACTGTAGACACCCCATTTTGTCGGCTATCAGATTTAGGAGACCCATAGCTTGGTGGTTCACAATGATCGTAAAAGACTCAAAAGGACTCCTGGAAATCAGCTCTATCTCTCAGAAAGCTCAGATTGACCAAAATGCCCCTGAAAGCCCGAAGACTCCCAGATTTGGTCCCGAAGTTTTGAAAACATGCTATGTCGTAAGAGAAATGATAAAATATGTTTTTAAGTAAAATCGGAAGAAATCGTCAGCTCCCAGAGACCCCCGAAAGTCCCGGAAGTTCCCCGAAAGTCCCCGTTGACCGGTTTGACCAAGGTTTGACCAGGTTTGACCAAGTTTGACCAAAATCGTCCAAATTCACCAGAATCATTAGAAAAGTATTAAAATGAGTTTTAAAAGAGAATCGAGCGAAAACGTCAGCTCCTGGGAGCTCCCGGAGGTTCCCAGAACTTCCCGGGAATCCCAGATTTGACCAGTTTGACCAAGATTTGACTTTGGAATCGGGGCACCAAAACAATTTTCAAATATTTTTCATGGATACTAGAGGTCAATAGCTTTCCAACAGTATATCACACATAATTCCTGGATTTAAAACGAATTTATTTTGAATTTCCGAAGGCAAAAAAGGCGATCAAATCGGCTTTTATCGTGAATACCGCAAAACTTTTTGAAGTGACCTATCCACGAACTATTTTTTATGTAAAGTAGACTCCATTACCTTTCCAACGGTATATCACAACCTCATTTTGGAGTTCATACGCATTTTCTGTGAATTTCGGACGAAATAGGGCCTTTTCGCGAATACCGGAATCTCTGGGGGCCTAAACAGCATTATCTGGACGAAGGAGGAGCAGTGCCGCCGCGTCACTGGCCCACTGCCGCCGCGGCACTCCCCTCCAGAATAGTGTATTTTTGTAATTTGTTTTGTGGTCCCATTTTGATTAATTAAAAACCAAAACGACATAGTTTTATGATTTCAGATGTTTGGAGCTAATGGAAATACTTTCTAAATCCCAAAACCACCCCCAAGTTGGCCTATTTAAACCCCCCATTGCTCTTCATTTTGGGGGAGTCAAATGCAAGTTTAGAAAATGTTTGGGAGAAAAAGTTGTAGAGATAAGGTTAGAATAGAGAGAAAAAAAAGCTTTCTTCTTTGATTTTCAAAACAAAAGTGAGTTCTAAATTTTGTTTTTACTTCATTACTCCTATTTACTTCAACATTTAATACACCCAACCACCATTTTAGTGAGCATTTAAGAGAGTGGAAGCTTCTTCCATGTCCAATGTCATTACATATGAGTGAAACACCATGCTACAAGTTCAATACTTCATGAATATCATCTATTGATCATTATCTACTTGCTTGTTTATTCATTGTTTACCTCTTCTCACCTCATTTCTTTTTGATTTTCTTTATTTACTTACTAGTTCATCATCATCTAAATGATGACATGAAGTTTGGGGTGAGTGAATCCTTATGGATAGTAGCTCTTGACCTCAAAAACATGTTTAATAGATGATGATCATAACTTCAATACCTCCAAGGTATCCTTGAAGTGTATTGAAGTTATGCTGAAATAAAAAAATAAACCTCTCCAACAATCTTGGAGGTTCTTGATGATGAGTTGAATGTTGGCATTTTAAGTGGTCATAATCTTTATTGAGTATTAAAAATACACTTTCAAAACCTCTATTTCAAAACCCCCCTCAATCCCTCTCATTTTGATTTCAAGAAAGAAAACCTTATTTTTCCCAAAATCTTCAAAATAGTGAGTTAAAACAGTGAGTGAGCTGAGTTCAAAGATTTCTCTAGAACTCAATACTCAACATATAGATGCAAGGCCACTTGGAAAGTCTTCCTAACTCATTGGAGAACACCCATGATTTTTGGTTTGACTTGGAAGTACTTGAAAATGGTCCATTTGGACCCAAACATTCCTTCCAAACATTCTGCCTCTGCTGTCACAGCAGCTTGACTAACTTCCTACTTCTTTTTCAGAACACGTTTCCAAAAGGTGTGGTCCCAACTTATTTTTCCCTTACACTTCCATGTCTTAGGGAACTTTCTGTATAAAATGGGCCCCTAGATCATTCGTTTGAATTTTCTAATATTTTTCAACATTTCAGTCAACAGTACGGACTCTATTTCTGAGTGACCTCTGTTGTTCATATGATTTCTCTCAATCTGTGATAGTTATTAAAGATTGGCTTTTTGGGTTGTATTCTAGACACAATAAGGAACATCTCCATAAAAAATCATGCATTGAAAGCATTCCTAACCCCTCATTTCCATTTTTACAAGATCATGTTACTGTCCTGTCCACTATTCACAGCAAGCACATTTTAACTTTCATTCTTTGATTTGATGCTTATGTGCCTTCCAAATTAGTTCATATCTTAGGAAGTAGTTTATACTACATTTGTACATATCCCATGATGCTTTCATTCATTCATTCATACACATCATAGACTTCTAAGTCATTCTAGGAATCCATGAACACAAAGCACACTACAACCTTGGCACATTCTAGATACATACATTGCATCCATGCAAAGATTTGGGGTTTTGTAACTCCTAATCTAAGAAGGTTATAAGGAATGATCATGATCACACGTTCATGCTTCCCCTCGATCTAATCATCCTTTCTCATCCGTCCCGGGGATTGAGAGATCTTCTCTTCTCAAAGAATAACATGCATCATTTTAGCTTGCTAAGCATCTTTGTTTTCTTTGATTTATTTGTTTCAAGAACAATTCATGCCCCCTTTAGATTAGGAAGTTTTGATTATTTGATACATGATTAGACGGTTTTTCCTAGGTTTATTTATGTGATCTTTCACTTTGCATTGTGTGATATTCATCTTAGATCTTATGAATGATATCTGATCTTTAGATCTTCCATTTTCAAATTTTCTTATGTGATGTAATATACTATCATAGTATTATTTGTCGAACCAAACATAGTATAAGATGATTATTTGGATGCTAATTGAGGCCCGTCGAGAGACGAGGCGAGTTAAGGGTGTTTTAGTCGTGACAAAGGGTCCTTCCTCTCTCGTACCAAAACCCCGAGCCAAGTTCTTTGGTTATGAAGGGCCGGTGCCCTTTATCCGTTTGGGTGAGTCAAATTAGGTTTCTTGGTTCCTTAAAGACCAAGTGGCGACTCTGTATCTGTTTTCAACAGACCTTTTCTCTTTCCTTGATCCAAATCAAACAAGTTTCAAAAAAGCAAACAAAGCGGTAGAATCCCGGTATCCACATATTCATAATAATGGAAAACATAGCACGTAGCTCATGGATTTATAACATGGATTTAATACCAATAAACATATAGATGAAACCCTTAACATACTCATCTATGCGATAGCACTACCATAGCATAAGATTTTCATAACAGCAAAGGTACCGGAAAACTAGCATCAACAATCAACCCCATGCATAAAAAAAACATCATACAAAACGCTACACAATCTGTCAGGATACATTTTCACTGTGTTGACTAGAACAACATGATTTATTTGGGCATGATAAATTGCTTTGTAGATCAAACTCAACACTAGAACATTATAGGTATTTGGATCATCTTCATGTACAGAAAAAATCTAGCTTGAATTACATTTTTGAGCTACTTAAAATATTTATTTTACTCAGACATTTCTATATTTTCGGACTACTCTGTCCCAGATTTATAGTACTGCATTGTACGTGATTTTCACCTATGAAGGATTAATTTTTAGACTAGACTATAGAAGAGTTATTTGTAGATAAATGAGTTAGATTTCTCCACAAAAAAACCTAGCCTAATTCAGATTTTTGAGCTACTCCAAACATTCATTTTACTAAACAATGTTCTGCTGAAAGTATTTGTATTCCAGATTTATAACACTGCATTGTATATGCATTTCACCTAAGAAGGATTGATTTATAGACTAAGCTATAGAAGAGTTATTTATAGATATATGAGTTAGCTTTCGCCACAAAAAAAAACTAGCCTAATTCAGATTTTTGAGCTACTCCAAATGTTCATTTTACTAAACTATGTTCTGCTAAAAGTTTCAGTTTCTCAGATTTATAACACTGCGTTGTACATGCTTTTCACCTATGAAGGAATGATTAATAGACTGACCTATAGAAGAGTTATTTGTAGATAAATGAGTTAGATTTCTGTACAAAAAAAAACCTAGCCTCATTCCCATTTTTGAACTGCTCAAAATGTACATTTTACTAAACTACATTCTGTTGAAAGTTTCTGCTTCCCAGATTTGAAGATTTGACTTGCATGTTGCATAGAAACCCCAAGATACAACATCAAACACTTACTAAACATTAGTTCACTATATAGGTTCTAAAGTGAGTTAGTAAACTCACCAAATCTTGAAATTGAACTTGGGTTTTGAATTTGAGCTTTAGGAAGCTTGAACTCCACTTCAATAGTGGGTGTTCTTTGTTCTTCTTCTTTTTCTTTACTTCTTGACTTATGGGATTCTTTGTAGGTCTTCTAAGACTTCTTATTATAGATTCTAAGTCCCCATGGTGCTATATATAAGTGTATGGGTGTGTATATGTGTTTGTATGTGAGGTGTATACAAGAGAAGAGGGGTGAATGCTTGGGTTTTTCTCCTAATTCTCTTCTATCTCTCTATAGAACTGCCAACTCCTAGTTCTCTCTAAACATATGTGCAGATTGTAAGTGTTAAAAAGAGTGTAATGCATGAAGATATTCATGTTTATATAGAGCCTTACAGGTGCAAGGTGCACCTTGCATGTGCTCATGTAAGCATGCATGACCAAGTGTCCATTGCATGGACAAGTGTCCTTGGGGTGGATAAGTGTTACAAGGGGGTTGCATGTGCCACAAGTGGTCGGCCATGGTGGGGGCCCACCTTGGGTTTTGTGCCTCTTTCTCAATTTACGTGCATAAGTCCTCGATATACGTGCAACAGTGTATTATTTCTAATGTTTGGGTCCGAGTACGGGACAAAGTTAAGTCTTATTACGGTCGAGCCTATGCAATGATTACAGTCTAATTAGTAATTACATTACACTGATACAGTCACACAAATAAATTAATAATATAATAATAGACCAGATATGGAAGTTCATAAAACTCATATTATTGCACGTAGAGAAATTACCGGTATTACAAAGACCTTGCCACAGAAGGTCTTTGATCGCCATCTAGATAGTTTAGGTCACAGATGTAGTCCTGAATGGTTATGAGTGTAAGAGGGAGTTTGTTGGGTTTGTGCCCTCAAACCATTACTTTATGTATGAGACATTGACATTTTAATATATGGATATCAACTTTACTTTTCATTATGTATATTTCTTTCATGAGATGATTATTAATCCTTAAGTATCATAGTAAGTAATTCATGTGTGTATGAGATACGGATATCTCATTAGGTTTACACTATAGCATGATTAACTGCTATTGGATGGAGTGATGAATCTCAATCACTAGAGTGTATCTCTTAGTTACTATACTGGTGCTTATAGTGCATTGATAGACTTGAGCTTTCCTATTGACACTCAAGACTGTTAACAGTTGATGGAACTCATAACTTGTATATGGTACGTGTTCTCAATCTTGAGACGATTATGAACATAGACTATGGATATGACTGCTTTGACTTACCAATCAGTGAGGTCTATAAAAGATCAACATCTAGGTATCTTGGGTATGTCATGTTCATAGGGTTGTGAACATATATTGTCAAGATAGAATCTACCCTCTGATATAGAGTAAGCATTTCCTTGAGAATGTCACCAAGTTGATTACTATGAACTGTAGTCTTGTTGATAAGTAGTTATCAACATATTTGGTAATCATGAGTGGTGAATGGGACTCAGGGAATACAAGAAGTAATCATGATTCGGTTGACAGTAATAGTTATTCGACTACCTGAATATGATTATGAATGCTGAAGGTAGAGGGACATTAGTCATTGCTTTGGATTTGTTCTTTTGCGTTGGAGTTCAGTTATTGTTTTATAGTGGAGTAAACGTTAACTGATCAGTTGGTTAGTTTGCTGATCAAAGAGTTTGGTCATGAGAATTTACAACTGATCTGAGCCAACAATAAAGAACCTAGGAGGTCCCACTCTTAGCTCCGCTAGGATGCTTGGAAAGGCACTTGAGGATCATGTCAAGATAGGTTCGATCGATCGAAGTAGTCTCGATTGATTGAAGTCTGGACAGGTTCGATCGATCAAATGTGGCTCAATCGATCGAAGCTTCGATCGATCGCAATTACTTCGATTGCTTGAACGTTAGGTCGGTTCTAGGAATCTATAAATAGGGCAGCTGCGTCCAGAAAAAAATAGTTCGTCGTTTTATCATACCAGAAGCTGCAGAAACTGTTTTAGAGCTCCCAAACCTTCTCCTTCTTCTCTATTAGGGTTCCCACCAAACCTAGTCCTTCCGACAGGCATCCGCAGGAGTTATAAGGGTGAAGACAACCTAGTCGAGGCTGCTGCACCATTAAGGAAGAAGATAATCAGAATTGGGTTCAAGACCTGAGATATAAATTCTTGTCCTCTCTTGCTAGTACGCATCTATGGAATTGACGAGTAGTAGATCCTGGACTACCAATAAGTTTTTGAAACTTAATTCCTTCCGTTGCGCGTTTAATAATGTTTTAAACCTATTTTTACATCAGTTATAACTCCAACAAAGGAGTTCATCTGTTTTCTCTAAATTTTTTGATTTTAGCCCTTTTATTTTTCTGATTTCATGGTGGGAGGAGTTCCATCGTGGTGATTTCTTGAAAATAGGAAAAAAAAGAAAGGGAAAAAGTAAAGCAATGGAATTTAAAGGTTTTGACATATACATTCACACATATTGACAAAGAATAAAAGTGGAAGAAGACGATGAACAATAAGGGTATGTTGGTCAGTTGGCATTTTTCATTAGTTCCGTTTAAGTCTGTTAAATGATGAGAGTGGCAGGTGTGATATATGAAACGTGAGGGGTGGCATGTGTGATCGGGGCAAACCTCCGGGGGTCTAGGTGATATTTACCCTTTGAATAAAGATGTATTTTTTAATTTTTAAAAACAATAGGTTGCTTAATGGATATCGATAGTTATCAAATTTAGATTTGAACTTCATATAAGCCAATCCAATCCGAATCAGAATTTGAACCTGATACGACTATGCTTGGGAGTATAAAAAACGAGAGAAAAGAGGGAAAAATGAGAGAAAGTACTTCACTTTCTCTATCTTTCTCTTGTTCGAGAGTTTTAGTAAGGAGAGAAAATGAAAGAAAACTAACCACCACTTTCTCTTATTTTTTTTTCTCTAATCGTAAAGAAAATGAAAGAAAAGAAAGTAGAGATTAAAGAATATTTCTTAATACCCATACTATCCATTATTTTAGCGTAGTAAATATTTTTTTATTACATGTCTTACGGCAACTACAAATACACATTATACGCGGTTAGCGTACAAAAAAAGAAAAAACTATTCATCTTCCTTCTTCTTCTCATAAGAAGATCCATCTCTCTCATCTCATTGATTTGTTTTAAAAGAAAGAAAAGAAGACGTATTAGGGGCTTCATAACTTGAAGCTATTGACAATAGAATTGTAACTTTCGAGGTTTTTTTTTGATGAACTTGCAAACAAAAGAAAATGAAGTAATTTTATTTTCTCTCCTAAATTGATAAACTTACATTATTTTGCTCGTCTCCTCCCTTGTGACTTTTTTTTTAACTGTCTTATTTTTTTTTGAGTAATTTTTTAATGATAATTTTCATACCATCTACTAAAAAGATATGTCTATTTCTCCAATTATATCACTGTAGCCTTGAATTTCACGAATGGGGTCCGAATTTTATACGATTTAAATGTTCATACCATGTGTTTGTGAAGAGATGCAGCATTTAAGTCATATCGGTGATAGTGGTGCTCAAAGAGGCAGACAGTAGACCAGACATTTGTACACAGTTGCTCTCCGAACGAACACAGTTACACTTACACCACAACACAAAGCAATGGCTAGCTCTTGCAGAGTCTCTCCAGTCTCCAGAGCAGACACCCACCCCCAGTAATTTTCCCGAGAAAGTGATAGACAACTGATTTGTATATATAACTTCCTCGGTGAATATACAAATAAAAAAATAAAAAAAACCCTAGGCCGAGAGAAAATTGATGGATAAGGAGAAAGCATCATCGGAAGAGTTTAGGTGTGTGGGAAAATTGGAAATAATGGGGCCCAAACCAGTTGGTTTCCTCTGTGGTTCAATCCCTGTCCCCACTGACAAAGCTTTCCACCATTTCGCTTCTGCCCTAGTTCCTTCACCCAACACGTAATTTCTCTCTCGCTCTCTCTCTTTCTACACAAATTCTGGCATATTTGGATTAAATTACTGTCGGCGCGCACACACATATACACATGTATTTTTGTACGTACATGCGTTCGCTTTCCATTTTTCTATATTAATTTCTGAATATGGTCAAATGTGTTTTTGCTAAATTCTGTGTGTGTGTGTGTGTGTGTGTGTGTGTGTTGGTTTTTAGAGTGAGCGCTCCGCGTTATAGGATGCTGCCAACGGAGACAGATCTTAACATGCCACCTCTTCTTTCACATGTGCGTGAAAAGGTCCTTCCCATTGCAGTCGCGCAGTCAAAAACTAGAGGTGCTACTAATTTTTAATTTTTATTTTTTAGCAATTTGAGCGCTTCTTATTCATTGAATTTTTTTTTGGTCTTCTGCTTTTGTTTGATTATCGTAATGTGTCCATTTGATTGAGCAATAACGTGCTATATTTTGAAGCTTTTGCAACACCTACGTAAATGCAATACATATACATCCAGAATTTGAACTAACTATGTGGTATTATTGAGGTAAAGCTCCCAATATTCATTCAAAAGAAAAGAAAAGAAAAGAAAAAAAAAAAAAAATCTCAAACAAGTTTGCAAAACTGTTTACATTCTTTACTAGTAGGGACCAAATCCTTTTGACACATTACCCTTTTTGTGACACCAGAATGTAAGCAATGAGTCTGATTAATTGAAGATTCAATATACACTTTGAAGAATATAAATAGTTCAGATATGAATGCTTATGGAATTTAATTACATGCTAGTCATTTCCTTTAGTTTTTGAAAATATCTAATAATCAAACTATTGAGTTATTTGGTCAAATGCCCATTTTTTTTAAACAAATTTTCGAAGTCTGTCGTGCCTTTAATAGTTCTGCCTTAGTCCTTCACCACATTACCTCTTGGTAATCACTTAAAGTAACTTCACACAATGGTTTCTGTATGCGAGAGGTTGGTGTTCATTATTATGTTGAAAGGAAGCACGGGTAGTGAGAGTAGCTGTGATGAGGGTCCGAGCTATAAATGATTGAGTGGGTTGATAGTGCTTTCGTAGAAAAGGTATTTGTTTCCTTATAGTTGGTCTTGCTAGCTTCTTGATTGTTAAGATGAGGTTCTTGAGTTTGAAAAAGTTGTAAACTATGTTACCCAGACTCGGGTATGGGTGTCGGGTGCGGGTGTGTATCTAGGTGTCGGACCTTCTCTAAATCCAAATCTTAGGATCCGGGGACATGTGTCTAAATGTTGGATACGGGTATGCGAACACCTTCTGAAGGTATAAACATACTATGTTTCTTAATATCAATGGTTAGAAACCTCTTTGCCCACAATTTTGAGCTTCTACTTACCTTTTCAACATCACTTGTGGAGGATCCGAGTGTCCGAATTGGGTACGGGCGTCGGACACGGGGATCGGGTACTTGGGGTTAGTAGGAGAGTCCAGATAACATAGGTTGTAAACATTATTTTCAAAAGTACAAACTAAGCTTAGGTTACTTTTGAGTTATACATCCTAAACTTCTAGTTCCCCATACCACGGATAGAGGGAGAAGACGAAAGGGAGGGCAATGAAGAGTTTACTATGAGTTTCCGTCCAGGTGGTTATATCTGTTCTTAACCGACAACATCAAGGTGGCTGAAAGAAACCCCAAGTATAGATTTGTATTCATGTTAAGGTAAGTTAACATTTGGTTGATTGGTTACCTAGTTCAAGGTTATGGTGAGTGATGTGGTAGAAGAAGAAGAAATCAAGTCTAGAAATCCTTTTTCCCGCAAGGTAGATCCATGTACTCAAGATGTTTCTAGTGTGCATAGAGCTGTACCATGCTATATCATCAAATAATCCACAATCCAACAACCTATAGTTATAAGTTTATAACATATGACTATGAAAGGTGGAATATATAATACCGAGCAAGAAGAATCTGCGTCCACCAAACTCATCTTTCCAGCTGAATAGTTTCTGGAACTGGAACACAGTCAACTGTATCGAAAGAAATCGCCGCTAAAGTACAAAGTCCATACACCTCATCAGGATCGTTAGAATGGAGACCAAAAACAGACTAGTAAGCCGTATGCTATAATATCCTCCAATCTACTTGGTGCAATGTTTAAGTGTCAATTGCTTCAAACCATAAGCCTCGTCCTTGATTTCCTCAAACCTTGGACATTCTCACATGTTCACTTGAAAATGAGCACTTCTAAGTAGACAAGGCCCTTTTGTAGAGGGACAAACAACGAAGAGGTATGCGTGTGTATTCAGGCATATATATAAAACACACGTGCAATTCCTATGAAAAGTCAAACACCATCTCACAGACATACGCACACCCCAATCTCTTGAACATACACACGTGTTACATGGACTTGGCACATCACCTGGAAGTGTTGACCCACAGAGTTGACAACCAACACCATACGATGTGGCTGCCTTCACATCTAGGTAGCACCGGTGCGAGGATTCGGGTATGGGGATGTGGGTGCGAGGGATTCGCCAATTTTTCAAAAAGTAAAGCTGCGGGTGCAGCGGGAGTACTTGGATAAAATATTTAAAATATTTTTTTTATTATATAATAGTATATACATATATTAACTTTTATTATTTTCTATTTTTTCTCTTTTAAACCCCCAAAGTTTTCAAAATTGTATGAAGAACTTGTGTTTTTTTTTTTTTTTTACTTTTCAAAAGAACGCTACAAAAAAGCCCCTGCCACACTCCAAGAGAACTCAACAAATCCATGGCGCACCCAGTAGTACGGGTGTGCACTAAGTGTGGGTCCGGCGGCCTTTTCGAAGAGTCCGTGCTTCATAGCTTCTCATCCCTCAAGGATACAAGATATTGAGGGCTCCTTTGAGCCCTTTCCTCAACTAAGGACATACAAAAACCAGGTTAGCAATCTTCATTGAATGACCAACTGAGACTAGAAATGTCCATGTGTTTCCTTCCTTTCTTTCTCCCTCCCCTTTTCTCCTTTCTCTTCCCCCATTTTTGTCTTTTAATTTTTCCCTTTTTCCTCTCGTAACCCTCCTCCTTTTCTTTTTATCTTCTTGTTTTTTTTTTATTCCTCTTGCTTTGCCTAATAATTCTCTTTCTGTGTATTTTTTTTCCTCTCTCCCCCTTGCTTTGCACTAGCTTGTAGAAGGATCCAATTAAAGTGATTGGCCTGGAGTCCTTTAGTTCCAATGCACCCCCTCATTTTCATTAGTGATGCCATTTTGTGTTGAAGCTCTTCTTAGTTTTTCATACTTTAAAGCATAATTGTTGAGCTGAAATGACGTCTATTCCTATTATATTTCAACATCTTCGAAAAAGCAACCTTGAGAATCTGTTTGGTCCCGATGCCTTATCATCGCTAAATCTCTTTAGTGCTTCCAATGTCTCCTCAGTTACTGGCCTCTCCTACCATGTTCAACCTCCTCCCAAGGGTATCCTAGAAGTCCATCAACCATAGGTTTCAAAATGTTTTTTGGTGTAGATCTTTTTGTAATATTCACCACTCTCTCTCTCTAAATATTTTTTCTTCATCTTTTAAAGTGAGTAGTCCATTCCATCACTGAAATTGGTTCTCCTGTGGGCAGTCCATTCAAACCGAGCGTTATACCTCTCAATGGAACCGTCAGCCTGGTGCTTTATTGTAAACACCCACTTGACCACAGTCCTCTTACCGTTAGGCAACATTGTTAATTCCCAAGTACCAGTCTTGTGAAGAGCCTTCATCTTTTCACTCATAGCATGTTTTCACTTAGGATCAATAAGAGCATCCTGGACATGGTTAGGAACACTGACAGAGGAAATTTTTGAAAGGTATGATTTATAAGAGGCAGACAAATGAGAATAAGACACAAAATTAGAGATAGGGTGTTGAGTACATGATCTAACGCCCTTACGGACAGTAATGGGAACATCTAAATCATTTGGTTCTAGAGAGGGTGTATCAGAAAACTTACCTGAATCATCATCACTCAGAGAGAATGGCAGTGGAGGAGGAGGAGGAGCAACAGTCTCTGAAGCCTCTCTAGTCTTCCTTTTACTCCATACCCCACTCGAATAGACTCTTTACTCTCTCCCTTTCTCAACTCCTTCTCCTTCAGGCGCTTCAGGCTCCCCCTAGTCTCTCTTTATTCCAACTTCCTCACTCTCTCTTTCAACCCTTTCCTGCTCCACCTCAATCATCATAGGTAGCACTAAGCGACATGCATCTCTTCACACTGTCTCCCCCTGAAGAGATGTCTGAGGGTCAACAAAGTAAGACTGAGACACGTGAAAAGTGACATCCATCGACACAAACCATTTCTGAGAAGGAGGATGATAACACTTGTAACCCTTCTGTGTAGGAGAATATCCGACACACACACTTAATAGACCGAGGGTCTAACTTCCTATGGTTATGTGAATGGTTATGAACAAAACAAACACAATTAGAGACATGAGGTGGAATGGATGCAGAGAGGGAAGGATGGGAAAGAACCTGAAGTGGTGTTTGTTTATTTAGAACACAAGGGGGGAGCCTATTAATGAGATAAGCAGCTGTAAGGACTGCTTCCGGCCAGTAAGTACGAGGAGCATTAACCTGGAAGAGTAAGAAGCGAGCAATATCTAGAAGGTGACAATTCTTGCGTTCTGCCACACCGTTTTGTTGTGGAGTGGCAGTGCAAAAAGTTTGGTGAACAATACCGTGAGAAGAAAAATATGCACCCAAACCAGAATCAATATACTCACCACCTTGATTAGAATGCTAAATTTTTACTACTGCCCCAAATTGAGTATTCACCATGTGGAAATTTTGGAAAATATCAAATACTTCTCGTTTTTCTTTCATCATATATATCCAAGTAGTACGAGAAAGATCATCAATAAAAGAAACAAACCAACGATGACCTTTTAATGACACTGTACGAGAAGGACCCCACACATCAGTATGAATTAAAGAAAATGGAGCTGAACCTTTATTATCACTAGGAGCATAAGATGCTAGAAAATGTTTTCCAAACTCACAAGTATCACAAGGAAAAATTCGAAATACCAGTATTTGCAACAAGAGTAGGAAACATATGCCTAAGTAAAGACACAAGAAGGATGTCCTAATCTCTTATGCCAAAGGTGTAGGTCTTCAGCTTTATCTAATGGGCAGGTGTTTTGCACTCTCCAACTCTTGGGTTCATGGGGGATCCAAAATGGTTTTCGGGGGTAATGTTGGGGTTTTTTTTGCGGGTTGATCGTAATCGGGGTTGATTAAGTTTGTAATCCTTATTATGAAATATAATGAAATGTATTACCGTTCAAAAAAAAAAAAATAAAAAAATTAAGGGGCTGGTCTGAAGTTATGCCACTAAATCTGCTAGTGGCATTAAGCCCTTTGAGACTTTTATCTTTCCTGAATCAAGGTATTGTCCACTTCTTAAGTGCAGCTGACATGTCCTCCTTTCGTGACCTATGGCCCTTGTGTATACTTAAAATCTTTTGGCAGCCTCAATATTGTTGTTACATCCTTTCCCAGTGCTGAAGGACACTGTCATATAGTCATTCTAGTGTGGCAGCCAAACTCACAGTATGTGACTTTGCTTCATAATTTAATTAATTTTTGATCAGGTAAATCTTGTTTACATGATCTCTGCGTGGAGACAAAAAAACTCACTCTTTTTGGCTGGAGCTAAGTTATACCAGCTCTGCTTTTCATTATATTTTTGTTTCTGTCTTTGGTGGGAGACTTGTATTTTCTGAAGACATAAGGAAAAAAAGAATTAATGCTACTTGTGTATCTTAACTATTTGCTCCCTGTAAACGTGGAGAAATGATATATTTGATTAAAATTATAAAAAGATTACAAGAGCCTAATATATATAGGCTTAACTAGAAACTACACTTTTACAATCTAGCCAATGTGGGACACTATAACATTACACTTCTTACAATAATATCCTCTAACACTCCCCCTCAAGCTGGAGCATACATATCATATGCACCAAGCTTGTCACATATATATTTAACCCGAGTCCCATCTAATGCTTTTGTGAACAAATCAGCTAACTAATCCGCGGATTTCACGTGAACGGTATTGATTACTTTTTCTAGAAGCTTTTCCCAAACAAAATGACAATCAACCTCGATGTGTTTTGTCCTTTCATGAAATACTGGATAGGAGGCTATATGAGCGACAGCTTGATTGTCACACAGTAAATTCATAGGACAATACTGAGTAAACTTGCTCTTTTAGTAGATGCTTCATCCACACTAATTCACACGTAGTATGTGCCATAGCCCTGTATTCAGACTCAGCACTCGACCTAGCAACTACTGTCTGCTTCTTGCTCTTCCAGACATAGATTACCACCAACTAAAATACATTATCCTGTAGTGGATCTCCTATCACCAGGAGATCCTGGCCAATCAGCATCACTGTAGCTCTTAATCCGTATATGATCTTGATCCTGGTACAATAAACCATGGCCTGGAGCTCCTTTGAGATACTTCAAAGTACGTATCACTGCCTCCAATGTGTGGTACTTGGAGAACTCATGAACTGGCTGATGACACTCACGGAAAAGGCAATGTTGGGTCTACTAACAGTAAGATAATTAAGCTTACCAACCAGACGTCTGTACTGCTCAGGATCCTCCAATAACTCCCCTTGATCTGATAGTAACTTGGTTTTAGGATCTATAGGAGACTCCACAGGTTTGGATCCTAACATCCCTGATTCTGATTGGAGATCAAGTACATACTTCCTTTGAGATAAGCAAATCCCTTCACTTAACCTGGCAACCTCAATACCCAAGAAATATCTAAGCTGCCCGAGTCCTTAGTTTGAAATTTATTTTGCAGAAATAACTTCAACTCCAAAATACCCTTGGAATCATCTTCGGTGATAACAATGTCATTAACATACACAAGCAAGAAGATTTTACTTGCTTTAGTATGTCGATAGAAGACTGAATGATCAACACATCTCTGGAGTCCAAATTCAGCAACTACATCACTGCACCTACCAAACCAGGCACGATGAGACTGTTTCAGGCCATACAAAGATCTTCGTAGTCTACATACCATATTCAACTCCCACTGACCAACAAACCCAGGTGGTTGCTCCATATGTACCTCTTCCAATAAAGTGCCATTAAGGAAGGCATTCTTGACATCAAGCTAATGTACGGGCCAGTGAAATATGGCTGCAAGAGAAATGAGGAGACGAACCGAGGTGATCTTGGCCACAGGAGAGAACGTCTCGGAATATTCATGGCCATAAACCTGCGTATAGCCCTTGGCAACAAGGCGGGCTTTCAGGCTATCTATCGTGTCGTCAGGGTGCACTTTAATAGTATAAACCCAACGGCATCCCACTACTGTCTTGCTCGGAGGAAGAGGAACTAAGTCCCAAGTACTAGTATCTTGTAAGGCAGACATCTCATCCTCCATTACCCGTCTCCATTCGAAGTGGGTAAGAGCCTCGGCAACAGTGTTAGGAACCGACAAAGAAGATAAAGAGGTAACAAATGAAGAAAAAACAGGAGACAGACGATTATAAGAGACAAAGTTGGAAATAAGATGAGAAGTACGAGAGCGCTTACCCTTACGAAGAGCAATGGGAAGGTCAGATTTTGATGGAGGCAGATCTGAAGACGCGGAGGCGGTTGACGGAGTAGCAGAATCCGGAACAGTCCGATGACGACGAGTGTATGTATGCAAGTGTGGGCGATCCAGGCGAGAGAAAACCTCTGGGGTAGGAAGGACAGGGGATGCGGGAGGTAATGCAAGAGGTAAGGGAAGCATGAAATCAGGATCGCTCATAGAGTGGGACTCTGAATAGTATGGAGTGGACTCAAAAAAGGTAACATCAGCTGGCACAAAGAAACGGCGCAGGGTAGGGCTATGACAACTGAACGCGAGATTACCCTAAGAAAACACACTTAATAGCACGTGGGTCTAACCTATCAGTGCTCGGGGTAAGCTGATGGACAAAACAAACACATCCGAAAACACGTGGACTAACAGAAAACAGAGACTTAGTTGGAAATAATGTAGCATGAGGAGTGCATCCATCTAGAATAGAAGAGGGCATACGATTAATTAAATGGCAGGCATTAAGAACAGTAAGAACAGTAAGAACTGCATCCCCCCAGTAATATTTTGGAATCCTCATTTCAAACAACAAAGTGCGGGTGACTTCTAACAAGTGACGATTTTTTCTTTCAACACCACCATTTTGTTGAGGTGTGTGACACACGATGATTGGTGGAGCATCCCACATTTGCTCGTGTAGGTGGTGAAAGGATGAGAGAAATATTTTTGTGCATTATCACTACGAAGAATCTGAATAGGAACATTAAATTGAGTTTTAACTTGCACAAAATATTGAAAAAAACTCAGAATGATCTTTCATTAAATAAACCCACGTTATTCTGGAGAAATCATCAACAAAGCTAACAAAGTACCGATATCCCTTAATAGAGGTTACACGGTGTGGACCCCAAACATCTAAATATACTAATTGAAATGGACAAGACACTCTTTTATTAACTCGGGGGGCAAATTGGACATGGTGATGCTTCCCAAACTACGACTCACTGTAAAACAGACAAATGACTCAAACTAGGTACTAGCAACTTCAAGTTGGCCAAGGAAGGATGTCCAAGGCGGCACTGAATCTGGTGAGGAGACAGTGTAATAGGACAAGCAGTGGGAGAAGTGGGTGGTGGAGATGAACCATCAAAATAGTAGAGACCATTGGATTCATGCCCTACGCCAATCGTCTTTCGAATAGTCAAATCCTAAATAAGAACAGAATCAGGAAAAAAGAGACAAGCATTAAGATTCTTTCAATATGCTAATAGAAATTAAATGAAAAGGAGACCGGGGTATGTAAAGAACAGAAGATTAGGACAAGGATGGAGACAATGAGACAGTCCCTATTCCTTCAATAGGAATAGAGGAACTATCAGCTAATGTAACCGGGGGCAATGAGGATGCTTTTTCAAGAGATGAAAACAGGGTCGAAATACCAGTGAGATGATCAGTAGCCCTAGAATCAATTACCCAAGGAGCAGAACGAGAGGTGAGACAAGCAGTGAATGTCCCTTTCTAAACAAGAGAGGTACTAGGCGAAGATGCCTGCTGAGATGCCTGGAACTATAGGAACTGAGTATACTCATCCCGAGAAACCGAAAAGTGATCAACCACAACTGGAACAGGAGGATGAGTATCACCAGGAGTAGTAACAACAGCATTGGCAAACCGTGCATGACGACCAATAAGTTCCCAGCAAGTCTCCCGAGGATGACCATCCTTGTTGCAGTTATCACAATGACGTGTGGGGCCGCGACCATGGTCTCCTCGTCCACCACGATAACCCCCTCCACGACGAGGATGACCACTACCCCGACCGATAGGATGCTGTGAAGCCTGAGTAACAAGGGCTGAATGGTTGGTAACGGGAGGAGAAGGGCAGTAGAATCTCAAGAAGTGCTGCGAAGAACACGCTGATAGGTCTCGGCAAGGAAAGTAAGGGAGGCACCACCAAGAATCTGACATCGAATTGGCTCAAATTCTGACTTCAGACCAGCAAGAAATTTCGTCACTGCCATTTGCTCTGCTGTTCCTGTTGTTTCTTTGCATTAGTAGTAATAGAAATAACACCGTTCAATTCTTCAACTAACCGTTTGAAGGAGGCAAAATACTCGGTAACTAAGAGATCACTTTGCTGCAACTGAAAATACTGAGAGGAGAGATTATACATCCGAGTGAGATCACTGGGGAATAAGAGATGAGCATAATCCTAAATATCCTTACAGGTGCCCAAGTGACCACACATATCCACAATTGTGTGGTTCCATAAAGTTCCAAAGGAGGGCAACGACTTGGGCATCCGTTTGTTTCCATGTCTTGATGGCCTTGTCGTCGGTGCTGGGAGAAGTCTCGGTAAGGTGAGCATCAAAACCCAAGCAAGTGAGGGCAATATTGACAGTCTGGGACCATTGGAGAGAATTGGATCCATTCAACTTCCTAGTGGTGAGTTGAGAAAGAGCTTTGGACTCCCTGAAGAACAGATCGGAACCAAGCAAATCAAACGGAACAAGATCTGGGAAATGAATAGTGCTGCGTGAATACTAACTCCGATGACAGTAACTTTGATGAATAGTGCTGAGTGAACAGTAACTCGTTGAACAGTAACTCAATGAACAGTGCTGCGATGAACAGTGATGCGATGAATAGTGCTGTGTTGAACAGTGCGCGATGAACAATAACTTAGTGTTGAAACTCTCGACCCAACTTGGGTCGGCTAGGGTTAGGGTTTTTTTTTTTTCCTTTTTTTTTTTCTAGGTTAGATTGACCCGCTCTGATACCTATTTTAAAAGTGGAGAAATGATATATTGGATTAAAATTAAAAAAAGATTACAAGAGCCTAATATATATAGGCTTAACTACAAGCTATACTTTTACAATCTAACCGATGTGGGACACTATAACATTACACTTTTTACAATATTATCCTCTAACACTCCCAAATGCCTGTGTAGCATCTTTATGTTTATTGCGTTTAGCTCATAGCTGATGCAAGTTGCTGATCCAAGTAGTTTGGAACTTTTAATTCAGGTTGTATCTGTTGTTCTTAGTGCTTCAAAAGAGTGTAATCACTTTATGTTGTGGTAGAATCAAGGAACAAAATATCGTGTCGTGTTGGTCGAAACCACCGAAACTTTTTGGTTTCATGGCCAACGACACGAATCATCATGGGAATCTCGAAATTCTAGAGATTCGACAAGCTTCGTGAGTTTCCACGAGTTTCAAACGAAACTCGTTTGTTTCGAACAAAACAGTGACGTGATTCGACTGTGAGGCAGAGAAATTTGGGGGAAATAATTGAAGAAGAGAAATTTGGGGGAAGATATGTTACGCTGCCGTTGGAGAGGATTTCTCGTTTGATCGAGACTCCTCTTCTTCTTCTTCTTCTTCTTCTACGCTGCTGTTGGAGAGGATTTCTCATTTGATTGAGACTCTCGGACCGAGAGTAGCCCTAAAGTAATTAGACTCTGTTTACATATATATATATAATACTTTACTTAAGTTAAAAACTTATAACTTATTACTTATATAAGTTATATAACTTATATTCTTAGAAATATAAAAATTAGTTGTAAATTTCTAATAAGTGTATACTAATTGCAATTAATACTAACTTGTAGGGGCCCACTCATTTTGTGAGTGGAGAGATTTTAGGGGAAGTTAGTTTATGTGTGATATTTTTGTGACATTTTAGTCCATTGTATACATTTATTAGGCAAAGAAATTTAATGGTTTTTGTGTAATTATTGATGGTAGAAAAATTTCTCATGGTATCCCTCTCTTTCCCTTTATTATAGTATAGATTAGTAATTAGTCATATAATTGTTGTATACTAATTCCTATTTATAAATTATAATTTCTTATAATACTCAATGAAACTAATATTCCTAGAAATAAAAAAAATTAGTTGTAATAACTTTAATAATTAGAGTATACTGATTGCAATTAATGCTAGTTAGTAATTAGTCATATAATTGTGGTATACTAATTCCAATTTATAAATTTTCTTAGAAATATAAAAAAAAATATTAAATATAAATATGAAATTAAAAAATCTCACACCAACACCTGCTGGTTGGATGTGAATTTGTTGTATGAGCAACCATTTGTATTTTGGAGATATCGTATTAACTTTTCTTTTCTATGAATGGTGTTTTCTGTATTCTATGAACTGCTTGACAGTAGATTGACGCCTAAATTATTATGTATTTTCAAATTGAACTATATGTTATTCATATAACTACATGTATAGACCTCTCAAAGGTTCAATTAATCAATTATAAGTTTTATGGGTACATACAGTTTAGTTTGAAGTTATGTTTCCGCAAGTTTCTTAGTGTTTCCAAATTTTTCCAGTGTTTCTACACGTTTCTGAAATGTTTCCGAAAAGTTTCCGTTTCCGGGAACACCGAAACGAAATTTTGATCCTTGGGTAGAATTCAGTTGTCTATGCAATGTTCCCAAAGATAGTAATGGTCATTGGTGTTATGTTATCTAGTGTGTTTCATGATTAAATAATGTAAATTGCATTGAAGTTTGGGATCTCTCTCACCATGCCCCTGAACTGGAAGGTTTTGGAATCTCTCACCATGCTCCCTGAACTGGAAGGTTTTGGAATAATCTTTTGGCTCTCTATTATTTAAGTGGCTAAGTGCTTCAATTATTTTTCTCCAAGTTATACAGATGAAGTGTTGAAATGGAGTGATAACACGTTCAACAACATGTGAGATTCGTTTGAGTGGTTTAGGTGAAGGAAAAAGCAATCGAGAGAAACGAAGGGGTTAGAGAGAAACGAAGGGGTTAAGAGAGAAGGGAGACTCTGCACAAGCAAAGGTACAGAGCTTGGACACAGTGGAGGAAGATGACTTTTTGCTGAAGTATATTAGTTCCCAATAGTTAGATTATAAGGTTGATAAGTTTAGGGTTTGAAGAAAGAGGAACGTAGAGAGAGAGAAGAAAAGATTAGAGAATAAGATCTGATTGTGTGTATTAGGGCTTCCTACACACTACAAGTTATTTATATAATGTAACAAAAACATTTAGAATTACAATATTGCCCTCACTAACAAAATAAGAACTCTCACACTCCCCCTCAAGCTGGAGCATAGAGGTCAAATATGCCCAGCTTGGAACATAGACATTTGAAAGCGGATCGGGCCAAAGACTTAGTAAAAATGTAAGCTAATTGATCTTCAGACCGGACATTAGGAATGGAAATTTGCTTTTGCATGAGAAGATTCCGAATAAAGTGACAATCAACCTCGATGTGTTTAGTCCGTTCATGAAACACAGGATTATTAGCGATGAAGATGGCCGCTTGGTTCCTATATCACGAAGTAAAGTACGAACCCACAACATCTCACATGCAGTGTGAGCCATGGCACGATACTCAGCTTCAGCACTAGAGCGTGCCACCACATTTTGTTTCTTACTACGCCAAGTAACTAAATTGTTACCAATGAATGTGCAATACCCTGAAGTAGACCTCCTATCGCTTTGGTTCCCTGCCCAGTCAGCATCAGAGAATCCAATGACAGATAAGGACGATGACGGTCTATACAACAAACCTCTACCTGGTGCTCCTATAAGGTACCGAAGAATATGACAGATAGCCTCCCAATGAGGCTTACGAGGAGCATGCATGAACTGACTAACAATGCCAACGGCATAAGTGATATCAGGGCGAGTCACTATAAGATAAATTAGCTTTCCAACCAATCTTCTATAGTGATCTGTATCCTCAAAAACTTCTCCTTTTTCAGTGTCTAATTTCACAGTGGGATCCATTGGTGTATCGGCTGGTCGAGTACCAAGCATTCCAGTCTCTGAGAGTAAGTCCAAAATATACTTACGCTGACATACCTTCCTTCAATGTTCTAAAAATCGCTAGGCGCTAGTCGGGCGGTGGAGGGGGGCCTAGCGCCTAGGGGCCTAGGCGGACGCCTAGGCGGGGCCTAGGCGGATTTGTTTTATAAACAAAATTAATTATATAATAGATATATATACGAGTTATGTGGTGTTAATTAAAAATAATTATAGATTTGTGGTTCAAATAATAATATATATATATAAAGGCTATGTGGTGGAAATAAGTAAAGATTATTAATATTTAAAAAGCTATTAGGGATCTCTCCATAATTAACTTAAACCGTAAGTGTATATATATACTAATGTTAGGGTTTTTTTTCGAAAGAGTCAGACCCAAATAAGACTCTGTAGCATTCTCACCCTAGCCCGCCTAGGCCCCGCCTAGAGGCCGACTAATCCACTGGCCGATTTTCTCAAACGCCTAGGGAAAATCTCGGCGGCCGGGCACCGCCTAGCGCCTAGGCGCCGCCTAGGCCGATTTTTAGAACACTGCCTTCCTTAGACCTAACCAGTGTTCTAAAAATCGGCCTAGGTGGCCGCCTAGGCGCTAGGCGGTGCCCGACCGCCGAGATTTTCCCTAGGCGTTTGCGAAAATCGGCCAGTGGATTAGTCGGCCTCTAGGCGGGGCCTAGGCGGTGCTAAGCAGGGCCTAGGCGGTGCTAGGCTGGCTAGGGTGAGAATGTAGAAAGTCTTATTTGGGTCTGACTTTTTGGAAAAAAAAACTCTAACATTAGTATATATATACTAAAGGTTTAAGTTAATTATGGAGAGATCCCTAATAGTTTTTTAAATATTAAAACCTTCTAATAATCTTTACTTATTTCCAAAAAACCCCACATAACCTTTATATACATATATATATATATATCTATTATTTGAACCACAAATCTATAATTATTTTAATTAACACCATATAACTTGTATATATATCTATTATATAATTAATTTTATTTATAAAAAAAAATCCGCCTAGGCCCCGCCTAGGCGTCCGCCTAGGCCCCTAGGCGCTAGGCCCCCCTCCGCCGCCCGACTAGCGCCTAGCGATTTTTAGAACATTGGACCTAACAACTTCAATTCCAAGAAAGTATCGAAGAAAACCCAAGTCTTTTGTGTGGAATTGCTTACTCAAATGAATCTTTAGGTCAACAATACTTACTGAGTCACTACCAGTACCACTAATAATAATGTCATCGACATATACTATTAAAACAGTGATGCCTGACAAGGAACGACGAGTGAACACAGAATGATCTAAAGTGGAGCGCTGGAAGCCAAATTGAAGTACAACAGAACTAAACTTACCAAGCCACGCCCGTGGTGACTGTTTCAAACCATATAATACTTTCCTCAAACGACATACAAGTTGTTTCTTTCCAGAAACAACATACCCAAGTGGTTGGGTCATATAAACTTCTTCCTGTAAATCCCCATGTAAAAATGCATTCTTTATATCCATCTGATATAAAGGCTAGTCCAAACTCACCGCAATAGAAATAAGAACTCTCACAGAGTTAAGACGTGCAACCGGAGAGAAAGTCTCACAATAATCAACACCATAGGTCTGTGTGTAGCCTTTGGCAACCAACCGTGCCTTCAAACGCTTAATAAATCCATCAGGCTGATACTTTACCGTATATACCCAGCGACAACCAACGGTTTGTTTCCAGGAGGAAGAGGGGTAAGATCCCAAGTCTGATTCTTATGAAGAGCATTCATCTCTTCATCCATAGCCAGTTTCCATCCAGGAGATGTCAAGGCCTATTGAAAAGAACTAGGGACAGAAACCGAAGATAATGATGAAATAAAGCAACGGAAAGAAGAAGACAAACGATGAGACGACATAAAATTAGAAATGGGATGTTGAGTGCAGCTACGAGTACCTTTCCGTAATGCAATGGGCAAGTCAGGATATGATGGAATAACTGCTGGCTCAGGGGGACGAACCTCAGAAGAATCAGGAGATAACTGAGGAGTAGGAGCATACTGAACAACCTGTCGTTCCTTGGAGCGGTGGTAAACCTGGAGTGGAGGTTCAGGACACGAAGATGACACATTGTCAGACAGGTTTGGTAGGGTAATCTCCCCCTGACTAGAGGAGATCAAGTCCGGAGTAAAGGTATGTCCTGAGGCCGAATAGAAGGAGGACGACTCAAAAAATGTGACATCAGCGCTGGTATAGTAGCGACGAGAGACAGGATCATAACAACGATAACCTTTTTGAGTACGAGAGTACCCAAGAAAGAGACACTTAACTGCTCATGGAGCAAGTTTATCACAACCTGGGCCAAGAGGATGGATGTAAGCAATACAGCCAAAGACACGAGGAGTTAGGTTAAAGGGTTTGGCATTTGGGATAAAGCAGGGAAAAAGGAGACTTATTGTCAAGAATGGGTGATGGCATGCGATTAATGAGGTAGGTGGCAGTAAGGACAGCATCAGCCCAGTATGTCTTTGGGACATGCATGTTAAACAGTAACGTACGAGCAACATCCAACAAATGGCGATGCTTACGTTCAACGATGCCATTTTGCTGTGAGGTACCTGGACAACTAGTCTGATGAACAATACCATGTTCAATACAGAAATCATGCATAAAGGATTTAGTATATTCAAGAGCATTGTCAGATCGTAAAATCTTAATTCGCTTGTCAAATTGAACTAAAATTTCATTGTAAAAAGTGAGAAAAATCTTAGGTAATTCAGATTGCTCTTTCATAAGAAATAACCAAGTCATACGAGAGAAATCATCAACAAAAATCACAAAATAATGAAAACTAGAAGTGCTTTTTTATTCTAGTAGGTCCTCAAATGTCCGAGTGAACAAGATCAAAAGGACTAGACTGACGACCACTAAGATTACGAGGAAAAGTACTACGGTGATGCTTGCTTAATTGACAAGCCTCACATTCTAGAACAGAAATAGGACTCAAACTAGGAACAACTTGACGTAACTTTTGCAGCAACGGGTGACCCAAACGAAAAAGCCATTGAAGAGGGGAAACTGAAGCACTCAAGGCAGTAGGAGTATCTCCAAGGTCCAAACAGTAAAGTCCATTTTGCTCATGCCCCAAACCAATCACCTTCTTCGTCTTGAGATCCTGAAAAGCACAAGAGGATGGAGAAAAAGTCACTGAACATTGTAAAGATTTGGTGATTTGATTGGCAGACAACAAGTTAAAAGGAAAATGAGGCACAAATAAACTAGATGACAAGTGCACGGACTTGGTGGGATGAAGATCAAGCACATGTCGAAAAGAACGATCAGCTAACACAATACGTGATTTAGAATGACGAAAGTTACAGAACAAAGAATGAATACCAGACTTGTGAACACTAGTTCCAGAGTCAATTATTCAAGGAGCTGCAGGTTGACCAACCACCAATGCAGAATTACCTGAGTTGGCAAAGGTACCCATGGAAGTGGGCACTTGAGGGGATAAAGAAGACAACTTCTGGAGGATCTGGCTAAGTTGAGAAGTAATGCCATCATGAGAACCAGAGGTCGATGCATCAGGACCATCTATAGCTGCTTGTGGCAATGTGGTAGTAGAAGGATCCTCGGAAGTTTGATTGGCATGCACTGGTTTACCCCACTTATCCCAACAGTAATCTTCAGTATGTCCTATGCCATTACAATAGGTACACTTCAAATCTGAGCGGATACCACGGCCTGTGCGGCCACCTCGTCCGCCACGATTAGAATTACGACCACCACGACCACTACGATGGCTACCAAAACGACCACCACCACGAAAGCCACCACGACTACCGTCACTAGAGATTAGGGCAGATGATTCCTTCAATGAGGAAGAAGAACTATGATTGTGTGAAGCCCGTTGAAGACGAGAATAGGCATTGGCAGCGGTTGGAAGTTTCTTGCTAGCCAAAATTTGATCCTTGAATGCACTATACTCAGAATTAAGGCTAGACAAAAATAAGGCAACCTGAAACTCTTCACGTTGACGACGTTGAACTTCCAAATCTGTACTCAACGGCTGAAAAAGCATAAGTTCTTCCCATAAACCTTTCAAAGCACCATAATGTTTTGCAAGAGGCTTATCACCTTGCCTAGTATTGAACATGCACTCAAAAATCTCATACACCCGAGACACATTATTTTTCTGTGAATACATCTCTTCAAGAGATGCCCATATCTTCTTAGCAGTATCTAGAAGTTGTACATTTGATAAAACATGCGATTCCATACTTAGCCACAACCAGGTCATCACCAGCGAATTTTCACTCCACCAATCTGCGGAATTTTTGGCATCTGCAACCGGTGGATCATCTGTAAGATGCTTTATTTTCTTTTTGGTACGAAGGTAAACCTTAATAGCATGAGCCCACGAATGGTAATTGATTCCATTTAATTTTACAGATGTAATAACTCTAACTTGATCATCCGTAGATGAATCCTTCGCATTATCCACAGAAGCCATAAGGGAAAAAGAAGCAAATTTTGGAACCGAATAAACTCGAGAAACTACGAGAAAGATCCCACACAGACTTATCGCACGATTATAAGCCCAGAAAGCACCAGTCGATGCACAAACACCAACAAAAACACCACAAACCAAACTTGTATGTCAACAAAGGGACCTAGAGAGGTGTTACGAGCCCTAGGCGCACCCCATGGAAGTCAGCTCAAGCACTAAAGAGGATCTAATTAGGTCGAAACAACAGATCTGGAAAAAAACCTTATTTCTTTCGAAAATACAAAAAAAATTGGAAACCCTACTCAAATGATCTCAAAACTTCACAAAAACACTACCACAGACTTCGCCTTGGAAAAACGAGCCAACATACGTTTCACCTTGCCGTACGTCGCCGGAAAAAGATGACATCATCGCCGGCAAGATGACGTCATCGCCGGCAAGACACCAGCACCTCCTGTTTCTTTCGGTATTTGATTGTGATACTTGGGTTCAAATTGCTCTGATACCAAGTTAGATTATAAGGTTGATAAGTTTAGGGTTTGAAGAAAGAGGAATGTAGAGAGAAAGCGAAGAAAAGATTAGAGAATAAGATCTTATTGTGTGTATTAGGGCTTCCTACACACTTCAAGTTATTTATATAATGTAACAAAAACATTTAGAATTACAATATTGCCCTCACTAACAAAATAAGAACTCTCACACCAATGAAATAACATCTTTCCTCTTCAGATCTCTCTCCCTTTCAGTGACAAAAGAATCCAACTATATATTAGCAGTTACTACACATGATTCAACCCAAGGCTAACACAGTGATGTCAAGGATGACACACCAGGTAGTTATGCATGGCTGTCCACATGCTACGACATCACAGTGACTCAGCAGCTAGTTACACCAGATATTTATGGAAAATAATGAAAGATTCCATCTTCTCTAGAAGGATCAAGCAGTGGTGCCACGCTAAAAGGTTATGGCTAGCCTTGATGACCTTCTATCCTTAGCCACCAAGAGGTGCAATCACAGCCAATCATCAGGCCTAAAGTACCTCTCCATGCAATGCTCCCATGTCCAGATTCATCACATCTAGATGAGATGATATTGTTATAGATACTATAATAAATGAGATAATCACGCTCTAATAAGGGATTTACTACATAGCTCAACCTTAAAGAGCTGATCTTCAAATTTCCTTGAGGCAGACTCAATCTCGCTAAGTATGAGGAAACCCAAGAACTACCGCGACGGTCATTACTGCGATCGCACAGGGTACCGCGATGACCATTACCACGGAGAACATCAATTACCTTTAAAATAAAGTATTTTTCGTGAGTGGGGCCCACTAAGGGTGCATTTGCATCGTGCTATGTCACCATGGGCCCAGCAAGGTAAACCAAGTACCTACAAGTTGCCATATATTTCTTTTGAAGGCATCTGTCCCATTTGAGTTCATGAAAATACTGAACTTGTACTCTATAATACTTCTTCTATCTATACTATATATAAGTGCACCGATGTCCATAAGTGCTTTACACTTTTATCAATCGGTGCACTATACTTAAGTGATTTTTCTTATAGTTTTAATAAATTTAGTATGTCACTTTTTTTTTTTTGGGTCCATCTATGAGAGTCCTACAACCTAAGAAGTCCTTCTTCCTTTTTTTTTTTTTTCTTCTTGATATCATGTTTATTATATTTATATGTCATGGTTCATATTCAGTTTTCTTTTGGTGAAATCAAGTCTTACAAGGACTGTCTAAAAGTAATACTAAAACTAAAGGACATCTTCTATACACATAAAACAATCAAGATTACTGAGAGAAGTAGACACAACCACTCTCTGATTTTCTGAAATCTAATCTCGGGCGCAATGGTACGGTTTTGATCTTCATCAAATGAGTTAGACTACATGTTATCCTTTAAATTTCTATTTAATTAAGTTTTTTTCCATAGTCGCTTTTAAAACTTGTCTGATTGACTTTAGCGGAAATTCTACTTCATGTGAGAACGTAATTTCTTAGAATTTTAATTACCTTTTTTTTTTGGGTATGCCAACTTTTTAATTTAGAGCACTAACTCAATTGGTTAACATAATTATGAAATTTTACGACATCGTGTGAAAAAGAATTTTCTTGAAGGAAAAGTCAGGTATGTGCTTGTTGATTATTTGTTTTTTGGATTTTCTAAATTGTTGTATGAAAACTTGAGAAATTGTAGTATAAGTTTATTCTAATTTAGACTACATCCAAATTTTGGTTTACATTTGGAAGATCGGATTAGAATGATGCTATGTTTTCCAAAATTGGTTCCCAATTGGCTTAACAGTTGTACCACATGCTGTGGTAGTGATTGGTGGTACTATATGTTCAGCGGTGGATCCAAGAATCTCAATCAGGGGGGGCTGTGTAAGAACTTAGAGTCACACGGGGGTTCGGGGGCAGCGCCCCCGAGGTAAATTTTTTTGGATCTATTTGTAATTAGGCCAATATATAACATATAATAAGGTTTTTTTTTTTATCAATTTTTGGGAGAATGAAGTATAATTGGGCCAACATAATACATATAAAATTATTTATTTAAGCCTAACTAATATTTTTTGGGGGGCTATATAATAAGTTTAATTATTTTGGGGGGGCAAAGCTTAATAAAATTTGAAAACTTACCTAAAATACATGTATAAAAGTGCAATTTCCCAAAACCTAGGGGTGGCCACTGCCCCCCCTTGCCCCCCCCCTAAATCCGCCATTGTATATGTTATTGTGTACGGTATAAATGACAAAGCATTTGAGAACCAAATTAATATGGGATTCAACTTTGGAAAATATAACATTACTCATCGGATTGTAATTGTGTTTTATTAATTTTAGCGGTCTTCATCTTCTTTATTGTTGAGTTTAAATTTTTAGGTTTGTTTTTTACTGGAAATTTATTGCCCATTGGTTCGTGGGTAGAACTTAGGATATAGAGTAGAATGTGTAAAGATAAAGAGAGATGGGAATATCTTGTATATTCAACATACATGAATAAGAATACAGGGAGCCTATTTATATGCTTTACACCAGCGTACACTACACATATAACCGATGTGGGATAGCCACATGCTCAATAAGTACTAAGTTACACATATACATATTTACCCTTTAACATTTCCCCTCAAGTTGGAGCATACATATCATATGCAACCAACTTGTTACAAATATATTTCACACGTGTCCCACCCAATGCTTTAGTAAACAAATCTGCTAATTGGCCTGCTGATTTAACATGAACTGTATTAATCACTTTCTGTAGGAGCTTTTGATGAACAAAGTGATAATCAACTTCAATGTGTTTCGTCCTCTCATGAAACACAGGATTAGAAGCAATATGAACCGCTGCCTGGTTATCACAAAATAGGTTCATAGGTTCAGACTGAGTGAACCCAAGTTCTTCCAACAAATGCTTCATCCATACTAACTCACAAGTAGTATGCGCCATAGCCCTATATTCTGACTCAACACTAGATCTAACAACAACAGTTTGTTTCTTGCTTTTCCAGGGCACAAGGTTTCCTCCAACAAGAACACAGTACCCTGTAGTAGACCTCTTATCACTAGGAGATCCGGCCCAATCTGCATCTGTGTAGCTCTCAACTCGAATGTGACCATGATCCTTATACAACAAACCACGGCCTGGGGCCCTTTTGTGGTACCTCAAGACTTGTATCACTGCATCCCAATGTGTAGTTTGAGGAGAGTCCATAAATTGACTAATTACACTAACTGCGAAGGCAACGTCAGGTCTTGTGACAGTTAAGTAATTAAGCTTCCCAACTAAGCGTCTGTAGTGTCCTGGATCATCAAGTAGCTCCGCCTGATCTGGAAATAATTTGGAATTGGGATCCATCGGAGTATCCAAAGGTTTTGATCCCAACATTCTTGTCTCAGTCAGCAAATCAAGAACATATTTTCTCTGAGATAAGCGGATCCCTTCACTAACCACCTCAATGCCTAAGAAATACCTAAGCTGCCCTAAGTCTTTGGTCTGAAACTTGACTTGTAAGAAGGATTTCAACTCCTGAATGTCCTTAAAATCATCACCAGTAATGATGACATCATCAGCATAAACAATTAACAAGATTTTCCCCGCTACAGTGTCTATGGAAAACAGAATGGTCAACACATCTCTGAAGACCAAACTTAGCAATCACATCATTGAACCTGCCAAACCAAGCACGAGGGGACTGCTTCAAACCATAGAGAGACTTTTTTAATTCGCAAACCAGACTAGACTCCCCCTGAGCAACAAACCCAGGTGTTTGCTCTATGTAAACCTCCTCAAGAAGAGTACCATTCAGAAACACGTTCTTAACATCCAACTGATGAAGGGGCCAGTGATAGGTAGTGGCAAGGGAGATAAAAAGAAGAGCTGATGCAATCTTGGCCACTGGGGAAAAGTTTCTGAATAGTCAAGTCCATAGATTTGAGTGTTGCCTTTGGCAACAAGGCGGGCTTTCAGCCTATCCAAAGTGCCATCAGGGTGAACCTGTTGAATACTATTTTGGTAAGGGTTGACTACTTGTCAGACCCCTTTTATATTAAATGGAATAATAGTGGAGAAATTACATAATGGTCCATAAGACTTAAGAAAAATAAAATAACACTCCTCCTCAAGCTGGTACGAAGATGTCCCTCATGCCCAGCTTGTTAAGAGCGGAGTGAAACGGTCTACTCCTAACCCCTTTGGTAAGAATATCTGCCAATTGCTCGCCAGTCTTCACAAAAGGAGTGCACATTGTACCATTGTTTAGATTTTCCTTAATAAAGTGCCTATCAATCTCGACACTGTACGATCATGTTGTGCTGGATTATGAGCTATATTGATAGCAGCTTTATTGTCACAATATAGTCTCATAAGTCCTGTCAAATCCAACCTCAGATCCTTCAGGAAGGACTTAATCCACAAAAGTTCACAAATGCCTTGGGCCATTGCCCTGAATTCTGCTTCTGCACTGGACCGTGCTACCACATTTTGCTTCTTGCTCCTCCAAGTAACTAAATTACCTCCTACAAAGGAACAATATCCCGAGGTGGACCTTCTATCAGTCACTGAGCCAGCCCAATTTGCATCAGTATAGGCTTCCACCCTGAGATGATCATGCTTGACAAAGTATAAGCCCTTTCCAGGAGCGGACTTTAAGTATCGAAGTATCCGAAAGACAGGCTCCAGTCTCACGCGGAGCATGCATAAATTGGCTAACCACACTCACTGCAAATACGATGTCGGGACGTATATGAGACAAAAAGATGAGTTTACCTACCAGTCTCTGTTATCTTCCTTTATCAACTGCTGTTCCACTACTGTCATCACTAAGCTTCTAATTAGGATCTATAGGAGTGTCACAAGCTCTACTCCCTAGCATCCCCGTCTCCTTCAAAAGGTCAAGGAGATACTTCCTTTGGGAGATATATATCCCGTTCTTCGATCTAGCAACTACAATTCCCAAAAAATACTTTAGAGCTCCCAAATCCTTTATTTCGAACTCTGTGGCCAAATTATTCTTTAATCATTGCATTTCCTCCAAATCATCCCCTGTAAGTACAATATCATCAACATATACTATGAGGGCGTTGGTCTTACCTTGTTAGAAATGCTTAATGAACAGAGTGTGATCAGCATGACTGCCTGAAATCTAAGCATTGTCTGAGTGAACCTCTCAAACCAAGTCCGTAGGGATTGTTTGAGACCGTATAATTGTTGGAAGATATGGAAGAATGAGATTAGAAAGATAAGAATTAATTGAGATTTGGGGAGATTTGATAATATTAGGAAGATGGTGGGATTTTATTATTAATTAGTATTAGGGCTTAAGCCATGGCTTATGTCATTGATTAGGTCATTGCTTATGTAAGCCCTAGGGGCACTTTAGTATTTTCACTTCTTAGTTTTGCCTATATAAAAGCTTATAATGCTTCATTGTAATTATCCCATAATATTCAATACATTTAGTTTTTCTACATAGTATCAGAGCCATAAAAGTTCTGGTGTCTTTTTAGAGCCTTCCGCTTCGCCGGCGGGCGGCCAACTTGCCGCTTCGCCGGACTTCCATTTTTTTTTTTCTATCTTTGTTATCATTGGACCTTTTTCTTGTCTCTCTTAGTCCCCCCAAACTAGTCCATCTCTTTCTGAAGTTACAACAGCCACTGATGGCCATTTTCCGGCTATGATGTCATGATGACGTCATCATTTTCCGGCGAGATTTCCGACCAAAATTGACATGCCTAGCTACGCCTTTTGATGTTGATCATCGTGGTGTTCTTCGTTTTTTTGATTTGAGGATGTTTTGATAGATTTTCTTTTCTTTTTTTTTTTTTTCAATATTTTCGGAATTTCGGGCATTTTTTTTTCCAGATCTGCAATTTAGGGTTGATTAGAGCCATTCTTTGCTTCGATCCACTTCCACGGTTCTCTGTTCAGTGCATGTGTTTTCTGCTGTCTGTCGAGTAGTTTTTTGGCTGTTGGGGGTTGTCACAATCCTCTCCTTGTTACTGCAAAGGTAGTTGTCTCAATGGGTCTCTGTGTCAAGACCTCTTGTTTGGTGTAGAAGAAGACACGAGAGAGGAGAGACTTTTGTTCCCCATGCCTAGCCCAACAAGGATATTCCTTGTTTTTATCCTTTTTTTTCAATTTTTTTATCAGTTGCCAGAGACTGCTCTCACGCCCACTCAAATTTTTTAGTTATTTTCAGATTTGCCCCATGTGTTTCCAAAACTGCAAATTAGTCCCAATGTTTTATGAATCTGCCCCATTTTTTTTGAAAATGACCTTTTTTTTTGCCCCAAAATTTTCTGAAATTACACATTAGCCCCAAATTTTTTTCCAAAAATTTCAGATTTTTTTAAAGCCATGTTTGGCTTTGGGCTTCAATGTTTTGTTTCCATAATCTTCCAAACTTCGGTGTTCGTGTTTACTCCCACCTTCAGTTTGAGGGGGAGAATATAGGGAAAGAGGACCAGGTGACGGGACCCCAAGGAGGGGGCCCGCTATATCACATGGTCAATGAGACCAACCGAAGAGAGACCCGCTACGCACATATGTATTTGAGATCACTACCACCCTTCACTTTGAGGGGGAGTGTTGAAGACAAGACAACTATCTCTCTGTGTCACATGATGCACTTCCGTGGACAATTTCACCTTTGGATGTTTGTAGGACGAGAGCCGACCTTAAGAGGAGCCGCACGTGAACCACCCAAGAAGGGGTCGCACGTGGACGAGAGCCTACCTAAAAGGAGCCACTACAACAGTCTACAAGGATTTTTGAGGATAGTTAGGTATAAGATTGTCTTCCATATTCGTGTACAAGTTGGACACTTCAACAAGTATCTGTGTGCCAACTTGAGGGGGAGTGTTGGAAGATATGGAAGAATGAGATTAGAAAGATAGAATTAATTGAGATTTGGGGAGATTTGATAATATTAGGAAGATGGTGGGATTTTATTATTAATTAGTATTAGGGCTTAAGTCATGGCTTATGTCATTGATTAGGTCATTGCTTATGTAAGCCCTAGGGGCACTTTAGTATTTTTTCACTTCTTAGTTTTGCCTATATAAAGGCTTGTAATGCTTCATTGCAATTATCCCATAATATTCAATACATTTAGTTTTTCTACAATAATGACTCCTGGGTCTACATACCTTCCCTTCTGTCTTGGAGTCTTCAAAACCAGGAGGCACATCCATATAAACCTCTTCTTCTAGATCACCATGCAAGAAAGCATTCTTCACATCAAACTGGTGAAGGGGCCAATCTAGATTATCAGACTCAATGGGAGAAGGTATATCAGAATTACCTGGATCTTCATCAATCAGAGGAAATGAAAGTGAAAGAATATAAGAAGTTGCCTCTTTATCACGAGAACGAGATTCTCTAGTCTTTCTCTTACACCATGTTCCATTTGAATAGACCAACATTTCTTTCTCCTTTGGAGTTGCCTTTTTTCCCACTAATTTCTTTGTCTCACCCTCTTTTTCTTCCTTTGATTCCTTTGCCTCACACTTTTACTCCCTCCAACTCCTTTTCATCACACCCTTTTTTTGTGATCGTCTCCGTTTCATCACCAATAATCTTAGGCAACGTGAACACAGACATCTCTTCCTCTAACCTCTGCTCCCCCCGAAGAGATGGCTGGGAACCCTGGGAATTCTGGAAGTAAGACTGAGACTCAAAGAATGTGACATCTATAGATATAAACCATTTCCGAGACAGATGATGATAACACTTATACCCCTTTTGAGTAGGAGAGTAACCTATGAATACACACCTAAGGGCACGAGGATCTAACTTCCCACGAGTGGGAGAATTGTTATGAACAAAGCACACACAACCGAAGACACGGTGAGGAATAGAAAAGAGTGTTGAAGAGGGGAGGAGCACTTCAATTGGTGCTCTTTTGTTCGACACATGAGTAGGAAGACGATTAATGAGGTAAGCATAGGACTGCCTCACCCCAGTAAGACTTGGGAACATTTATTGAGACGATCGTGGAATGAGCAACTTCTAACAAGTGACGGTTCTTGCGTTCGGCCACCCTATTTTGTTGAGGTGTATCAGTACAAGAAGTCTAATGAATTATCCCATGAGAAAAGAAAAAATCTCCAAGACCATAATCAATGTACTCATTCCCATTATTAGAGCACAAAATTTTTAGGTCTGCCTCAAACTGAGTACGAATCATCTGATGGAAGGCTTTGAAAACAGAAAAGACTTCCCTTTTTTCCTTTTAACATATAAATCTATGTGACACGAGAAAAATCATCGATGAATGTAACAAGCTATCTATGACCTTTTAATGACACAATACGAGATGGACCCCAAACATCAGAATGGACTAAAGCAAAAGGGACAGAACTTTGTGTGGAACTTGGAGGAAAAGATGCACGGTGATGCTTTACAAGTTCACAAGACTCACATAAAAACTTGGAGGCCTTTTTATTTAAGACAACTGAAGGAAATAAATGCTGAAGTAAAAGAGAGAGGATGGTGTCCCGCCTGTGCCTGTGCCATGGTATTATGTGCCATTTGCTCTCCTAAATCATAGAGATAAAGACCATTTCTCCATTCTACCACTGCCAATCGTCCTCTTCGTGATAAGATCCTAAAAGATACAATGTTCAGGGAAAAAAGTTACACTACAATTCAAGTCACGAGTAATATGACTGATTAATAAGAGGATATTGGAGAAACTAGGGACATGTAAAACCGATGACAATGGTAATAAGGGAGTAGCATGAATAAACCTTTTCTCGAAACTGATTAAAAAGTTCCATTGGCAATTCGAACTTTGTCCTGACCTAAATAGGGTTTATAATCAGGAAAAATATCTGAAGATCCAGACATATGATCAGAAGCTCCGAAATCAATAATCATGGGAAGAAAGAATGAGATAGAAAAGTTCTCGCTGAGGTGGCTAAGTTACCTGAATGGGCAAACAAAGAGGAGGCAACTGTAGATGTAGACGGAGCACTATAAACCATCAAATTCTGGAGAGCATCCTCAAACTCTCTGCTGGAAGTAGAAGCAGATTGATCACCCTGGGATGGAAGTGTTGTATCTACGACTGCTGAAACGAATGATGACTGCTCGGAAGGAGCATAAATAATAGAATGACAACTCTCCTCATTCTGCACAATGGTACTAGGTGCTTTGATTCTCCCATTTACGTAGTCCATCGTCCCTCTGCTTTTCAAGAAAATGGTCATTGACTTCGACCATGCAAGGTAGTTCTGTCCATTAGAGAAAGATGATGTGATTTTTAGGTTAGGGTTTTTTGGTGGAGCAACAAAGGGGCTCTCGACCTTAGGTGTCTGAAACGGACAGTGGACTGACTAGTAGTGTCACCCATAATTCCAGAACGCAAAAAGAAACCCTCAACAATCACAGATAAATAGAGAAGATGGAGACTCACCAATGAGGCCAAGGCACGTACACTCTCAAATCATAGCACCATTCAGGGTGCGGTGCAATTAACTCAGTAAAAAACTGAGTTCTGGTTTATACAGGGACCAAAGCAACAGAAGAACAAACTAGCACAAATGAGATGATATTCGGTCAGGATCTGGGTGCGATTAGGATTGGATGGGTGGTTAGGGTGTGCAAAACTAGCCCAGATTGGGTGAATAGTAATTGTGAACAGTGCCCGATGAACAGTACTTCTTGAACAGTACCGATGAACAGTACTTGTGAACAGTGCTGGTGAATAGTGTCGCATGAATAGTGTGGTAGTTAGGATTTGGGATTGATTGTGGATGGCTCTGATACCATGTTGAATACTAATTTGGCAAAGCTCAGGGTTGACAACTTGTCATAACCCTTTATATTAAATGGAATCATAGTGGAGAAATTACATAATGGTCCTTAAGACTTAAGAAAAGAAAAGAAATGTAAAAAACAAATTAACTTCCAACAGAACCTTAACTGCATAAACCTATCGGCAACCAACCACAGATTTTCCTGGCGGGAGAGGGACTAAGTCCCAAGTACCAGGCTCCTTAAGAGCACACATCTAATCTTGCATAGCTTGATTCCAACTAGAATGGGCAAGTGCTTCTGCAACAGTGTTAGGAATAGAAATGGAAGACACAGAAGCAACAAACGAAGAAAAAATAGGAGACAAATTATCATAGGAGACATAGTTAGAAATAGGGTGTGAAGTGGTACAAGAACGCTTATCCTACCTAAGAGCAATGGGAAGCTCGAGTCTGGTTTGAGACCGGTAAGAAATTTCATAATCAACATTTGTTTCCTTTGTTTCTGTTGTTCCTGAACACTGGTGGTAGGGGGCATAACAACATTCAATTCTTCATGCAATCGTTCATAGAAGCAAAATAATCGGTAAGAGACAAATCATTCTGCTCGAGCTTGAAATACTGAGAAGACAAATCATACATCCGTGTTAAGTTACTAGAGTAAAGAAGGCGGAGAGACTCCCAAATTGCCTTAACAGAGCCCAAGTGATTACATAAATCAGCAACTTCCGGTTCCATAGAGTTCCATATCAGTGTAACATGTTGAGCATCAAGTTGTTTCCATGTCTTAACGGCCTTCTCATCTGTGGTAGGAGGGGATTTGGTAAGATGCGAACCATGGCCCAAGCCAGTAAGAGACATGGTAATCGCATTGGACCATTGAAGGAAGTTATTGCCATTCAACTTATGGTTGTTGAGTTGGGTGAGAGATTTGGACTTCATGATCAGGGAAGAACCAAAGATGAACACGATTTGAACCAAACCAAAAAATGCAGATCTGAACCAAAAAAGGGTTGCAAGAGGCTGCTGGAGCTATGCAGAGGTCCGGCGAAGGTGGCCGGAGGTCGGGGAACTAGCAACGAGGGCGCCGGAGGTCGAAGATGGGTCGCCGGTGGTTGGGTGGGTCGCCGGAGGGTTGGGTTAAGGTGGGTGCTACCGGAAGTTGATTTGGGGGCTTGTGGGTCTTGTGGCTGCTCTATTCTTTGGTGGGTTTTTTTTTTTTTTTTCTTGGATGAAAAAGAATGAAAAGAAAGAATGATCTCAAAAGAGATTTTACCTGAACTTCTTGATTACGAAGAAGGCGGAAGAAAAATGAGCAATCCTAGATTCGGAAGGCTCTGATATCATGTAAAGATAAAGAGAGATTGTAATATTTTGTATATTCTGGTGGAAAAACCGGTTTAAATTAAAAGTTCAAACGCGCAGCGGAAAAGTCAAGTTATAAAAACTTAATGGTAGCCCAAGATCTACTACTCGTTAATTCCATAGATGCGCACAAGAGGGGACAAGAGTTATACCTTATTGTCTTGAACCCAATTATGATTTTCTTCTTCTTCCTTGGTGATGCAGCAGCCTCCACTAGGTTGTCTTCACCCTTATGTCTCCTGCGGATGCTTCCCGGAGAGACTAGAGATGGTGGGATCTCTAATAGAGATGAAGAAGAAGGTTTGGGGCTCTAAAACAGTTTCTGCAGCTTCTGACGTTCTAAAACGACGAACTTCTTTTCCAGAACGCAGCTGCCCTATTTATAGATTCCCAAAACCGACCTAACCTTCCATCGATCGAAAGACTTCGATCGATCGAACATTCGATCGATCGAACCATCCTCGATCGATTGAACCTGCCATGACTTCGATCGATCGAACTAGCTTCAATCGATCGACCTTGTCTTGACAGCTTCCTCAAGTGTCTTTCCAAGTATCCTGGCGGAGCTAAGAGTGGGACCTCCTAGGCTCTTTATTGTTAGCTCAGATCAGTTGATTAATTCCCATGACCAAACTCTTTGATTAGCAAAATAATCGACTGATCAGTTAACGTTTACTCCACTATAAAACGATAACTGAACTCCAACGCAAAAGAACATATCCGAAGCGATAACTAGACTTGTATGTTGTACTAATGTCCCTCTATCTTCAGCATTCGTAATCATAGTCAGGTAGTCGGATAACTGTTACTGTCAACCTGAATCATGATTACTTCTTGTATTCCTTGAGTCCCATTCACCTCTCATGATTACCAAACATGTTGATAACTCTTATCAACAAGACTGCAGTACTCAGTAATCGACTTGGTGACATTCTCAAGGGAATGCTTACTCTGAATCAGAGGGTAGAATCTATCTTGACAATATATGTTCACAACCCTATGAACATGACATACCCAAGATACCCAGGTGTTGATCTTCTGTAGACCTCACTGATTGGTAAGTCAAAGCAGTCATATCCACGGACCACAGTCTGTGTTTATAATCGTCTCAAGATTGAGAACACGTACCTTATACAAGTTATGAGTTCTTATTGACTGTTTGACAGTCTTGAGTGTCAATAAGAAAGCTCAGGTCTGTCAATGCACTATAAGCACTAGCATATTAACTGAGAGTTACACTCTAGTGATTGAGATTTATCACTCCATCCAATGGTAGTCAATCATGCTACAGTGTAAACCTGATGAGATATCTAGTCTCATCATCCACTGTGACAAGTTCTAAGTATCAAAGAATAGTAATTCGTATCTCACTTGTATGTATCTTATACACACACGAATTACTTACTATGACACTTAAGGATTAACAATCATCTCATGAAAGAAACATACATAATGAAATGTAAAGCTGATATCCATATATTAAAATGTCAATGTCTCATACATAAAGTAATGGTTTGAGGGCACAAACCCAACAAACTCCCACTTGCACTCACAACCATACAGGATTACATCTGAGACCTAGACTATCTAGATGACGATCAAAGACCTTCTGTGGCAAGGCCTTTGTAAACGGATCAGCAAGATTGTCAGCGGTGACAATCTTGGTGACAATCACATCTCCACGTTGAACAATATCTCGGATAAGATGATATTTCCGCTCTACGTGCTTTCCCTTTCCGTGATTCCTTGGCTCCTTGGACTGAGCCACTGCCCCACTATTATCACAATAAAGCGTAATAGGCGACAGCGACGCTGGTACCACCTCGAGTTCCATAAGGAACTTCTTGAGCCAAACAGCTTCCTTTGCGGCTTCACAAGCAGCCACATACTCAGCTTCTGTAGTTGAGTCTGCAATGCATTTCTGCTTAATGCTCCTCCAACTAACAACACCACCTCCCAAGGTAAAGAGATGACCGGACGTCGACTTCCTCGAATCTTTATCTGACATAAAATCCGAGTCAGTGTATCCTACTGGAATTAACTCACTACCACCGTACATAAGCATGTAATCTTTAGTCCTTCTCAAGTACTTAAGAATGTGCTTAACGGCTGTCCAGTGCTCTGGACCTGGATTCGACTGATACCTGCTAACCATGCCAACAACAAAACAGATATCTGGTCTAGTGCATAACATCGCATACATGAGACTTCCTACTGCCGAAGCATAGGGAACTCCTGTCATGCGATTCCTCTCCTCCTGTGTCTTTGGACACTGGTCCTTGGAGAACGCTAAACTATGCCTGAAAGGTAACAAGCCTTTCTTCGAATTATCCATTGAAAACCTAGTTAGCACTTTATCGATATAACCAGCTTGAGATAATCCCATTATCTTTCGCTTGCGATCCCGAAAGAGCTTTATCCCTATAATATAGCTCGCCTCTCTTAGATCCTTCATATCGAAAGTACTAGCTAGCCAAACCTTGACCGTTGATAATGCCGCTACATCATTTCCAATGAGTAGAATGTCGTCAACGTAAAGCACAAGAAAAGCCACCACTTTTCCTTCACACTTCTTGTATACACAAGGTTCATCCAGATTTTGTATGAAACCAAACGACTTGACCGCTTGGTGAAATCGGATGTTCCAACTCCTAGATGCTTGCTTAAGCCCATAAATGGACTTTTGCAACTTGCATACCAAGTTATCTTTCCGACCAGCTATGAACCTTTATGGTTGTTGCATATAGATGTCCTCCTCAAGATTGCCATTCAAGAATGCAGTCTTGACGTCCATCTGCCAGATCTCATAATCTAGGCATGCAACAATGGATAAGAGTATCCTGATGGACTTGAGCATGGCCACCGGCGAGAAGGTTTCCTCATAGGCAATGCCCTCCCTCTGAGTATAACCTTTCGCTACAAGGCTTGCCTTAAAGGTCTCAACCTTTCCATGAGATCCTCTTTTCCTCTTGTAGACCCACTTACAGCCAATGGGTTTAATGTTGGCTGGAAGCTCTACAAGATCCCAGACCTGATTAGAATCCATAGATTCCAATTAAGCCTTCATAGCTATAACCCAATGAGCTGAATCAAAATCAGTCATTGCCTCTTCGTATGTGGCAGGATCAGATTCAGATTCTATGGAGACAGCTTCAAAAACTTCTCCTAAGAACATGTATCTATCAGGCTGTCTGATAATCCTCCCACTACGACGAGGTACCGGTGCGGAAATAGGTGAAGAAGTGGTGTTTTCTTGATGTACATCATTATTACCTGCGGGTTGGACTGAGGGCTCTCCTTCTATCTCTCTAAGATCTATCCTTCCCTTAGGTTTATGGTTCATGATATAATCATCCTCTAAGAAAACAGCATTTGTACTAACAAACACCTTCTGTTCCCTTGGATCATAAAAATACCATCCATAAGTACCCTTTGGATACCCCACAAAGTAACATACTTCTGATCTAGAATCCAACTTGCTTATCTTTCCTTTCAGCACATGTGCCGGACACCCCCATATTCGGAGATGTTGCAAAGAAGACTTGCGCCCAATCCACATCTCTCGTGGTGTCCTTGGAACAGATTTACTTGGTACTAGATTTAGTATGTAAGCAGCGGTTTCCAAAGCATAACCCCAAAGGAATAATGGCAACTCAGAATAACTCATCATCGATCTAGTCATGTCTAAAAGAGCCAGGTTCCTTCTCTCCGCTACACCGTTCTGCTGAGGCGTACCAGGTGCAGTCAACTGTGACAGAATCCCATTCTGTACGAGGTGATCAATAAACTCATTAGAGAGGTACTCGCCACCTCGATAAGATCGAATGGCCTTGTTATGTGTGCCCAATTGCTTCTCCACTTCAGCCCTAAACTCTTTGAACTTTTCAAAGGCTTCAGACTTGTGCTGCATTAGGTACATATATCCATACCTAGAGTGGTCATCAGTAAATGTTATGAAATACTCATAACCACCCCTTGCTCTAATATTTATTGGTCCACACACATCAGTATGAACTAATTCCAACAATGCATTGGTTCTATTGCCCTTTGTAGGAAAATGCCTTTTGGTCATCTTACCCTCTGAACAAGACTCGCAGACTTCCATTGGTTCGAGAATCAAATCGCCTAAGACCCCTTCTTTGACTAGTCTGCCAATCCTATTTAGATTGATATGACCAAGCCTCATATGCCAAAGCCTTGTTGGATTAGTGGAAGGTCCCTTTCTTTTAGATGGTACAGTTACCACTGAGTTATTAAGTTCCATGCAAGAATCTTTAGAAATTTTGGGAGTAATCACATACAAACCATTTGATTTAACACCAGAACATATAAAAGAACTATTTCTTTTAATCACAACTTCAGTTCCAAAATGAAAAGAATAACCATTATTCGATAAATTAGAAACTGAAATTAAATTACGTCTCATTGAAGGGACGTAAAGTACATCTGATAAAATCAAAACTTTATTGTCTAGAAATTCTAAAACTACGACTCCTACAACAACCGCAGAAACGATTGCGCTAGAACCTAGAGTAAGTATGATTTCCCCATCACTGCACCTCCTGGTTGATCTGAACCCCTGCAATGAATTACAGATATGGTTAGTCCCACCAGAATCAATGCACCAAGTGTTTGAAGTATCCGTTGTAAAACTTATTTCAATCACATGTGATTCAATCATACCTTGAACTCTTGTAGCTAAGAATTCTGGACAATTCCTCTTCCAGTGGCCCTTCTCACCGCAATGGAAACACTTTCCTTTGCCTTGGCCACCTACCTTCCCTCTGCCCTTACCTTTTCCCTTAGATTTTGCAATCTTGGGGACCGGTCCAACACTTGAACCACCAGTACTAGCCTTCTTCTTCCCTTTCTTTCCTTTCGGTGTAGATTGGGAAGAGGAAGCGCTTTTCTCAACGTTCAAAACGTTGACCCCAGGTTTGATCACCCCTTCCGCTGCCAAAAGAGAACTCATCAATTCGCTCATTGAAAAATTCATTTGATTCATATTATAGTTAAGTTTAAATTGAGCGAATGAAGGCGACAGCGAATTGAGGATCATATTAACATGGGTCTGTGCATCGATGTTGGCACCTAGGGTCTCCAGCTCGTTTAAATAACCAATCATTTTTAAGACATATTCCTTGACTGGAGTCCCTTCCGACATCTTTGTACTCATTATCTTTTGCATGGCTACCTGTCTGGCAGGCCTGCCATGCTCCCCAAACATCTTTTTCAGGGACTTGATAATGTCACTGGCAGAATCATTCGATTGGAATTGGTGTTGCAATACACCAGCCATTGAGGCCAGAATGTAGCAACGAGCCATTCCATTCGACTTCTTCCATTTGTCGAACTTGCGTCTGGCAGCTGCCGAAGCATTTGCCGCGGGTTCTTCAGGGCTTGGGGTGGTGAGGACATATATGTGATCCTCTGCAGTGAACACAATGTCAAGGTTACGTTTCCATTCAGTGTAGTTGTCTCTAGTTAACTTGTTTTGAGTGAGTATGGTGGCAAGTGGACTAAATGCAGATCCAGACAATATGATTACTGAAAATCAAACAAACAAAATAAATATGGATATCAGAATTTGACAGTTTAAAATAAAAGAATCCTTAAAAAACTCTTATTTTTAAAACAAAGTCGTCGGAATATCGAAACGAAAGAATAAAGCCTCCGTGTGGTGGTCAATGTTCGATCTTTCGATTAATCATGACTTGTTCGCTATGCAACTCTTGCAAAACAAGTTATGACTCCTGAACCTTTTTGATCTCTAAGTTTTTGAATAATGCCCCGTGTGGGATCCCTTATCCATAGTTTAGCTAGTGTGTACCATTAACTAAGATCCAATCACAACCGTCTCAAGTAGCGCCTCCGTATGGTGGTCACCCTCTAACCGTCTGATTGATCCTATCAAAGGAAGTTCATATCTAGTAACCAATGAGTAATGCACCCTCCGTATGGAATCATCACCCCTGGCGAGGTGACACAGAATGCACCACTCATCTTACAGTGAACCGTTAATGGAAGATCGTGGGTGTTTATTAATAAGACCCTCTCCCACTAGATTTAGAAATTAAGGATTTTGCTTTTAAAAATGTTTCCACACATTACCCATAAACATCCAATGTTTACTAATGCGTTGAAATGGTTTTTGAATTTTATTTTAGAAAACTTGTTTTACGTGCATGCAAGTAGTAACAATATAATTAAATGTCAATCACAAAACAAGCACATAAAACAAAAACTAAAATTGAAAATTAAGACATCCAAACGATGCCTCTATCTCCCATGGCTCTATCTCCGTAGAACCTCCTTTTGGTTTGATCGCCTCCAGCTCCATCTTCATGGACAATGGCTCCTTGCTCCATCTTCATGGATTTTCTAATTCTATTACATTTATCCTATGCTTCTTTCGAAGCTTACAATTTATCTAGAATGAGAAAAATAAAAGGCTAGGGAAACAGGTGCGAAGCCTTTTCGTAGGATTGAAGTCGCAGCGCCCTTTACATATGCCTTAAAACCAAACCAAACTTAAATTATAACATGCACCAATCTCAAACAATTTAAATACAAAATTCAAAAGTCTTGGTGCCATGGGAGATAGTGACTAAACTAGCTGCAAAAGGGTTAGTCGAACGTACAACCACACATACATAACAAATTTATGTAACTATTGGAACACTTAATTGATTCACACAGTATATAAACTCTTTACATACTGAATTAGAACTTAAAACACATCTTACTTCTCTGTCACAGTTCGATCGATCGAAGACCGTTCGATCGCTCGAACCTTCGATCGATTGAACACTGTTTGTTCAATCGCTTGAACATTCTGTTTCACATAATGATTTGAAAAATTTGCAGAACATATTAAAATTAAAGTTTTTAATTTCAAAACTCTTTAAAACTGTGAAACAGGGAACCTGACAAAGAGTCTGTCTCGATCGATCTAACTACATTCGATCGATCGAACACCAGAAGGTTTCGATCGATCGAAAACTGTTCGATCGCTTGAGTACAGAGAATGTTCGATCGATCGAAACATGTTCGATCGATCAAACCCACCTTGCATCCTATGCAATCATAGATTTGTACTTTGCTGCGATAACATTGCAGAAACAGATCTGTGACGATGCAGTTTCGAAAACAGTTCTAAAATCAACATGCAAATCAAAATAGTGTTCCAAAAACGCATCTATAGATCCAAACGAGCGTGGCTCTGATACCAATTGATGGAAAAACCGGTTTAAATTAAGTGTTTAAACGCGCAGCGGAAAAGTTAAGTTATAAAAACTTAATATTAGTCTAGGATCTACTACTCGTTAATTCCATAGATGCGCACAAGAGGGGACAAGAGTTATACCTTAGTGTCTTGAACCCAATTCTGATTTTCTTCTTCTTCCTTGGTGATGCAGTAGCCTCCACTAGGTTGTCTTCACCCTTATGTCTCCTGCGGATGCTTCCCGGAGAGACTAGAGATGGTGGGATCTCTAATAGAGATGAAGAAGAAGGTTTGGGGCTCTAAAACAGTTTCTGCAGCTTCTGACGTTCTAAAACGACGAACTTCTTTTCCAGAACGCAGCTGCCCTATTTATAGATTCCCAGAACCGACCTAACCTTCAATCGATCGAAAGACTTCGATCGATCGAACATTCGATCGATCGAACCTGCCATGACTTCGATCGATCGAACCTGTCTTGACAGCTTCCTCAAATGTCTTTCCAAGTATCCTGGCGGAACTAAGAGTGGGACCTTCTAGGCTCTTTATTGTTAGCTCAGATCAGTTGATTAATTCCTATGACCAAACTCTTTGATCAGCAAATTAATCGACTGATCAGTTAACGTTTACTCCACTATAAAACGATAACTGAACTCCAACGCAAAAGAACATATCCGAAGCGATAACTAGACTTGTATGTTGTACTAATGTCCCTCTACCTTCAGCATTCGTAATCATATTCAGGTAGTCGGATAACTGTTACTGTCAACCTGAATCATGATTACTTCTTGTATTCCTCGAGTACTATTCACCTCTCATGATTATGATTACCAAACATGTTGATAACTCTTATCAACAAGACTGCAGTACTCAGTAATCGACTTGGTGACATTCTCAAGGGAATGCTTACTCTGAATCAGAGGGTAGAATCTATCTTGACAATATATGTTCACAACCCTATGAACATGACATACCCAAGATACCCAGGTGTTGATCTTCTGTAGACCTCACTGATTGGTAAGTCAAAGCAGTCATATCCACAGTCTGTGTTCATAATCGTCTCAAGATTGAGAACACGTACCTTATACAAGTTATGAGTTCCTATTGACTGTTTGACAGTCTTGAGTGTCAATAAGAAAGCCCAGGTCCGTCAATGCACTATAAGCACTAGCATATTAACTGAGAGTTACACTCTAGTGATTGAGATTTATCACTCCATCCAATGGTAGTCAATCATGCTACAGTGTAAACCTGATGAGATATCCGGTCTCATCATCCACTGTGACGTTCTAAGTATCAAAGAATAGTAATTCGTATCTCACTTGTATGTATCTCATACACACACGAATTACTTACTATGACACTTAAGGATTAACAATCATCTCATGAAAGAAACATACATACTGAAATGTAAAGTTGATATCCATATATTAAAATGTCAATGTCTCATCCATAAAGTAATGGTTTGAGGGCACAAACCCAACATATTCAACATATATGAATAAGAATACAGGGAGCCTATTTATATGCTTTAGACCAACCTACACTACTGACATATAACTGATGTGGGACAGCCACATGCTCTATAAGCACTAAGTTACACATATTCATATTTACCCTTTAACAGAATGCTTGAATTTTTGTTTGGCTTTTATACTACGGAAAATTAGAACTTAAAATTAAAAAGTGTTTTTTGAGTTTTTGGATCGCGGTTTGAGCATTTTCTAATTATTAGCATATTTGAGAATCTGCAGGCTGAATGGATTTAGGCTTTTCTTTGGGTTGAATGGTAATCCTAAATTAAATCTATTTATATCATAAAAGTAATACCAAAAGAAATATATGTGCTACTTTAATACCATTAATTGAACAAGTTATTCCAACAAAATAATGGAAAATTGCAACCTACTAATAATATTGTTGTTCAAGCTAGTTTTCTTTCATTGTAGTTCATTAAAATAATGTGAATACAACATTAAAGAAATAAAATAACATGTTTAAGATACCAAGTATGGAAAGTTAAAAGGACATTAAAATTGTCTACATATTAAAATATTCATGTAGCACTTTGTTGAAATGCTTAAATAACCAAACCAAACCAAACCAAGCCTTGTGTCCCAATCAATTGGGGTCGGCTGTATGAATCTTTTTTCTCCATTCTGCATGATCAAGAGCTATATGCTCATTTAAATTATATATATTCATATCTTGTTGCACCACATATTCCCAAGTCAGTCTAGGTCTGCCTCTCCCTCTAACCATTCCAGGCACTACGATCTTATCACTCTTTCGCACAGGTGCATCTACAGGTCTTCGTTGCACATGGCCGAACCATCTAAGTCTATTCTCCCTCAACTTATCCTCAATATGTGTCACTCCTAAAGTCTCTCGGATGTACTCATTTCTAATTCTATCTTTCCTAGTCTTACCACACATCCATCTTAGCATCCTCATCTCCGCTACACTCACTTTGCTAATGTGTTGTTTCTTAGTTGCCCAACACTCTGTCCCGTAGAGCATAGCTGGCCTAATAGCTGTCCTATAAAATTTTCCTTTCAATTTTGCTGGTATTCTCCGATCACATAATACTCCAGAAGCACTCCTCCACTTAAGCCAGCCCACTTTAATTCTATGGGTCACGTCATCACCAATCTCTCCGTCTCTACTGATCATTGAACCTAGATAGCGAAAGTGTTCCCTCTTTGGGATCTCCTGATCTTCGATCTTCACTGCTTCGTTGTCTCTACTTCCACTGTTGCTAAAAGTACATTCTATGTATTCTGTTTTCGTCCTACTTATCTTTAGCCCCTTAGTCTCCAGTGCTTCTCTCCAAGCTTCTAATTTAGTGTTGAGTCCCCTTTTAGTCTCATCAACCAAGACAATATCATCTGCGAACAACATACACCATGGGACCTCATCTTGAATGTGTCTAGTCAATTCATCCATAATTAGGGCGAACAAATAAGGGCTCAAGGCCGATCCCTGGAGCAGGTCTACGGTAATTGAGAATTCGCTGGTTTCTCTGGCTGGTGATCTATTGTAGTAACCGCTTCATCATACATATCCTTCACCACGTCAATATAACCCTTGGTCACTCCTTTCTTCTCTAGCACCCACCAAATTAAATCTCTAGGCACTCTATCATAAGTTTTCTCTAAATCAATAAAAACCATATGTAGATATTTTTTCTTCTCTCTATACTTTTCCATTAGTCTTCTAAGTAAATAAATTGCTTCCATAGTTGATCTCCCAGGCATAAATCCAAACTGATTTTCTGACACTGATGTTGCGCCTCTTAAGCGATGCTCCATCACTCTCTCCCATAGCTTCATAGTATGGCTCATCACCTTAATACCTCTATAGTTGCATTGTTGTACATCTCCTTTACTCTTATATATAGGCACTAGGATGCTCTTCCTCCACTCATCAGGCATTTTTCTAGTCATTAAAATCCTATTAAAAATTTTTGTAAGCCAAGATGCCCCCACATCTCCCAAGCATTTCCAAACCTCAATGGGGATCCCATATGGTCCTAAGGCCTTGTTGGGTTTCATCTTCTTCAAAGCAAATTCCACCTCAAACTTCCTTATTCTCCGATAGAATCTGTATTCTCTAGTTTCATCGTAACTTCCAGTTTCTTCTTCCATTGTGTTATCCATATGTTTTTCATTCAACAACTTCTCAAAATAGCTCTTCCACCTTTTCTTAATCTCTTCGTCGTTCACTAATACCCTAGAGTCATCGCTTTTTATACACTTAACCTGATTAATGTCTCTTGCTTTCCTTTCTCTCGACTTAGCAAGCTTATAAATACATTTTTCTTCCTCTCTAGTGTCTAGTTTGGTGTAGAAGGCGTCATAAGTTTCCATTTTAGCAACTCTAACTGGCCTTTTAACCTCCTTATTTGCACATTTATAGCTTTTGAAGTGTTCCTCACTTCTATCATTTTGCCACTTCTTAAAGCAATCCTTTTTGGTTTTTACTGCAGCTTGTACCTCTTCATTCCACCACCAAGTATCTTTAGAAGCTAACTCTCTTCCCTTCGACTCTCCGAGGACCTCCTTCGATATTCTCGTGATGCACCCTGCCATTCTATCCCACATAGTATTGCTTCCATCTTCCAAATTCCAAGGTGCTTCTGTATACATTCTCTCTTGGAATATTGCTAGTTTCTCGCCTTTAAGGTTCCACCACCTAGTTCGCGGGTTTGTAGGGACTTTTCTAGTACGACATTGTCCTTTTATATGGATATCTAAAATAGTAAGTCTATGTTGAGATGTTAAACTCTCTCCTGGGATGACCTTACAGTCTTTACATGCTAAGCGGTCTGCCTTTCTCACAAGGAACAAATCGATCTGGCTTCTATTAGATCCACTCTTAAAGGTTATCAAGTGTTCTTTCCTCTTTTTGAAAAAGGTGTTTGCTACTACAAGATCATATGCTACTGCGAAATCTAAAATACTCACCCCTGCCTCATTCTGATTTCCAAAACCATACCTCCCATGCACCCTCTCATATCCAGTTCTATCTTTGCCTACATGGCCATTAAAATCTCCACCTACAATTATCTTTTCTCCTCCCGGTATTGCTTGCATTAAGGCGTCCAACTCATCCCAGAATTGTCTTTTAGTGTGATCATCCAATCCTACTTGGGGCGCGTATGCACTAATCACATTAATTATATCCACTCCAACTACCAGTTTGATAAGCAATATTCTGTCTCCTTTCCTCGTGACTGTCACAACTTTATCCTTGAGGTTCTTGTCAACCACGATTCCGACACCATTTCTATGCCTATCTTTCCCTGTATAGAATATCTTATACCCGGTCTTTTCTACCTCCTTAGCTTTCTCTCCAACCCACTTTGTTTCTTGTAAACATACTACATTAACCTTCCTTCTAATCATAGTGTCTACTAGTTCCATAGCTTTACCTGTTAAGGTTCCTATATTCCAAGTTGCTAACCTAAGCCTATAGTTCTGGACTAGCTTCTTTACCCGCGGTGGCCCAGATGAGCGCGGGAACCCTTGCTTATTTAACACCGCACCCGGGCGTCGATGCGGCGCCCCTTGCACATTTTTCGAAACACCCGAAGGCAGGCGCAACGTGTCGCTTAAAGGGAATGCCCTAGCATTTACACGAGTATTCATATAATAGTTAAAATTTAATTAAACAATTTGATATAGGGCTTTTGGCAATGAACTGATTTGATTGTTTGCTTTGATTGCACTTCTATTAGAACCTTTTTAAATAGTCAACTAACTAGTATTGAAAACATTCTATTACTCTTTTCTTTTATATATATATATATTACTTATATATTACTTATATGTAAATGACAATATCTACTGAAAAAGTAAAGACAAATAAGTATTCAAATTTTTAATTATACGTAAACGTAGAAGTCAATATTTTAATCGTTATTTTGAAGTTTGTTTGTCCAAAACAACAGAAAATCACGAGAAACAGAACAAGTATCCTAGGAGATATATATATATATATATATTTTCAAACGTCCACAGATACTTTCATATATCATATTTGTAGTCTATTCTAATTTAGATGATTACTATTTCATCTAAACACTCATAGAATATCTTAAAATTGCTTTTACTTAATGAGTAATTACAATATGTGGATTTAAAAAATAAACAAAATGAATTTGTAAATAAAAATGGAAAATTAAAATAATCATGCTTTTATAGGTGATTCTGACAGTCATATAAATGAGTATTTACTTCAATAAAGCTCTATACAAGTTTTATACTAAAATTGTATCATTAGTACTTTATCGAAAATCATATTTAAAATAAAATAAATAACTTAAAAAAGCTTGAACATAAATCATATAAAATTAAAAAAAAAAACAAATGATCCTATATATTAGCATACTTTGTAACTTGCTGGTTTGTTATGGTAATTAAATAGAACTAATGAATTACAAAACTAACAATATTTAAAAGTACTTGAATTTACATTTAAGTAGAACTGGTAGCAATTTATTACTTTCTTGTCAATATAGGTATATTTAAACCATCATGATAGTCAAATATATAATTACAGAATAATTATAAGTTAAATAATGTATTTGTGATTAATTAATATTGAAATGACAATTATTAGTATTATAAATTATAATAGAATACTTTCACGTGCATCGCACGTGGTGCCAAACTAGTATATCTAAATGGCTACTGTCACCTGATATTCATCTTTTCTTATTTTTAGAACTCTTTCTGAAAGTGAAGCTTTTTTGATGTTGCTTGTCAGATTTACCTTGGGAAAGTGGTGCTCTTGCATCAAATCTTACTAGAAAAGGTGAAGCCCTTGCTGTATCTGGTTTGGCAGAGTATGGAGATGAAACAGATGTCATTGCTCCTGCTGACATTCTGAAGCAAATCTTTAAGATGCCATATTCCAAGGCTCGGTTATCAATTGCAGTTCATCGTGTTGGACAGACTTTAGTTCTGAATACCGGGTATAAATATTTTTTTTGGTCCACTTTGCTACCCCATTAAATATTTTTTCATCCTTGCATATGTTGTGAAAAATCACAGGCCTGATATTGAAGAGGGAGAAAAATTGGTTAGAAGACACAAGAAGAATCAATCAAATGGTGCAGCAGATCAATCATTATTTCTGAATTTTGCAATGCATTCAGTTAGAGTGGAGGCTTGTGATTGTCCACCGGCTCATAATGATGCCCAATCAGAAGAGCAATCATCAAACTCGTCTGTTCTTCCTGGTAGATTTCAATCCAGCGAGGGATCGTTTGAATCTTCTGACCATCCAGGGCGAGGAGGGTATACATTCCAGTTTTTTGGACAGAGTGGTGATATTGCTCAAGAGGAAGAGTTAAACCATCAGCATCATCATCCAGAGTTTCCGCAAGTCAAACAGGATAATAGTTTCATTTGGGGAAGTAAGATGGATAAGAGCAACAATAAAGGTCATAATGCTGCGGTCAGAAAGGCAAAGGCTTCACAATTTAAAGAGAAGAGGCAGCCCAGATGCTCAATGCAAGAATCTGAAAAATACAGAAGATGTGATAATGAAGGATTTTTAAGGGTTTTGTTTTGGCAATTTCACAACTTCCGTATGCTCTTGGGCAGTGACTTGCTTCTATTCAGTAACGAGAAATACGTTGCAGTGAGCTTGCATTTATGGGATGTTTCACGGCAGGTAAAATATTTGTTATATTATATTCCCTCACATCATATTCCAGGGCTCTCACAGTTCAATTTTTCCAACCCCATATTGGCAGGTCACTCCTTTAACTTGGCTTGAAGCATGGCTTGACAATGTCATGGCTAGTGTGCCCGAATTGGCCATCTGTTACCATCAAGATGGCGTCGTACAGGGTTATGAGCTTCTAAAGACAGATGATATATTTCTGCTAAAAGGCATCTCTGAGGATGGTACTCCTGCTTTTCATCCTCATTTTGTCCAGCAAAATGGCCTTTCTGTCTTAAGGTTCCTTCAGGAAAACTGCAAGCAAGATCCTGGTGCTTATTGGGTACTGCTGAGATTAATATATATATATATATATTTTACATCAAATACCCCTTCTCTCTCTAGTTTCTTTTCATCCGAGAACATTTTCTTGTTCCTGACTTCATACTTTTACAGCTATACAAAGGTGCAGGAGAAGATGTCATTCAACTTTTTGATCTTTCTGTTATTCCGAAGAACCATTCCTCCAATGATTGTGATGACAACCAGGTCTCTCTGCCGTCTCTAATTCATAGAGGTAGAAGCGATTCTGTACTTTCACTGGGCACTCTCTTGTACCGTATTGCTCACAGGCTTTCACTTTCAATGGTATGAAGGTTCACTACATGGTTTTATTCACATAACGGTGCTTGTATTTTACCTTTACTAATAATTGATTCTCGCAGTCTCCTAATAATAAGGCTAGGTGTGCAAGGTTCTTCAAACAATGTCTTGATTTCCTGGATGAGCCAGATCATCTGGTACGTTTGTATTCAGCACAATGTCCAGTTAAATAGTTGTAATCTTTATTTGGCACATGGTAACAGAACTGAACTTACTGCTAACTCTCATACCAACTAGGTTGTACGTGCACTCGCACATGAACAATTTGCAAGGCTCCTTTTAAATTATGATGAAGAGCTGGATTTAGCATCTGAAGTGCTTCCTGTAGAGTCTGGAATTTCAGTTGTTGATGTTGAGGAAGAACCATTGGACTTTTTTAACAGTGTTTCTGAATCAATTGGCCATGAAATGGTCTACTATTCTGTTGGAGAGGGTGAACCTGAACCTAGTAAAGATGGAGATATGTCTGATGATTCTGGATCAGAAGTTTCTTTGAAGAGTTTGGATGCAAATATATCTGCTTCTGAAACATTACTTACACCAGGTAAGGTAGACTTGGGAGCTCCAGGAGTTGAGCCAAGTTTTGGGTATGAAAGTTTTGAAGCTCGCCAATTGTCTACCACTGCAGCTAGTATGGTTCAAAATGTTGGTGATCCAATCTCCTCAAAGTTAGCTGCAGTACATCATGTTTCTCAGGCCATCAAGTCTCTAAGATGGAGACGCCAACTTCAGAACACTGAATCAGAGAAGGACCATGGCAGTAGAACTCAGGATAGCCCACCACCTCCGCCTTCATCATCAATCGACTTCTCTGTTTGTGCGTGTGGTGATGCTGACTGTATTGAAGTTTGTGACATACGGCAGTGGCTTCCGACATCAAAACTTGATGACAAATTGTGGAAACTTGTTCTTTTGCTTGGAGAATCTTATTTGGCACTTGGACAAGCTTACAAGGATGATAGCCAGTTGGGTCAAGCTTTGAAAGTTGTAGAATTAGCAAGTTTACTTTATGGATCAATGCCACAACATCTTGAAGACACAACTGGGTTTATATCATCAATGGTTCGTAGCTTGTCAGCACAGGTGGAAATCAATGATGCAAGTAGTGAGAATAGTAAAACCTCCTCTATAGGTGGTGATGTAACCATTGTGAACTCTAGTTCCGGTGATGGTCGTATTCTTCCTTTTGAGCAGCTTTCTTCCACTTATCTTTTTTGGGCCAAGGCCTGGACACTAGTTGGTGATGTGTATGTTGAGTTAAATGTGATAAAGGGAAAGGAGATAACATCAGAAGCAGAGAGGACACCTTGTGGCAGAGAGTTAAGGATGTCATCTGAAGTTTTAAAGGAGGTCAAAAGGCTAAAGAAGAAGCTGGGACAATTTAACCAAAACTGCAGTTCGTGTTCCTTGGTAAACTGCAGCTGCCAAAGTGATAGGGCCAGTAGTGGCAGCAGTGCAAGCACTACTGGAGATAGTCGTCCAGTCTGTGGTTATGGCAGAAAAAAGCAGGGTAAGAAATCATATGTCAAGAGCAGTCCCTATGAAGACAGCAGTATTAATCAGAACAACAATATAAGTGGGGAAGAAAAGATAGGGAATACTGAAAGTGGAGGATGCCTGAAGCAAACCATAAGTGGTGATTCCCTGAAACAAACTTCTAGTACTATTATGTCAGATGTTCGTGTGGGACACACTAAAGGAGGCACTGCTACTGTCTCCAAAACCGAAAGAACTGAAGAAGACACAATGGAAATGCATGATACTGGGTTGACAGGGGCTTCTTTATCTGAAAATGCATCAAAAAAGACCACCAGTGGGAAAATTGGAGGTATATTCAAATACGTTCGGGGTCCTCTGATGATTGGGCATGTAGAATACAATCTTTCAACTGCCTTGAGCTGTTATGAAGAAGCTAGAAAAGCATTAGGTGGACATCCAAGTGGTTCAGGGGAACTACAGTCTGTGATGAAAAAGAAAGGATGGGTTTGTAATGAACTGGGTCGAACAAGGCTTGAAAGGAAAGAATTGGACAAAGCTGAACTTGCATTTGCAGATGCTATAAATTCATTCAGACAAGTGTCTGACCATACCAATATTATATTGATTAACTGTAACTTGGGCCATGGCAGACGGGCATTGGCTGAAGAAATGGTATTAAAATTAGAAACTCTCAAAAAACTTCAAGTCCTCCAGAGTACCTACAAGCAGGGGCTTGAAACTACAAAACTGGAATATGGTATATCACTAAGGTATTATTTAGCTGCAAAGACGGAACTGAATACTATTGCTGAAGCAGGTTGTGTGCCTTGCAGCTTGAGGAATGAAGTCTATACACAAGTTGCGCATACATATCTTAGGCTTGGCATGTTTTTGGCAAAAGAAGATACAGTTGCAGAAATTTATGAAAATGGAAACTTCGAAGATTCTTCCAGTCCTAGCAATCGAAAAGCTAAAAAAGAACTTAGTAAGCATGAAATTTCAGCCAATGATGCCATCAGGGAGGCTCTGTCTATGTACGAGTCACTTGGTGAGTTTTGCAAACAGGAGGCTGCATATGCATATTTTCAGCTTGCTTGCTACCAAAGGGATTGCTGTTTGAAATTTTTGGATTTGGATCAGAAAAAAAGCAATCTGTCTAAAGGTGAAAACAGTATTTTTCAAAGGGCAAAGCAGTATGCTTCCTTGGCTGAGAGGAACTGGCAAAAGTCCATAGACTTTTATGGTCCAAAGACACACTCAAACATGTACCTAACTATTTTAATGGAGAGATCATCTCTTTTGTTAAGCCTGTCAAACTCGTTTCACTCGAATACGGTATGCTTTGGGAACTTTTTTTATTCTACTTTGGGACCTTTTTTGTTCTCACAATGACTGCTTAGTGCTTACGAGTTTCCCCTTCTAATTTTATGCCTGAAAATTGGATTTCGTATATCACTTTCTGTAATTCCAGAGCATCAGTCATTGAAATTTATTATTTTATTTCCTTCACCTTCTACATATCTTGTTTCATTAGAAAAACAAAAATGCCTAAATGTACCTGTTGATGGCATTTTAAGGGCAGGGCTTGATGCGTAGATGTTCTACAATAAGTAGTCTAGGAATATGTATGGATGTTGTCAATTACTCCTGTCAAAAGATTGAGAAAAAGTATTTTCTAGATGAATACTTTTTCTATATCAATTAAAGGATGATGTAAATATATAGGATACAAAAGATACAAAAGTCTACAAAGTTTGCTAAAGAAGATCTCTCAAATCCTACATATCTTTCAAATCTTGCAATAAATGGTATCATATCCCTAAAATCATGCTAGAATATACTCCTATTCTTTACAATAAATATTCCAACACTCCCCCTCAAGCTGGAGAGTAGATATCAATCACTCCCAGCTTGCTGCAAATAGAGTTGGAATCGAGATGCCGAAGCAGAGAGCCGAGGAGCCTGGGGCAAGATCGAAGAGATTGCGAGAGTGCGCGAGGGCTGATAGAGTTCGTGAAAGGTCGCGAGGACAGATAGAGTTCGCGATAGGTTGCGAGGCTAGAAAGAGTTTGAGAAAGGTTGCGAGGCGAGAAAGAATAACCGGACAAAACTGGATAAGTATAGTAACTGGATGGAACCGGTCAAGTTGAGGACCGGGTGGGACCGGCAAAAGGATTCGATGAAGTCGGGGAGATGACCAGACGGAACCGGCAAGCTGGAGAGAGTCCGAGAGACATTTGAGTCTAGATCTTGATTTTTTATATATTGATTTATTATTTTCATTTTTTAAATTTAAAGTCAAAGACATAATGGCCCATCACAGTAAAAGTGGAGTGTGTCTCCTAATTGCTTTGGATTCTCGAAAGCATATGTTGTGAGAGAGAGAAGATAATTGTTGGTGGTGGAGAGAAGGTAATTGTCTCCCATGTCAGAAGATATCAAGAGAGAGAGGGTGAGAGAATAACAGAGCCATCCAGAAGGAGGGTTCACGATCGCGACTAGAGGGTTGGTGGAGAGAGGTGATTGAGGCTCGGCGGAAAAAGGGCAAGGTCACGAGCACCATCTTCAGCCTTTTACAGAGACTAGATCAGCGCCGGAAGTAACAAGATCGTAGTAATACTGAGCCACTAAACAGATCAGAGAAAAAAAAAGTTTAAGAGAAAGAAAATATATGATTGGAGAGACAAATAGAGGTTCGGCAGGCGGCGGCTCACCACCCGCCGGCTAAGTGGAAGATAGAAGAGGTACTACCAAAGGGAAGGAGCTTACTGCTCTGATACCATGCCAAAAGATTGAGAAAAGGTATTTTCTATATATCCCTTCTCTCAAGGAGGATGTACATGTATAGGATACAAAAGATACAAAAAGTCTACAAAGTCTGCTAAAGAAGATCTCTCAAATCTTACAATAAATGGTACAATGTCGTATCCCTAAAATCATGATAGAATAGATTTTTTACAGTAAATATTCCAACAACTCCAAAAGCTTAAGCTGTTGATATCAACCTTCAACATCCTCTCTCAGGTGGAGAGGCAACAAACGAAACTCCATCATAATGGAGACAAACAACATATTGCAAAATTCAAACTACAAGGGGGACAAAGACTTGAACCTGTTACCTCCCCACAAACTAGGCTATGATACCATGTGATGTCACGAATTACTCCAAAAGCTTAAGGTGTTAGAGAATGGGCCCATCAATATATATCTAGCTTCAATACATGTATCCTCTCGACAAGTACAAAAAAATAAAAAGGCTGATTGCTAGTGGTGCACTTCCTCATCGTAGGGTGCATGTAGCAAAGTGTATGGGTCAAATGGGATAGAAAGAGAACAAAGATTCAGGGAAAAGGAGGAGAGAACTGCAGAAACAGAATGAAGGGAAAGAACAATAGCAGAGGGAAAAAAAGAAAGAAGAACAGCAGTGGGGAAGGGAAAAGAAGGAGAAGCAAAGGAGAAGAGTAGGAAAGAACATGGCAGAGAAGCAGACGATGATAAGGGGTAGAAGCAGCAGCAGGGAAGAGGCAGAGTTGGAGAGGCGCAGCATAGGTCTGCCGTAGGATTTCCTGTGACACGAAATCCGAAATTGTTCTCCCTTTGGTGGCCCAACATTTATGTCACTTAAGTTGTCATTTGACCTACATGTGATTAATTTTGTTATGTGGACACCCCCCACATCTTAAGGTTAGAGAAACAAAAGAAATATAAGAGAGAAAATTTAGTAACCATAACCAAATAAAAAATTATTGTTGATGTCAAAAATTAAAAATAACCGCATACGCACAAGTAGTATTGTGGAGTACCAGCTAGCTCTAGATTAAGGAAAAAGTTAACCTTTAGTTCATGCGTTCTTTTGCTTTTCAAGATTACAGTAACAATACATGTCCCACATATCTAGGTGTATCCGTCATATGTCTTGGGTGTGTCCGTCGTGTGTCAAATCAAAAAAATCAATGAAACAAGTAAAAGACTGTGTTTGACGCGTGTTGAATATCCTGTGCTTGTAGGATGCAAATACGCGAACCTTTTAGGTTTGCCCAAGCTTCCAGATCACAAAACAAGTCCTACAATAATAGCTCCTCTTTATCAATAATCCTAGGGAACTCTACCACAAAGTGAAACAGAAACCTAATATGCTATAAATGTACAAAATATAACCCCACTTTTGCAGCTCAACTAAATTACAAGTAGCATTTAATATGGCCCCGTTTAAACACACGCGACTAACTCGGATAGGAAGGCTTCAGACGTTCCTAATACCTCAATATTGCAAATCTAAGTTCCTCTTTAAGGGTTTTGAGGTGTTTGTATGTGAATGCGTGGAGCTACAACAGTTAACTGGACATCATGCGATGCATCACCCTAGGCCAGGCCGAGGAGATACTCATAGAATGGTAGAGGCAAATAGAGATGGAGCGGTGAAATGCATAGAGATCTTAGAGGACGTCGACATTGGCCAAGGAGGGATATTGGGGGATTTAAGGATCCTCCTTAGAAACAATGGAGAGTTAAGTTGCACGACTTCTCATTTGTCAGATGAGGTGTATGTTAATTTACATAAAACTTAGAGAAGGCTAATTGCCACTCTCCCCTTTTATTAATCAGATGATAACCCTCATGGGTAATTACAAGAGTACCCTTAGGTACAAAAATATAACATCAGACAAGGAAAAAAATAACCCTCAACACTGCCCATCAAGTTGGTGCGAAGATATCTCTCATGCCTAGCTTGCTAAGGATGAAGTGAAATTGTCGACTAGCGAGGTCCTTTCTTAGAACACTTGCTAAGTGATCTCCTGTTCTCACAAACAGAGTATAAATACACCCATTGTTCAATTGTTGGAGATAGCTACAGGATTTTATGTGATTTGGGATCATTGATTTTTAGGGATATGATTACTATGTATCCTAATCTCATCCCAATCATATCCGTAAAATCAGTGATTCCAAATCACATAAAATCCTGGAGATATCAACAACACTTTTTGATAAAATGCCTATCGATTTCCACGTGCTTCGTTCTGTCGTGCTGAACTGGATTATGGGCAATATCAACAGCAGCTTTATTGTCACAATACAACTTCATAGAGTCTAAAACCAAGATCTGACAAAATAATTTGGACCCAAAACAAATCATACACACCTTGGGCCATGGCTCTGAATTATGCTTCAACACTGGACCTAGCTACTACTGATTGCTTCTTACTCCAAGTTACCAAATCCACCCACAAACGTAGAATAACCTGTGGTTGACCTTCTGTCTGTTATGGAACCGGCCAATCTGCATCTGTATATGCCTCAACACCCGTGTGTCCATGTTTTGCAAAACATAACCCTTTCCCTGGTGCTGACTTCAAATACCTCACAATTCGGATTACAGCATCCAGATGGGGTTGCTTAGTATTGTGCATAAACTGACTAACCACGCTAAGAGCAAACGCAATATCAGGTCTAGTATGAGCCAAATAAATCAATTTCTCTACTAACCTTTGGTAACTTCCTTTATCAACCAGTTCTCCACTAGGATCATCTCCAAGCTTCACATTTGGATCCATTGGAGTATCCAGTGCTTTACTTCCAAGCATGCCAGTCTCCTTGAGTAAGTCCAAAACATGCTTTCTCTGGGAGATGAATATCCCCTCCTTAGATCTGGCCACTTCAATTCTTCCCAAGTCTTTAATTTCAAATTCTTTAGCAAGATATGATTCTAGACATTTCATCTCTTCTAAATCATTCCTTGTAAGAACAATGTCATCTACATAGACAATCAAGGCAGTCACTTTTCCCTGTGAAGAGTGCTAAATAAAGAGAGTGTGATCACATTGGCTCTGCCTGAAACTATACCTATACCTGATCATGACCTGAGTGAATCTATCAAATCAGGCTCTGGGAGACTATTTGAGACCATACAGAGACTTCTTGAGATGACACACTTTCCCTCTGGTTTTGTTATACTCAAACCCAGGGGGAATATCCATGTAGACTTCTTCTTTTAAGTCTCCATGGAGAAAAGCATTTTTTACATCAAATTGATGTAAAGGCCACTCCAAATTAGCTGCCAGGGATAGCAAGATTTTGATCGAATTCATCTTTGCAACTAGGGCAAACGTCTCCTGATTGTCCACTCCATATGTCTGAGTGAAACCTTTGGCCACTAGCCTGTCTTTATATCTTTCAATTGTCCCATCTGCTCTACGTTTCACAGTCAACACCCATTTGCACCCAACTGTCCTTTTCCCACGAGGTAACTCTGCTAATTCCCAAGTGCCATTCTTCTTGAGAGCATTCATCTCTTCAACCATAGCAAGTTTCCATTTAGTATCAGTAAGAGCTTCCTGTACATGGTTAGGGACATAAACAGAATCGAGTTTGGACACAAATACTCTATACGAAGGAGACAAACGGGTGTAGGAAACAAATTTTGAGATGGGATGCTTCATACATCCCCTAGTACCCTTGCAAAGAGCAATATGGATGTCTAACTCATGATCCAAAGGAGTAATAGGAGTAGTTGGAGAACTAGTGGTAATAGGAATAGAAGAGGAACTAGGAGTGCTTGGATCATCACCACTTAAAGAAGGCAATTGCAGTGGGATTGGAGATGTGATATTTTTTTCTATTGCTCCAAATCTTTTCCTTTCCTTATTCTCTGAGTAGGTCAATATCTATTTTTTCTTATCTCCTCCCCTACTTTCCTCTATTATTTCTTCTACCTCTCTGTTTTCTTCTCTTTCCTCCCCTCTGTTTTTCGTTTCCTCCTCCTTTGTTCTTTCCTCCCCTTCTTTCTCTTCTCCTATGATAAATGGAGCAGAAGCAGGAACAACCCCAGACTTCTCTTCCTATGACCTACTGTCCCCTGAAGATATGGCTGTGAAGACTAGAAGTAGGAAGAATTTTTATGGAAATTGACATCAATAGACACAAACCACTTACGAGATGGTGGATGGTAACACTTGTACCCCTTTTGTGTGGGAGAATAACCCACAAAGACACATTTAAAGGTTCGAGAATCTAATTTTTTTTTCCCAAGTGGGACACTGATTGCGAATGATACTAACACAACCAAACACTTTTGGAGGAATAGGAAATATTGAGGATGGCTTATTAAGAAGTTCAATGGGTGATTTCTTACCCAACACACGAGTAGGTAGGCGGTTGATAAGCAGTGAGGACTGCCTCTCCCCAGAATGGTTTAGGATCATGTATTGAAAACATCATAGACCTAATTGACTCTAACAAATGATGCTTTTTTCTCGGCTACACCATTCTGTTGAGGGGTATTAGTGCATGAGGTTTGATGGAGCTTATTGTGCTTAGAGAAGTAGTGAGCGAGACCACCATAGATGTATCCCCCCCTTTATCGGACCTAACAATCTTAACAACAGTGTTAAACTGAATCATCTTGTGAAAATTTTTAAAGATGGAGAAGACTGCATTTTTTTCTTTCATCAAATACACCTATGTCATGCAAGTACAATCATCAATAAAAGTGAAACCATTTATAGCCATTCATAGCCATTCAAAGTAGGAATATGAGAAGGGCCCAAAACATTAGTATGTGTAATTGAAAAAAGGAATCGTACTTTTATTAATCTAGAATGAAAGGTAACACGATGGTGTTTCCGGAGTGCACAAGCCTCACAAGATATCTCAGAAACACTTTTATTAGGAACTAAAGCAGGATACAAAAACCACAATAAATAAAAAGATGAATGTCCCAATCTCTGGTGCCACGGGCCCACAACCATGTCTCCCTAGGAAGAATCTCTCTATGTGAATTATGAGCAACTGTTGTCAACTCTTCATTAATAGCTCCCTTGGGCAACAAAAGATAGAGACCATTCTCCTCCCTACCACTGCCAGTCATCTTCTTCTTGGAGAGATCCTAAAAGACACAGTGAGAAGGGAAAAAGGTTACACTGCAATTAAAATCCCGAGTAACACGATTAATAGAAAGAATATTAGTCGAGAAATGTGGAACATGAAGAACAAAGGATAATGCAAGTGAACTTGAGACATTTACAACACCTTTACTAGAAATTGAGAAACAAGCATCATCTGCGGTTTGAACCTTATCTTTCCCTGAACAAGGATTACACGTCGAAAAAATATTGGAAAGACCGGTCATGTGGTCAGAAGCTCCTGAATCAATTATCTATGGTTCTCGAGAATCAATGTATAAGGCACTAGTATAATTAGCAACATTACCTTTATGTGCAAAAGAAGTTGATGCACTAGTGGAGGTATCCTACTAAGCCATTATGCGTCCGAGAGTCTTAATATCAGTACTGCTAAGGGAACCAGATTTGGAAGATGGGTGAGAAACAGAAACCTCCTCCTAAGGAACATCGGAGCCAGAAGACAAGTTAGCTCGGGGTCCACTACCGCGGCCACCACGGCCACAACAATATCCACCACTATGACCTCCACGGCCACCACAGCCTCCAGACATCGGAGGACGTCCGTGAAGACTCCATTATCACGGGTATGTCCAAGACGATTGCAGTAGTCACATAACGGTATATCCTTGTCATCTCCGCCTTTTGAATTAGAAGGCCTGTGTGGAACTTGGGTCTTACCACCACGATGGGTGGATGAGATCACGGCAGAGCGCTCAGAGGACCGAGGGAACATGCCTGTGCGACGACTTTCCTCATGTTGACTACTTGATTAGGTTAAACTTAGAGAGTACAATTGTCTCTTTGTCTTTTATTAATAAAGAGAAGATAAAATAATTACAAAGAAGTCCCTACATAAATATAAAATACTAAGAAATAACAAAACAATATAAACCACTCTCAACACTCCCCCTCAAGTGGGTGCGAAGATATCTCTCATACCCAGCTTGACAAGAATAGAGTGAAAAGGTTTACTAGCTAGACTCTTAGTAAGAACATATGCTAACTGCTCTCCGGACTTCACGAATGGAGTGCAAATAATCCCATTATTCAACTTCTCCTTGATAAAGTGTTGATCTATTTCAACATGCTTGGTCCTATCATGTTGGACCAGATTGTGAGCGATATTAATGGCAGTTTTATTGTCACAATACAACTTCATCGAGTCTTCAGGCCCAAAACCAAGGTCAGACAGGATAATCTGAATCCGTAACAACTCACATAGTCCCTGTGCCATGGCCCTGAACTTTGTCTCGGCACTAGACTTGGCCACAACTAGTTGCTTCTTGCTCCTCCACGTAACTAAGTTGCCACCAACAAAGGAACAATATCCCGTTGTTGACCTCCTGTCAGTAGCGGACCCAACCCAATATGCATCTGTATAGGCCTCCACTTGAGTGTGACCATGCTTAGCAAAGAATAAGCCATTCCCAAGTGCTGACTTGAGATACCTTACAATTCTAAAGACAACATCAAGATAAACCTGCCTTGGAGAATGCATGAACTAACCACTCTCACAGCGAAAGCTATGTCCGGTCTAGTGTGAGATAGGCTATGTTACCTAGACTCGGGTATGAGTGTCGGGTGTGGGTGTGTATCTAGGTGTCGGACCTCCTCTGAATCCAAATCATGGGATCCGGGGACATGTGTCTAAACGTTGGATACGGGTATGCGGACACCTTCTGAAGGTATAAACATACTATGTTTCTTAATATCAATAGTTAGAAACCTCTTTGCCCACAATTTTGAGCTTCTACTTACCTTTTCAACATCACTTGTGAAGGATCCGAGTGTCAAAATTGGGTACGGGTGTCAGACACGGGGATCGGGTACTTGGGGTTAGTAGGAGAGTCCAGGTAACATAGGAGATAGGTAAATTAGCTTACCAACCATCCTCTGATATCTTCCCTTGTCAACAGGTTCTCCACTTGTGTCATCACTAATTTTCTGATTTGGGTCCATTGGGGTGTCAACTGCTTTACTTCCAAGCATCCCTGTTTCTTGCAATAGATCTAAGACATATTGTCGCTGAGAAATAAAAATCCCGTCCTTGGATCTAGCCACTTCGATCCCCAAGCAATATTTCAAGTTCCCCAAATCCTTGATCTCAAATTCCATGGCGAGATACTTCTTCAACAGTCCCATCTCTTTTACGTCATCTCTCGTGAGGACTGTATCATCAACATAAACTATCAATGCAGTTAACTTATTCCCTGAAGAAGGTTTTATGAAGAGAGTATGATCACCCTGACTTTGTTTGAATCCATACCTGATCATGGCTTGTGAAAACTTATCAAGCCAAATTCTAGGTGATTGCTTGAGCCCATACAACGACTTCTTGAGATGGCATGTACACTTCTTCCTCTAAGTCACCATGCAGGAAGGCATTTTTTTTTACGTCAAACTGATGTAATGACCACTCCAAGTTTGCGACAAGAGAGAACAAAATTCTGATAGAGTTCATCTTGGCCACAGGAGCAAATGTTTCTTGGTAATCAACTCCATAAATTTGAGTAATCCCTTAGCCACCAATTTGGCTTTATTCCTCTCAATTGTCCCGTCGGCCTTGTGTTTCACAGTGAACACCCACTACCCTACTGTTTTCTTCCCTCAAGGTAACTCTGTTAATTCCCAAGTGCAATTTTTTGAGAGTGCTTTCATCTCTCCAACCATGGCTGATTTCCACTTAGGATTAGAGAGAGCTTCCTAGACATGGTTAGAAACAGAAATAGAGGAAAGTTTGGACACAAAGGCCCTATAAGATGGAGATAAGAGTGTGAAACATAATTAGAAAGAGGATGCTTTGTACATGCTCTAGTACCCGTTCGATGAGCAATAGGAATATCTAAATCATCACTTGAATCAGAAATGTGAGTGGATGGACTCGAAATACCTAGATCATCAGCTTTAGAAGTGATTGGCTGTAGTGAAGGGAAAGGAATAGCTTCCATATCTGCTGCCCCAAATCTCTTTCTTTCATTGTTCTTTGAGTACGTCTAACTCTTTCCCCCTTTTTTCAGTTTGTTCTCTTTCTCCCTCACCTTCCTCTTTATTTTCTCCTTCTCCCTCTTCTGGTTCCTCTCCCCCTTCCTCATTATTCAAGACTCATCTACATTCTTTTCCTCATTTCCCCTTGCTCCCTCAACTCTTTCTGTTGTGAATGGAACAATGGCAACATGCATCTCTTCCTCACTCTCGTTCTCCCCCTGAAGAGGTGGCTGTGGAGATTGAAAGTAGGATTGAGTCTCATGGAAGGTAACATCCATAGAGACATACCACTTACGGGAAGGAGGATGATAACAACGATACCCCTTTTGTGTGGGTGAGTAGCCAACGAAGACGCATTTAAGAGCATGAGGATCTAATTTTTTCTGAGGAGGAGAATGGTTGTGAACAAAACAGACACAACCAAACACTTTGGAAGGAATAGCAAACGTAGACAATGGATTAAGAAGAATGTCAATGGGAGATTTCTTACCAAGGTCACGAGTGGGCAATCGATTGATGAGGTAGGCATTCGTTAAAACAGCCTCACCCCAATAGGATTTTGGAACCTGAATAGAAAACATCATAGAGCAAGCAGTTTCCAACAGATGGCGATTCTTCCTCTCTGCAACTCCATTTTGTTAGGGAGTATTAGTGCAGGAAATTTGGTGAACCTTGCCATGTACAGAAAAATAGGTTTGAAGACCACCATAAATATATTACCCCCCCCCCCCCCTCTTTGTCAGAACGCACTATTTTGACAACTGTACTAAATTGAGTGCAGATCATTTTGTGAGTTTTTGAAAATAGAAAACACATCTCTTTTCTTTCATCAAATACACCCAAAGTAGTATGAGAAAAATCGTCAATAAAAGTAACAAACCACTTATAACCATTCAAGGAAGAGATATGGGATGAACCATACACATCAATATGAACAATCTGAAAAGGAATAGTACTTTTATTCAAACTCAAATTAAAAGTTTCAAGATGATGTTTGCCAAGTTCACATGCTTCACAAAGAGCATAGAAACATTCTTATTATTTAATAAAGAGGAAATTAATGATGAAGTGAAAAAGAAGGATGGCCTAGTCTCTGGTGCCACAACCAAGCTTCTCTAGGGAGAGTCTCCCTCAGTGAATGATGAGCACTCCTCGGCATTTTTCCACTCTCAGCTTCATTGGGCAGCATACAATAGAGTCCATTCTCTTCCTTACCATTGCTAATCCTTTTCTTGGTGGAGAGATCTTGAAAGACACAGTGAGATGGAAAGAAAGTTACACAACAATTAAGATCACGCGTAATGCGGCTAATCGAAAGCAGATTGAGAAATTTGGTACATGAAGAACTAAAGATAATGATAGTGAATTAGGGCATGAATGACAACTTTACCAGAGATAGGGGAAAGATTACCATCAGCGGTTCTAACTTTATCTTTACCTGAACACGAGTCATAAGAAGAAAAAATATTGGACAGACCAGTGATGTGATCAGAAGCTCCTGAGTCAATGATCCATGGTTGTGGACAGGTAGCATGTAAAGCACAAGAAAAATTAGCAACATTACCTGCTTGAACAAAAGAAGTAGAAGCACTCGTGGGAGTGTCTATGCCATAATACGCCTCAATGTCTCCAGGTCAGCACTACGAATACCCTCGGCAGCAGATGAAGGGGTGGATGACTCCTCTGAATGATGAGAATCGAAATCAGTGGATAAGTGAGCCTTGGGCCCGCTGCTCCTGCTGCCATTGCGGCCCCCACCTCTCCCCTTTGTCAATGGTGGACAACCGTGGAGTTTCCAACAAGTCGCACGAATATGCCCAGGTCTATTACAATAATCACACCACTTGTCTTTAGCATCAGTACCCTCAGAAGTATTATCTTTGCGTGAGTTGAAAACATGGCCCTTACCCCCTCTGTGACTAGAAGAGGCCAAAGCAGACCTATCAGTGAAAACAGAGGAAAGCATAGCAGAACGGTGACTCTCTTCGTTCTGTACATATGCAAATGCTTCCCTAAGTGACGGTAAAGGTTCCATCCCAGGCACTCAACTCCGTACTTGATCCAACTCAGAATTGAGACCAGCAAGGAATTTAAAAATGCATTCACTCTCAATATATCCTTTAAAACTAGCAGCATGTGTGGGACAAGCTGGACGATGATTTTCCAAGTGATCAAGACGCTTCCATATAGTGGATAAGTGTAGAACAATCACCCTGAACCTCAACCTCATTAGTCCTACGAAGTTCATAAATTTGAGCAATATTACCTTTACTAGCATATGTTTGTGCACGAGTATCCCAAATGTCACTTGCAGTTTCCATTTCCAGGAAAAATTCAGCAATACCATGCTTCATCGAATGAACAAGCCAGCTCATAACCAGATAATTATCAATCTCTCACTTAGCATAAGTGGGTTCCTCACGACTAGATGCCTTGATCGTGCCATCAACATATCCATACTTTGCTCAATTGTAGAGCCAGAATGTGGTGGATTGGGACCATGAGAGATAATTTTCACCATTGAGTAGGACAGTGGTGATTTTGGATCTAGGATTCTCGGTAACGAGGAACTGCTTCTCATTACCTATAGGAGAATCTTTACCACTAGGGTTTCCAGTTGTAACTCCTTCCTTTGACATGTTGAAGGAAATACACACTTATCCAAAGAAGTTGATGATCAGCAAGGCACACCTAGTAATCACACGCACCGTTTAACTGCAAGTGTCCACTTTAAGGACAAATCATGGGTCCGAAATCGGACCTTGAAGGGAAAGGAACGAAGGATTGGATCAGCCCCAATTAACTTTGTATGAATCAATTAATAGGGGCTGAAAACAGGAAAAAAGAGAAGAAGGTGGCTGTCGGATTAGGCAAGATATGGGTTAGAGGGTTGCGACTAGCCTGTGACTGTCGGCTTGGTGAAGGGAGGCTAGGTGACTGTCGGATCGGGCCAGGGAGGCTAGAGGTGGTGTCGAATGGGTAGAGGATGGTGAGTACGGCTGCGGCTAGGTATGTAAGGGCTGCGGCTAGGCCTGTTAGTTGGGCCGGGCAAGCATGAAGCCCGCATATTCGGCCCGCCTAATTTCAGGCTGAGCTTCAAATGGGAATAGGTTGAGCCGAGCTCAGGCCAAATTTCTAGCCCGTTTTAGTGTTCGGGCCGAGCATGAGATATAAGTGACCAGCCCATTATAGGCCCGGCCCGACCCGAACTGAGCATGTATAGTAGTGTAATTTTATTAGATACGTACCTTACCTATGGATGTGCAGCATGTTATATAATCTATTAGCCATTAGGGTTACAAACTTACATAAGATGAGATCACAAATTGCTTTCATTATTTATTCCTATGATCCTATTGTGACTCTCTCTTTCTCTTTCTCTCTCTCTCTTGGAAGATATGAAAAAATCCTATATTTTATTGTAATCTCATTAGTTATGAAATGATTTTATTTTATATGATTGAGATGTAAATCCCATGATTTATGGAATGGGATATGATTTGATTTGATATTATCTCTATCTCTACCCGATGTATATGGGTGTGAGTCTTGTAATCAAAGTATTAGTTAAGAGAATACAAGATGTCCTTTCGGCATCTCTCGTCTTCTCCTCTTTCTTTTAATTTTCCCTACAATTCTGTTTTTTCTACTTAGTATCAGAGTCACTTTCCTTGGTTTTTTGACCGCTTCCGCTTTTATCACCCAATTACGAGAGTCATTCTTTGCCTATCTCATAATTTCTGATTTCTCTTTCTGGTTACGCACCATGGTCACCCTTTTCAATCTTCAATTTTGATTTACATTCCTACCTTCAGTTTGAGGGGGAGTGGTAAATATATTATGGTGACCAATATTTCCGTTTTTCTCATGACTTCCATTTTTCCATTACAACTAGTGTTCTTTGGGCCTTTCTGGTGATTTGTTGTGGATGGTATTTTCCCACAATAACACCCTTTATTGGTGAATGATATTTTCCACACTTATCCATTTGTTTGAACAAGACGTTGGCCTCTCTCTTTGGTATTTTTTGTATGGTTGATATTTCCCACAATCTCATCTTTTATTGGTGGATGATTTCTCCACCCTTGCTCGCTTGTTGGAACAAGAAGTTGGTCTCTTTGGTGATTTATTGTGGTTGATTGTTTATCACAATCTCACCATTTCATTGGAGGATAGTATTATTTACCCTTGCCCATTTGATTGAGCGGTCTTTGCAGTTGTAATATTGTCTTCAAGTTAGATACTTCATCCAGTAATCGTGTGCCAACTTGCGGGGGAGTGTTGGAAGATATGAAAAAATTCCATATTTTATTGTAATCTCATAAGTTATGAAATGATTTTATTTTATATGATTGGGATGTAATTCCCATGATTTATGGAATGAGATATGATTTGATTTGATATTAACTCTATCTCTACCCTATGTATATGGGTGTGAGTCTTGTAATCAAAGTATCAGTTAAGAGAATACAAGATGTAGTCCTTTCGGCATCTCTCGTCTTCTCCTCTTTCTTTTAATTTTCCCTACAATTCTGTTTTTTCTACTCTCTCTGATGCAACCACACTGTTTGGAGTGGCTCTTTGAATTTCAATCATCTACAAACTACAGTCTACAGACTACGATTACATAGAGGCATATTTACACTTTCAATTTTGAGGTTAGTCTCTTTCTCATCTTAATCCCAAAATCAAATCAAAAGAAAATAGTTACTGGATGATTCTTTGTCAAAAGCAACTACAAACATAATTCACCTTTTTGATGTATAACAATTATTTGGATAGTGAATGATTATGTTGAATAGAAATTTGGAACCAGTACATGATTAAGACATGCCATGTGTTCCTTTATAGTGCACTTTTTTTTCCATGTTTTTTGACGTTTTTGTTAATGGACTAACATTTTCCACGATTGGCTAGGCCCGAACTCAGGCCCGAAGCCCGTGGTAATTGGTCGGCTGAGTTTGGGAGTGGGGATTTTGTTTTAGAACGAGCCGAGCTTGGGCTCAGGAAGATGTTAATATACTTCGGGCCGAGCTTGGGCAACCTTAAGCCCGGTTCACTAAGCCCAATTGACAGGCCTAGGCCTGGGGCTAGGGCTGGGAAGCACAAGGGCTGTCGGTTGGGGCTGGGTTGGTGTATGCGGTGATGGCGCAGGTGGTGGTGATGGGTTGAGGCTGCGGCTGGTCCAGGAGAGGGTGTAGGTGGGTGGCACCGCTGGTGGTGGTGGTTAGGGTTGCCGCCGAATGGTGGTGGTGGTGGTGGATTGATTAGGCTCTGATACCATGTTGACAACTTGTGATACGAACCACGCCAACTTGTGACCTATGTTACCCAGACTCGGGTATGGGTGTCGGGTGCGGGTGTGTATCTAGGTGTCGGACCTTCTCTAAATCCAAATCTTAGGATCCGGGGACATGTGTCTAAATGTTGGATACGGGTATGCGAACACCTTCTGAAGGTATAAACATACTATGTTTCTTAATATCAATGGTTAGAAACCTCTTTGCCCACAATTTTGAGCTTCTACTTACCTTTTCAACATCACTTGTGGAGGATCCGAGTGTCCGAATTGGGTACGGGCGTCGGACACGGGGATCGGGTACTTGGGGTTAGTAGGAGAGTCCAGATAACATAGCTTGTGACGAAACCCGTATAAGATTAATCCCAGATCGTTTCTCTACGATAGGAATGGATGGAACCTCGACCCGTTGTTTTTACAGAAGCAAGAACCTTGGTATGTGATGACGCCACAATTAGTCATGGAAGCCTGATTGATAAGTCGAAAGTTGAACGCCACAGATAATTCTGATAAGTTCAAATAGTTCTAAAAGAACCACAGAGATTACTCTCTCTTTTATCTCCAAATTAGTCTACTTTCCATTACTGAAGTTAGATATATATAATTGGTTGGAACATCCTTCCAACCATAAGATTAAATGCAAAGTTGGTTGGAAAGGAATAAAAGCAAGTTGTTGGAACATCTCACCAACCATAGGATTAAATACTAACTCGTTTTCCAGCAAAACTAATACAAAAAGACTACTTTGACTTATCAAAATGGTTGGGAAACATACACAAACTCCCAACTAACTGTCATAATGAACAAACTTTCAACTATCAACCAACTTATCTGATGAAATTGGCCCAAATTAGCCCTCATTGTCACAGTCATGGATTAGGTTGATGAATCACGGATTCAGCCCAAATTTCTTGGATCAGCCCAATAAGTGTTTCTTTGAACCTTTTAGCCCTTGCCCTTGTGATTGGGCCAACTGGAACATGTAATGGATCCTGTGGTTCCCCTTTGTTCTTATCATTCCCTCCCTTTTGAAAAGGATTTGTCCTCAAATCATCACCTACATCAAAAGGACTTAAATCAGTAACATTGAAGGTAGCACTAACATTGTACTCACTTGGCAAATCCAGCTTGTATGCATTGTCATTGATACGCTCCAGAACTTGAAAAGGGCCATCGCCTCTCGGAAGTAGCTTAGAATGCCTTTGTGCTGGGAATCTTTCTTTCCTCAGGTGCAACCAAACCCAATCTTCGGGTTAAAAAAATCAGTTGTCGGCATTTTGCATATTGCTCCGTCCTCTCGATGTTGAGTCTAGCTTTCAGATAAAGGTAATAGTGTTAAATTAACACACTTAGATAATGGCTTTCAGATAAAGGTAATAGTGCAACCAAACTCACTCTTTTTCTTTCCATCTAAGTTAACACATTCAGATAAAGGTAATAGTGTTAAATCCAGTGGAGTTAAAGGATTTAAACCATATACAATTTCAAATGGTGAAAACTTAGTAGAAGAATGAACAGAACGAATATAAGCAAACTCAACATGAATGAGGTAAACATTCTTCCCAAGTTTTGATGTTTTTTTGAATAATGGCCCTCAACAAAGAAGACAAAGACCTATTTACTACTTCGGTTTGACCATCAGTTTGTGGATGACAAGTAGTAGAAAACAATAACTTAGTTCTTAACTTACACCACAAAGTGTTCCAAAAGTGACTCAAGAACTTAGCATCTCTATCCGAAACTATTGTTCGAGGCATTCCAAGTAATCGCACAATTTCTCTAAAGAATAAATCAGCAGCATGCGAAGCATCATCGTTTTGTGACATGGAATAAAATGTGCCATCTTAGAAAATCGATCCACAACCACAAAAATGGAATCTCTACCTCGTTTTGACCTAGGTAAACCTAATACAAAGTCCATCGAGATATCAACCCAATGGCTGGAAGTTATACCTTCTTAAACTCAGAATAGTTGTGACAATCAAATACTAATTCCATCTTTTTCGCCCATTCAAGATAAGCCTCTGGATCTTTTTTTACATTGAAACGACGGAACCTTCATCTTAATTCTACCCAAATTATTATCTTCCCGATTCCTAGCTTCTCTAATCCGCCCATCATATCTCCTATGGTTAACAATCGAATCTCGATCATCATCTTCATCAAACCCTTCCCCAAAATACTCCTCATCTTCAGCTCTTACTCCCCTAGGTTGAACTCTCCCTGTCCTTATGCACATTAGGAACGTTTTGTTGCTGCACCCGTTGTGTCCCTTCTTCTACCCTATCCAACCTATCATGTATATGCTCAAATTCTGCCCTCATCATCCGTCTCATCTCTCCCATTAATGCTTGAACTTGTAGATTTGGAACAGCGGGTTGTTGAACCTCTTCATTTGCGTCTCTTTCTTGATTTTGATCCATTATTTCTACAAGAATGGGTTAGAAAGAAAATTAAACATATCCTCACTTCACTCCCTTACGTGTTTCACTCAAGAATACAATTCACTCAATTTCTCTCGTGTTTCACTCAATAATTTGGCTTTTACCCTCTAATATGCTCTCCACTCAAACTTGTAGTAATTCTCGCTTGGTTCTTATCGAGCTAATCGAACAAGAATCAAATTTTCAGTGGCAATTCACAAAGGTTTATGCCAAGGGAATTCAGATTTAGAAGCAAGAGAATAACGGTCACGGATAATTAGGTTTCCAAGACCACACGATGCCAAAATTTCAAAAATTTTCACACTGTGGAGTAAAGTCAGATATGGACTCCCTAAAACAAATTTTATTTTTTTAAATTTTTTTTTTCGATCCTCTTCTCCTCTCTTTTTATTTTTATTTTTATTATTTTTTTTTTTTCCGGATCCTCTCTCTCTCTCTCTCTCTCTCTCTCTCTCTCTCTTTTTGATCCTTAGATTACTTTTTTTTTTTAAAATTTTTTTTTTTTATAATCAAGCACCCGAATATTGACTGAAACACAAAAAATTAGAAACTGAAATTTCGGAAGCAAAGCTAAATTTGGACTCATAACAAACAAGAAAAGGGACCCTAAAAAAAAGACTCAAGAAAAATTGACAAAAACAAACAAATAAAGATAGCAAACCACACTTAAGAGTCAAGCTCTGATACCAATTGATACGAACCATGCCAACTTCTGACGAAACCCGTATAAGATTAATTCCATATCGTTTCTCTAAGATAGGAATGGATGGAACCTCGACCCGTTGTTTTTACAGAAGCAAGAACCTTGGTATGTGATGACGCCACAATTAGTCATGGAAGCCTGATTGATAAGTCGAAAGTTGAACGCCACAGATAATTCTGATAAGTTCAAATAGTTCTAAAAGAACCACAGAGATTACTCTCTCTTTTATCTCCAAATTAGTCTACTTTCCATTACTGAAGTCAGATATATATAACTGGTTGGAACATCCTTCCAACCATAAGATTAAATGCAAAGTTGGTTGGAAAGGAATAAAAGCAAGTTGTTGGAACATCTCACCAACCATAGGATTAAATACTAACTCGTTTTTCCAGCAAAACTAATACAAAAAGACTACTTTGACTTATCAAAAAGGTTGAGAAACATACCCAAACCCCAACTAACAGTCAAAATGAACAAACTTTCAACTATCAAATCAGCCCTCATTATCACAAGCATGAATTAGGTTGATGAATTCTTCTCCCCTATTTTGGCCACTCTTAGAAATTACGGATTCAGCCCAAATTTATCGGATCAGCCCAATAAGTGCCTCTTTGAACCTTTTAGCCCCTGCCCTTGTGATTGGCCCATAAGTGCCTCTTTGAACCTTTTAGCCCCGACCCTTGTGATTGACCCAACTGGAACATTTAATGGATCCTTTGGTGCTCCTTTGTCCTTATCAACTTGATTAGGTCAAACTTAGAGAGTACAATTGTCTCTCTATCTTTTATTAATAAAGAGAAGATAAAATAATTACAAGTAAGTCCCTACATAAATATAAAATACTAAGAAATAACAAAACAATATAAGCCACTCTCAGCACCTCATTCTGAACGTGAGCGAAAGCCTCTCTTGAGTGTCGGAAGTGGCTCCATGCCATGTATTCTGCTTCTAACCTGTCAAGTTTGGGATTAAGGCCAGCAAGGAATTTAGAGATACTTTCACTCTCGATGTAGGTCTTAAAATTAGCAGCATGTGGAACACACTGGATGATAGGTAAGAAAATTATCAATTCTCTTCTAAAGGACTCCAAGAGCAGTAAAATACTGTAAGGTGGAGCGATCGCCCTGTACCTCTGCTTCAATCGTCTGACGCAACTCATAGATCTGTGCAACATTCCCTTTGCGAGAATACATCATTGCAAGGGTATCCCAGATGTCTTGTGCGGTCGCCATTTCAAAAAAGGCTTCACCAATATCTGGCTCCATAGAATGAGTGAGCCAACTCATCACCAAATAGTTATCAACTTCCCACTTGCTAAAAGCAGGATCTTTTCGACTATGAACCTTGATTGTACTATCCACATACCCAAACTTCAACCTACTTTTGAGCCAGAATATAACCGACTGAGACCATGACAAATAGTTTGCACCATTAAGCAGAACTGTGGTGATATTGGCCTCAGGGTTCTCGGTAACGGATACTCTCTCATTACCTACAGGAGAACTCGTAACTTCGGCAGACTTCGTAGGCAAATCATCTTTCATCATCTTGAAGAGACTCTCTCATACACGTAGTGGTGGTGGAATCAGAGTAGCTAGTAATCACAGGCACCACTCTGGTGCAATTGTCTAATCTATGGACAAATCATTTGGCCCTAATATGGACTTAAGAACAGAAGATCACAAAGATTGTAATCATATCCAATCAATTATTAGAACCCGATCTGATCTAGAGAGGAAAAATGGAGAGAGAGGATATCGGTTAAGGGTTTACCCAACCAGGGTAGTCGACTGGTATCTAGTGGGGTCTAGGTGGTGCGATTGGATGGTAGGGTGGTTCGACTGGGTCGGTTAGGGCTGGTGGTGTCGGCTGGGCTAGGAGTGGTAGCTGGTGGTTGCGGCGAGGCTGGTGGTGGTGTTTGGTGCTGCCTTGGGTGGATCGATACCTCCCTTGGGGTGGCTCTGATACCATGTTAATTTATAGAAAGCTTATTGCCACTTTCCCTTTCATTAATCACATGATAACCCTCATGGGTAAATTACAAGAGTACCCTTGGGTACAAAATATAACATAAGACAAGGAAAAAATAACTCTCAAACAGTGTATGCCAATGTCAATACTTTCTGACCCTCTATATACCCACAGTATCTGTAGGCTAGTGCAATAAGTTTGTCCATGTTTCCCCTTTTATCTCTTACATTTTACTGTGCTACAAATTTTTTTAAATTTTTTGGAAGCTAAAACATTAAACACTTCCAAATTAGTTGTTGCGAAATTAGGATTTTCAAACTTGAAAGGTCTTTGAGCTTTGTAAGTTGAAACGTCAGAGCCTTTTAGTGATGAGGATATTTAGGTTCCTTTCAACTCATAGTTTGGACATTTGGAAAGCATAATAAGGCTATGATATTTTGAAAGTTTGTAGAGTTATAAAAGAATAATTGGCTTTTCAAATTTTTAAATAATTAGGGCTTTTGGAATTAGCGATAATTAGGCATCGTAGTATGACTGCATCATATTGCTCTCTTATAATGTGTCAAGGACTTTTGAATCTGTATTTGTCGTTTGTTGTGTCCTCGTCGTTTCCGTCTTGTTAACTCTTAAGATTTTTTGTTTAGTCATACAGTGTCCATGTCCCCCAATTCGTATTTGTGTCACTTAGATTGTGATTTTACCTAGTGAAATTAATAATTCTATGATTTTACAACTTTGGTTTTTCTGTTTTCTTTACCGTTATGAATTCAAATGCTCTGCAAGATGCAGTGATATCGATATCCTTGTCTTCTCTGCACTCCATTTTCTCCAAATAATGATTCAATTTATATAATTCCTCTCCGGCCTGCTGTTAAACAAAATCCTGCTGGGTTCATTATTACTGTCATTCTTCAATTGCTGTTAAACAAAATCCTGCTGGGTTCATTAGTCTTTCTTCAATGTGCGGCAATTTAAGATTTTTTTGTAGTGCCACAAATAGGGTGCTTAACTATTGATGTCATACTGAGCTAGGTTTCTAAAATCATTTGGCCATCTCCAATGTAGGCTCTTCCACCTTTATGTGGGCTCTCCCAGTTCTTTTGGGGAATCTCTTATGGCATGAGCTTACTCCTTAAAGGATGCAATTCAATAAGTTGAAAAACAGAATTGTAGGAAAAGTAAAAGAAAGAGGAGAAGAGGAGAGATGCCCAAAAGGACTACATTTTGTATTCTCTCACTTGATACTTCGATTACAAGACTCACACCCATATATATAGGGTGGAGATAGAGATAATATCAAATCAAATCATATCACAATCCTATCCCATCCCATAAATCATGGGATTTACATCCCAAAAATATGGGATTTTTCCATATCTTCCAACACTCCCCCTCAAGTTGGCACAGGAATGCTGGATGAACTGTCCAACTTGAAGATAAGGTTAACTTGAAAAAAGGAAAAAGGATAATTCTTATTGCTATACATTCCCCTGTATATATAACATAACACGGAGCAATTAAAGGAAAGAAATAAAAGAAAATAAAGTCACAATAAAAGAGAAATTAAATAGGTCAACATGACCAATAAAGACAAAATAAAATCTCCTGAAATATCCTAAAAGATAATTATTTCCAACACTCCCCCCCAAACTGAAGGTGGGAATAAACCACAGAAGTTTGGAATGATAAGGTTACAAGAAGACTGTTCATGAAAGTTGACAAGAGTGGGAAACACCATCTACCAATAGAGGGTGAGACTGTGGGAATGATCATCCACAATAAATCACCAAAAAAAAGGGGGTCAACTTCTTGTTCAAACAAGTAACAGTGGTTGCAACAGTAGACCCAAAATTTGAAGGGTTCAAGCCACCATAATATACTCCACCACTCCCCATCAAAGGCAGGACAAGCCATATGGGGCTGGCCTAGGGCTGGACAGGACCCGAAAGGGCTGACCTAGGGCTGGACATGGCCCGTAGGTGCTGGATGAGCCTCATAGGGGCTGGCCGGAGGCTGGACGAGGCCCGTAGGGGGTAGTGGAGTTGTTGCAGGGAGGGTCGTCAGACTGAGGCTTCAAGTTGAAAGCAAAGCGAGGTCCGGCGGGCGTCGGGTCACCACCCGCCGAAGGTGGAAGCGAGGAAAGAATGCCAAAATCGAATTTGGCTTTGATACCAACTTGAAAAAAGAGAAAAGGATAATTCTTATTGCTATACATTCCCCTGTATATATAACATAACAAGGAGCAATTAAAGGAAAGAAATAAAATAAACTAAAGTCACAATAAAAGAGAAATTAAATAGGTCAACATGACCAATAAAGACAAAATAAAATCTCCTAAAATATCCTAAAAGATAATTATTTCCAACAGGTTACAACCGCAAAGAATACTCAATCAAATGGGCAAAGGTAATACTATCCTCCAATGAAAGGGTGAGATTGTGAGAAACAATTAACCACAATGAATCACTAAAGACCAACTTCTTGTTCAAACAAGCGGGCAAGGGTGGAGAAATCATCCACCAATAAAAGATGAGATTATGGGAAATATCAATCACAATAAATCACCAAAGAGAGAGGCCGATGTCTTGTTCAAACAAATGGGTAAGGGTGGAAAATATCATTCACCAGTAAAGGGTGTTATTGTGGGAAAATACCATCCACAATAAATCACCAGAAAGGCCCAAAGAACACTGGTTGTAACGGAAAAATGGACGTCATCGGAAAAAACGGAAATATCGATCACCATAATATATTTACCACTTCCCCTCAAACTGAAGGTAGGAATGTAAATCAAAATCGAAAATTGAAAAGGGTGACCATAGTGCGGAACCAGAAAGAGAAATAAGAAAATATGAGATAGGCAAAGAATGGTTCATGTAATTGGGTGATAATAGCGGAAGCGGTCAAAAAACCACGGAACCTGCCTTTAATACCAAGCTGAAAAACAGAATTGTAGGGAAAGTAAAAGAAAGAGGAGAAGAGGAGAGATGCCCAAAAGGACTACATTTTGTATTCTCTCACTTGATACTTTGATTACAAGACTCGCATCTATATATATAGGGTGGAGATAGAGATAATATCAAATCAAATCATATCACAATCCTATCCCATCCCATAAATCACGGGATTTACATCCCAAAACTATAAAATAAAATCATTTCATAACTAATGAGATTACAATAAAATATGGGATTTTTTCATATCTTCCAACAAATGACGCATTAGGTGGTTATATTATCGTGTATAGAGTTCCAAGAGTTAATCTGTTGAATGCGTCTATTAGATTTGCTTATATAGAAGCATATATATGATGCTGTGTTTGGTATGGATGTAACTTTTTCCTTTTTGGTGGTATGTCAATTTAGAGACACTTTTGACCTATAGAGAGGAAAAAAAAGTTAAAAAGGTAGAGATGGAGACAACCATGATATAGTTTGAGTAATTTGCCGTCAAAGCTTAGGATCATAGGTTTTGTCGACCCCCTAGCTCGTGTTCATAAGTGAATAACCATCTCCAACTGAAAAAAGCTAAAACAAGTAAGATTTGCTGTTTAGAGAAGTAAAATTGAATATTACGAGTAATAATGCACCTATAAAATTAGTTGAAAACAAAGAGGAATGTGGTTACAATTGGGGAGAATGCATTTAAAAAAAGTCATTCTAAACCCAAACTTAAAAACTTCTTGGGATCTGAAATGATCCCATTTAAGAACAAGAATTTGACAAGCTTCTAGCCAAACACCTGCTAACTTGGACATGAAAGAATTATGAAAAACTTGAAATAGGCCTTGTCTGCAGAATTCTGTGAAGATTTGATTTTGATCCTTTTTTCCCCTCATACCGAGAGTTGTAGGAAAATTATCTTATTTGGGCTCGCAGATATATTTAGACGGGCAGTACTAAATATTCATTGTCTTAACATTTCTCTTGTTTTCCTTGGTGAAAATGGTGTTTTCACACACGCACGCGCACGCGCGCGCGTGCGCGCACACACACCCAGAGAGAGAGAGAGAGAGAGAGAGAGGTCAACATTTGCGTTACATATGTATAAGCCATCATGAAACAAATGGAACATAATAAGAGAGTTCTGTCTACAATCACAAAATATTAGATTAGGGACTTTTTGGGCATGTATCACCTTTGTCTACATGTCATGTTTTCAACATGGGTATGTCCGCACTTTCGAGAAAGTCTATGTTGCATCTAAGAAAAAATTGGATTAGTGAACATGCCTGTCAATTGGACTTGTTGCGCATGTATCACCTTTGTCTACATGTCATGTTTTCAACATGGGTATGTCCGCACTTCCGAGAAAGTCTATGTTGCATCTAAGACCATGAGAGTTCCAATTTACCCCCCATATCATCCAAAATATTTTGGATCCATTCGTTTGCTAGTGCATTAAATATGAGTTCTACCACCGTTTTGAGCAAATTCTTTGTATACCATTTTTTGGAGCAATACATAACACTCATTCGGGTCCGTCCTGGGTAGGAATCCTCATAATACACTTTCATAGAATGTGCTAGTTGAAGCTTATCAGTTTCAGCATTCACTGTAGCTTTAGCATTGCATTTATAGAAGCTTCTCTGATGATTATGGAAGAGAAGTTGCTTTTGCTTGTTCATTTGGCTGCTAGTTTCTAACAACTAACGAATTACATTACATTTTGTGGCAGATGCTGGAATCAGCTCTAGCTCGGTTGCTTGAAGGATGCCATGTACCACCACCAGATAGAACAATAATATCAGATCCTCCTCAAATCTTTACTAATTTCTGGACTCAGTTGCAGATGCTATTGAAGAATATGCTAGCCACTGCACTCTCAGCAAATACAAATAGATCCTCTCTCAATTCTCAGCACCAAACTCCATCTAATAATAATCGGTCTGTAGATGTTGGAAGGCTGAGGGAGCTTTACAAGATGTCTTTGAAGTCCACAGATTTCACTCAGTTGCATGCCATGCACAGCTTATGGACATCATCGTCGTCATAACCAACACCAGCTCCGTGCACTTTGCTACACAATCTTTATGTACATATCTGTAAGGTTGTGGTACAAAATAAACCTTATAATACCTGGTTACTTTGTAGTAGTAATTATGTATATATATGTACATATACGTAGCCTACAAAGATTCTGGGAAGAGGATCGAAGGTTCATAAAAAGTAGAAATAAGTAGTTGGAATGGGGCTGAAAGGTGTTGGATACATGTTTTCTGCATCTGAAGTCATTTGCTAGCCCTATTTTGTGATTAGTATGTTAATTAATACACTGTTATTTGCAAAAGCTGAAGACTTCCATAAATAATTTTTCATACTGTGGAGGATGTAGTAAATATATGGGAGGCGTGGCATCTTTTTTCCCGAGCCACATGGTTTTGCAAATTATATATTAGACTCAAGTGGTTTGAAGCATGTTTATGAAAATCGTGTTTTTAAGAAAAACGCCTTTACAACTGAATGAAAGTGGCTTTGTAAGAGACATTATGGGAGCTGGCTTGTGAAAATACACCTCAAATATGAAGACATGTTTTTGAGAGGGGTAATTCTTTGGTGATAATTTTCATACAACTTTAATACAACCTCTTAAAAGATGTGTCTATCTCTCTCCTGTATCACTATGGGGTCCAGTGACATCACAGGAGAGAGATAGACACATCTTTTTAAGAGGTTGTATAAAAGTTGTATGAAAGTTATCACCAAAGAATTACTCTTTTGAGAGAAGCCTACATCAGCAAACAACCTGGCTGGCAAATCTATCGGCATTACAAAACAACGAACTTTGACATTGGAAGGTTTGTTTTTTTTTATCTGATCAATTTGGTTTCTGCATTTAAGGATGCGGGGGTGTAAGCTGCCCAATTTTCTAATACCACAAAATTGGAACACTACCTGACAAAAATAAAATAAACTACAAGCTTAAATGGTAATTGTCAAATCTAAAACCAAAATAGACATAACTCCAAAATCAAGATAAATTTAAATCGAAATACAAATGATACTAACTCTCAAATATCAATTTCTAAAACAATTGGCACATACGCCAAAAATCCTGAAGGTACAAAACCTCACTAAACTACAAGGTCTAGAACTTCAAGCTTGCTAATCTCAACATGGTCCAAGCCACTACTGGATACTACGATCATAACCTGAAAACATTTTCTGGCTACACTCATAAATTGAAGGCACTCGAGATGCATGGAGACATCTGGGTCAGTATAAACTGGTATGAGTAAAACATGAGACCCGAAATAATCCATGAACAAACAAAAAGAAACCAAAATAATATGTCATGACAAGACGCGAGTACCTCCGCTGAAATAGACCAATACCAAGCCCTTAACTGCGTTTTTAGTAAAAACTCAAACATGCCAACTATCCGAAATTAAGTTTTACTTGTCCATACCACTCTTTATAATATTCTGAGCTCGTTAACTATTTTAATATGCTCCAAATAGAAAGTGGTTCTAAACTTCTACAATAATAACGTGATGAGACACAAGACTTTAGTTTCACCCACAAGGTTGAACCAAGGGATGACAGTTTAGTTTCTCGTGCTCATACTAAATATCAAATCTACTTACCTTACGTAGGAGAGGTCTAACCTGCACAAAAATGTTAGTGGACCCACCCTCCTGCAATCAAAGAGATTAACACAAAATAATGATATAAACACTAAACTTGAATAGACTAAAAGTCCTTCAATAAGACCTTATCTCAAACAACCTAAAAACATAAAATAACTCTACCATATCATTTACAAAACATGTAGAAGACTTAAGAATTAAAGATATTCTCATTCCTAAGACCAAACATGCGAAAAGGAAAACTGTACATTTTGTCCACTCAACCACCTCACTGTAAAGTCTAATTTTGAAGCTCTAAACGACATTTTTAGGAAAAAGATAAAACATGAAAAATGTCCATAACAAAATTTCTCTTTAAGATGTCGAATGCCTCAATTTTACCAATTCATTTACTATTTTTAAAGAATATAAAGCACTACTACCTGTGTGGGAGATATTATTAGTATATCTACAATTAAGCGTTTAGATGTAATAAAGTACTTCAATTACAATAATATCACATAAAGAAAATGTCCAGAATAGTACTTTACATTAAAGCATCATAGTCTAACATATTCACCCATATCAAACAATATATTCAACAATACGAAATATCGTGACTAAGACATAAGCTCCATCACCTCTTCTAACAAGAGACTCCGACAATTAGTTTCTTATTCACGATCAACGTATAAGCAAAACATGATCATATCCATGAACAACAAAAATATTGTACAATATCGTGATAAGACATAAGTTCCATCATCCCTTCCAACAAGAGACTCAGGCAATTAGTTTCTTATTCATGATTTTCAAAGCATAGAAATATAACTTTGTAGTAGGCTACCCTGCAAAAGTGTGTGTGTGGCCTACCACCCTGTTCCAGGAAAACATGTTAGAACATTACACCGTAAAAGTGCATGCAATTTTTAGTTTGTACCAAATCCACAATTACTACCACAATTGCACCTCACATTGTGCCAAAACCTACATACCCATAGGTCCCCCTCATACCCTAGCCACTTCTCCGGGTTTGACACTTACTCCAATCGGGCGTATCGAGTATCGAGTGTGCCCCAATCCCGAATAGCTACGACGTATGAGAAAATAATATGCCACTATTCGACTAAAATGCGTATAAGATCCAACGTCACACATTGAGATAGGATAACACACCACTATACAGTGAACAAAACAAAAAGGGCATCGACCCAAACCCATTCCTCAAGGCATGTACCTCTGATTGGACATGAGTACCACTTGCTGCAAGACATAAGGGTTAGTTTCTCTGTAAGCAGTGGATTCAAATAAAAGCAAAGGATTGTGGTGTTGGCTTTAGATTTTTCCTTTAGATTCATTTCATAACATAACTGAAATAACAATCAGATGAATATATCCATATCACATATTCATTCCAAGTTCATATCCATCATTGGATAAATCAAGTAATGTAAATTCCATATACAATATCAACGGATTCATAACTCTCCACCATATGAGATTACCACGTGGACTAACATTATCCATATCACATATTTACTACCATTCCATATCCATCTTTTAGATAAATCAAATATTGTCAATTTCATAAACAGTATCAAATTCTCAAGTCTTCACCATAGGAGAGTAATACATCAATTATAAAATCCGTATTGAATCTCAAATGATTCATATTCCTCAATATATGAGAATAAAACCCAAATTTCCATTAGCTAGTGAAACGTTTAAACCTCAATTTCCAAATTCCAATCATTAGATAGAGTGAGACTCTTACTCATAGTTCCATATAAAATTCTTAGCCATACGAGATTAACAAAACAATTATTATTGCACAGAATACAACTTTACTCACATTAACCATCATCATTTATTATGACATGATTTTACTCACATTTGTTTATAGCGAATCAAAAGATTTCTAATTCTCAACCTATGGGAATAATTAACATAACTGGCATCTATTAAGGGTACAAGATTTACTCACCTTCATATATTTACAGAATAAAGTTTGTTATTGGAAAAGTAGACAAGTTGCGATTCCTACAATTCATGCTAATAAAATAGAAACTTAAATACATGTTCATAATAAAAAAATGTAAGACAATGATTCATGCTCTTACAAGGGCCTTTTTGTAATTTCATCTAACGTGTATTCTAAACTCAAAATAAGGATCCTCACAACATTCTAAGACCACCAGTTCTGACGGCGTAATTCTAGGAATTACAGATAATTAACTACGAATTATAGAAGTTAACAATAAATATAAAACGTGGGCCATAATTCAACAAATATACCCAAATATAAATTTATACATGAAACTATTTTAATAGGTTCAAAGTGCCACAAGAATATTTTTGTATTTTCTCCAAATTTTAGAAATAGCAGACACAATTAAAATAATAAAAATTTTCAATTAAATCAACTACCAAATAGTGATTTGACTAATAATCCACAATGATTTGCAACTCAACTACCAAATTATAAATTGTGTTTATAAATACTAACATATTACATAAATAATTTAACACGACTTTGTAATTTTATGAAACCAAAATAAAATATCCTACTATTTTAGAATGGAAATTGTACCATACTAATTAAAATAAATAGCTACAACTATGAATAATTAATGAAAATTACCACGACTTAGCGACGTCTATCAGTGATCCCAGCCCATTCCTTGTAAGGACATATTCACAACCTACTGCTTTTAAAGACATCATAGATTACCTTGCTATCTTAGGACTACTTGGTCTAGCCCACTGCTTTTAAGGACATGTCATGACCAAGTGTCCGCCCATGCAAAATTTCCCAGAACTTATCAAACCTATCTAAGTTCCGCACTAACACTGTTACATGACCATCCCATTGTGGCTTGACTACTTTGATTGAAATGAACGGGTATCAAACTGATTTACAAATGCCACGTTGTCTAATGTTACCATGTGCTTTCTCATTACTCTTTAACATTATCTAATCATAGCGTCGCATCATCTCTTATTCCATATTAACGCATAATGAAAGTATGAATTGTATTTAAACAACTAAGCAGTTCATATCATAGAAAAATAGAGATATCAGTATGCTGTAAGTTCCAATCGATTGGGCCAGAGTAAGTATCAATCGATTGAAGTCATTTTCAATCAATTGGGGAACAACAATGTCAATCGATTGAAAGGTATACCTTTCAATCGATTGATACAAGTTCAATCAATTGAATCAAAGTTTAATCGATTGAAATAGTCATCTTCTCCAGAGACTGGGTAGTGACTCCCTGGACCTCTGGGATGCCTTTGGTTTCGTTTCGTCACATTCAAAATCATAAGAACATCTACCCTAAGCTATTGAGTGAGTTTGGAACTCACCAAAGTGAAGGGGGTGTGTTTGGTGAGCTTGCCTCCAATGGTGGCTTCCTCTCTCTCTCTCTCTCTCTCTCTCTCTCTCTCTCTCTCTCTCTCTCTCTCTCTCTCTCTCTCTATCTATCTATTCCCTTATCTACCTTTTTCTTCTCCTCTTCTCCTTCTGTCTTCTCTTCTTCTCCTCCCTTCTTGACAGTGTGTATATATACTGATGGTGTATGCGTGTGTATATATATGAGAGTGTGTATATATAATATCTATCTCTCTTTCTCTCTATACTTTCTCTCTGAATTAATAACCCATTTACACACTAAATGGTCACATATGTATAGGGAAAAAGAGGGCAAGGTAGCAGTTCCTGTGCAATCTGGGTGATAAGTTCAGGCCTCTTTCAATCGATTGAGACAGGTTCAATCAATTGAGAACAATATTCAATCGATTGGAGTGAGTTCAATTGATTGGGAGGTTACCTTCCGGCGCATACCGTTTCTCTGTCCACTCTATAGATTTAGGTCAGCAGGGTTTCAATTGATTGAAGTGGCCTCAATCAATTGATAAGGGCACAATGTCCTTTAAATTGATTGGGAAAGGTTTTACAAGAATTATTAAGGCAATCATATCCAATCACGTATATCAATATACATTAAAAAATATAGGGTATTACATTGTAATACCCTATATTTTTGTAATGTATTATATGAACAAGACCTTGTATGCTTCTTTTAATACTTGTAAGAGTTTAGCTTTACCTTTGGTATAATCTGCATCCCAATCGATTGGCATGTTTTCCCAATCGATTGCCACCAATTGATTGAAGCATTTAATACCTAACACTAATCGATTGCCACTCATGCCAATCGATTGGCAGTAGTAGGACAAATTCTTTTGCTTTGGCTGGGGTTTCTCTATGTGAACATATCCTCTATATATATGTGATCAATTTCGCACCTTTTTCTGTTTCTAGAATTAATTTTAGAGAGAGAGAGAGTGTGTGTGTGTGTGTGTGTGTGTGTGTGTGTTTATATATATACACCCATATATATATATACATATATACACCCATATACCTATACACACAGATGGATTGAAGGAGAAGAAGAAGAAGACCAGGAGAAGAAGAAAAGAAAAAAAGACAGAAAGAGAGAGAAGAGACATACAGAGAAGAGGAGAGAGACAGAGAGGGAACAACCATTAGAGAAGCTCCAAGCTTCATTACACACACCCTTATCGCCTAAGGTGAGTTCTAAACTCACTGAGTACCATTATATTGATGTTAGGACTTGTTTAAATGAAGATAAGAAGCTGGAATCATATTTTCCCATATTATGTAGTTGGGCTGTCTTCGCTGTAAAGAAGACGAAGTCCCAATCGATTGAACTTTTCCAAATCGATTGCTAGTGTTGTTAACCCAATTGATTGATATTTTATACAATCGATTGCCATTGTCGATAACCCAACCAATTACCATTTTGTGCAATCGATTGTTATGGATTGTGACCCAATCGATTGGATGTTTTCCCAATCGATTGTTACTGTTTTTATACCAATCAATTGGACCTCTGTCCCAATTGATTCGCAGTTTCAGAATGTTGATATTCTTGTTTAGTTTATACTATAATTGCTAAGTTGTTTATTTAACTATTCAATAATCACTACATGCTATACTATTGTAATACAAACGTGATAATGAGATAATGCGATGTAGGATCGTAGTGACGATAAGATTAATAGATAATGGTTGTGACGTTAGATAACGTATAGTTGTGAATCATTTGGAGTTAGCATTCATTTCATTCAATGTAATCATGCCACATGGGATTGTCATGTATTGATGTTAGAGTTGAACTTAAGTAGGTTTGTTAAGATTCGGGAATCTTGCGTGGGGGTGCCTTAGTCGATCATATGCTCTTAAAAGTAGTAGACAGACGATGGTGTCTATGACTTGCAGTGGACTAGACCAAGTAGCCCTAAGATAGCCAGATGATCTAATCATATGTTCTTAAAAGCGGTAGACAGACGAAGGTGTCTATGAATTGCGGTGGACCGTGATCACTGGTAAATGTTGCTAAGTCGTGGCATTAGAATGATATACTATTTCTTAAAGCATTATATCCCTGTAGTGCGGTGAACTGGGCATATGTTCTTAAAAGTTGGGGATGGATTGACATGGTGTCCATGACATATGGTGGACTGTGCATATGTTCTTAAAAGCGGTGGATGAAGCGATGGTATATCTATAGAAGTAAACTACCGTCGAATATGTTCTTCTATCAGAATGTGTTGTCGGTCTAAATTTAGTAAGACGTTAGTAATCAGATAATCGGTTTGATTAAAAGAGATGATGCCCTCAACGAAATTTAATTGTTTATCATTCATAGCATGTAATAACTTCAATAGTTGATACCCTGTTAGTATCTAATTCACTCAGCTTTCATTAAGCTGACGGTGTTTAAGCCGTTGGACATTTCTATGTTCCAGCGCACCTTGGTTATGACTATACAGGTGAAGAACCTGCAAGCGAGTACTACTATGCCGACGACGATGTTCTTGTGGAGGATTATCCCGACGGAGTTTAGACAGAAGAGGATTATTATGCTGTAACAACCCTAAAATTTGTATGTGTGTAAAAAATTGTTTTAATTATTATTTTTCAGTTAGCAATATTATGTGGGTGTGCCTAGGTAAGACATGTGTTGAAAAATTTTAAGTTTGGAGAACCCATGAATTAAATTGCTAGTAAGCATATTTAATTTGTTAGTACTACCAGTAATATTTCCCCGGTTGTTTTTGTATTAAAATTTTTAATGTTTCATTGTTATTATGATATTAGATTTTGAGCTTTAATTAAATTATATGATAAATTATTGTATGACCGAGTTACAATTTTTGTAAAATGACGAGTTTAGTTTCGGATAGTGCTTCGGGGCCCATAAGTAAGTTAATTAGTGAATTTAACATGAGCATTAAGTGCCTGGGACATGGGTACCCTTTGGGCTAGTGTTTAAGTATTTTAAAATGCATTTAGGCTCATATGTGTCTTTGGGAGCCCACAATCCTAAACTAGGGAATTAACTTAATTATATCATTAAGAGATATATGTATCCACCTTTAGAAGAACAACAAACCCTAGCCCCCAATACAGTTCTAAACACAGAGAGAGAGAGAGAGAGAGAGAGAGAGAGAGAGAGAGAGAGAGAGAGAGAGAGTCACAAAAAAAGAAAAGTGAATGAGAAGAGGAGTGGGCTGTAGGATTTTTGCATATCCATCATTATCTTCATCATACTCATCATCTTATCAATAGTTTCATAAACGGTGATGTAATTATTTGTTCCATTCGTTTCATTTTATTTTTGTTACAATTTTTCGTCGATTAGAATAGGTTTAGTAAATCAGTAGAGGACCCATGAAATTGTGTTGGAGTATGTATATATAGGTGTATGTATACATATGTATGTTCGTTATTAGTGGATTTAAACTTTGAGATTTATTTGATGATTTTCAAATTTATTTAAACGAGCTCGGATCTGTTTGAGAGAAAAATTATAAATAATTCATACGTTGATTGTTTCAACATTTTGCTAGCGAGTCCTATGTAAAACGCATTTCTGCACACTTTTTGTCAAATAGTGTTTTCCATGCTTCTGCATCATTTGGGCAGCAATTGACAATTACAGTAGTAGTCAACAAATGACTAATTGAGAATTTTATGATATGGAGAATATGATTTCTTATTACATGTTTCATGTATGCTAATATTGAATGTTTGGTTGAGGTAATCATATCTGAAATAATTGGCTTTATATTGTGAAAATTTTGATAAAAGGTAAACTAGATATGTTAAATAGTATATTGGTGGTCTTATAATTCGATTGAAAAATTTTGTGGAACCATTGTTATGGGTAAATTGATAAATCCCTTTATTGTGAGAAATTGGAACGCATCTAAAAGTTAGAGATGTGATTGGACTATGATGAGACAGAACTATGTGGTAAATGTGAATTAAAAAAAATGGGAATAAAACGAATGATAAACGATAATGACAACATAACTCCTTTAGTGTTTAATGCACCTCATTGTGTAATATATTTTGGTAGCTCGACTTGCTAAGTGTACCTTTGCCAGTGGTTGTATGGTCAAGCTGGCCTAAGCCTTATACCCGACTTATTTATTAGACGTTTTGGCATAGTGGCCAACCTTCTGTGCGTACCTCTGGTTTGGTTGATACCCCACCCAAATTGGTATTGGAGTGGGCGTTGGTATTATGTTTGGGGACACATGGGATATCTATGTGGCCTGTACCATGGAGGGTGGCCAAGGTGGTGAACCTAGGGAACACAAAGATAATCTTAATGCTAATAAATAATAAAAATGGATTATTTCATAAGACTGATAAACGTGGAATAATGAACGCGATGTTTAGGTTAGAATGTAGACGGTTTATATATGGAATTATTCGCCTAGTTTGTGATCATTCGATTTACAGGATGGTGGGTCCATTAACTTTTATGCAGGACTGGCTTACCATAGATATCCGACGTGTAAGTATTCGGTTAGTATTAGTTGGGTTTGGGACCACTGCCACCACATTGAAGGAAACTACTCTTCTGTCCTGAAATGTGTGTGGAACTACTGTTCTAACCTGACAGAGTTATGTGTGATGGCGTTGCTTATTTTATGTGTGACAATAATGTATAAGGTGTTTTGGTTATATTTTCTTTGTGAGTATTCTTGGGAGCCTATGGAACATCGCTGTTCACTAAGATTTATTTAATATTTTTGGTTAACTCATACCAGTATTTTATATACTGACCCGGATGCGTAATGCAGTCGGGGCGTTTCTATGTGAAACGTAGTCGAATGTATCTGTGCAGGTTTAACGAGTGTAATTAAATTATTTATATTTAGTTTAATTCCTGGCAATGTGAGCTTTTTATTTAATGAGTATTAAATACTATTTTCAATAAATTGTATATTAGCCTATGTGGGGGTGTCACTCTCAGGGTTTTGGCAATTGAATATTAGTTCAGATACATGCTCTGGATTGAATATTTGATTGTCCAAAAATCGGGGTGTGATAATCTGGTATCAGAGCCAGGTTAGCTTAGCGAATCTAAGTGACTCTCAGGTGTGGTTTATGGGTTGGTTAGAGCCTTAGGTTTACGGATTTTTGGGGTAGGAGTTATGTATTATAATGTGCTTCTTTTGCTTTATGCTGCTATATGTTTCATGGTACTATGTGTTTTGTCCAACTACGTGCTTTGTAATGTGTTAGTCATAAATTCATGTTATTTTTGGGATGACTTTATAGGACCATACATGATACTGTTTAGATTTGTATATTATTGCATGCATCTTTTGTTGTGACAATGGGGGTCGTGTCGAGGAGAGTGTTGTTTTGGCTTATGGAGTAGCAATGTGAATGACTATCTATGTGAAAGACTGTGAAAATCTTATTTAGGAGTTGGAGGTAGAGATTGGATATCTGGACTTTTTATGTGATCAACTGGTTTTCTTATCTCTATTGATTATCTACTATTTTTCTGATGCGAAATCTATTACTATTGGTATTATGGATTTCTTATCTCGTGGTGCAGATATTATCAACGGGTATTCTGGGTTTCTTATGATTATGTTGTCTCTATTCTCTACTGCTATTTTATTATTGAATTCCGGGGTTATGCTTTCATCGAGCAATTATATTATTTATGGTTTTCAAGAGTAATTGTTAATGGTATTCTCCTTTGTGTGACTTATTATAATCTGGACGAGTATTGAAGTATCATTAGTGGCAACATTATATTCAGTCTTATTCTCGGTGTGAAATTTGAAATGGATATGTTAGTGAGATTATATATATGATCGACAAGATAATTGGGTACCTCAAGAAGGAGTAGTTGTTGGGTTTGTGCCCTCAAACCATTACTTTATGTATAAGACATTGACATTCTAATATATGGATATCAACTTTACATTTTATTATGTATGTTTTCTTTCATGAGATGATTGTTAATCCTTGAGTATCATAATAAGTAATTTGTGTATGTATGAGATGTATACAAGTGAGATATGAATTATTATTCATTGATACTTAGAATATGTCACAGTGGATGATGAGACTGGATATCTCATCAGGTTTACACTATAGCATAATTAACTACCATTGGATGGAGTGATGAATCTCAATCACTAGAGTTTAACTCTTAGTTAATATGCTAGTGCTTATAGTGCATTGACGGACTTGAGCTTACCTATTGATGCTTAAGACTGTCAATAGTCGATAGGAACTCATAACTTATATAAAGTACATGTTTTCAATCTTGAGACGATTATGAACACAGACTGTGGATAAGGCTTCGTTGACTTACCAATCAGTGAGATCTTAATGATCAACACCTGGGTATCTTGGGTATGTCATGTTCATAGGGTTGTGAACATATATTGTCAAGATAGAGTCTACCCTCTGATGTAGAGTAAGCATTCCCTTGAGAATATTACCAAGTTGATTACTGAGAACTGTAGTCTTGTTGATAAGTAGTTATCAACATGTTTGGTAATCATGAGGGGTGAATGAGACTCAAGGAATACAAGAAGTAATCATGATTCAGGTTGACACTAACAGTTATCTAACTACCTAAAAATGATTATGAATGTTTAAAGTAAAGGGACATTAGTACACCATAGAAGTCTAATCATCGCTTCGGATATATTCTTTTGCGTTGAAGTTCAGCTATCGTTTTATAGTGGAGTAAACGTTATCTGACCAACTGGTTAGTTTGCAAATCAAAGAGTTTGGTCATGGGAATTAACAACTGGTCTGAGCCAACAATGAAGAGCCTAGGAGGTCCCACTCTTAGCTCTGCTAGGATGCTTGGAAGGGCACTTGAGGATCTTGTCAAGACAAGTTCGACCTATCGAAAGTGTTTCAATCGATTGAAGTCTAGATAAGTTCAATCGATTGAAGAGCCTTCAATCGATCGAAGGTTCGATCGATCGACACCACTTCGTCGATTGAAGGCTTAAAGTCGGTTTGGAAAACTATAAATAGGGCAGCTGTGTATAGATTTCTAATCATCGTTTTATCGCCCAGAAAGCTGTAGAAACTATTTAGGGTTCCCAAACCTTCTCTATGCTCTCTAATAGGGTTCCCAACCCTAGTCCTTCTGGCAAGCATCTTTAGGAGTCATAAGGGTGAAGACAACCTATTGGAGGCTGTTTCACTATCAAGAAAGAAAAAAAAAACTCAGAATTGGGTTCAAGGCCTAAGGTATAAACTCTTCTCCCTCTTGTATGCATGCATCTATAGGCTTAATAAGTAGCAGATCCGGGCATACCAATAAAAGTTTCGAGCTTTGTTTTCCGCTGTGCGTTTAAGTAAAATTTTAAACCTATTTTGCCTTCAATTAATATCAGAGCCCTCTTATTTGGATCTATAGATGCATTTTGGAACACTAGTTTTGATTCGCATGTTGATTTTAGAACTGTTTTCAATACTGCATAGTCACAGATCTTTTTCTGCAGTGTTTTCGCTGCAGAATACAAATGTGTGATTGTATTGGTTGCATGTAAGTTTCGATCGATCAAAGTTGTGTGGATCGATTGAAACTCTCTCTTCTCAAGTGATCGAGCTTCTGTCGATCGATCGAACTTTGTTCTGTTCGATTGATTGAACATGGTTCGATCGATCGAGATTGATTCTCTGTCCAGATGTTTAGTATACAGTTTTAAAGGTTTTAAAAATTATATACTTTAATTTTATACTATTCTGTAATTTTTTCAAATCATTCTGTGAAATTGAAAAGTTCAATCGATTGAACTATGTTCAATCAATCGGAGTGTCGACCGATTGAAGTGTGACAGAGAACTGAGATACTCTTTTAAGTTCTAATAAAGTACATAATGAGTTTATGTACTGTGTGAATCAATTAGGGGTTCCAATAGTTTTATGTATTTGTTATATATGCATGGATGTGCGTACGACTAACCGTTTTGCAGCAAGATTACTCCACTATCTCCCATGGCACCAAGTCCTTAAATTCTATATTTTGAATGATGAGAATGGTGTATGTTGTATTTTATTTTGGGTTGATTTAAGGCATGTGTAAAGGGCACTGCGACTTCAATCCAACAAAAAGGAAAGTCGCACCAGTTTCCCTAGCCATTTATTTTATTGCTTTATTTTCTATTTCTAGATAAATTGTAAGCTTAGAATTAGGAAGCCCATGAAGATGGAGCAAGAAGTCGTTGTCCATGAAGATGAAGCCGGAGGCGATCAAACCAAGAAGGAGGTTCATGGAGATAGAGCCATGGGAGATAGAGGCATTGTTGAATGCCTTTATTTTCATTTTAGTTTTTTGTTTCATGTGATTGGTTTGTGATGGGCATTTTTAATTATATTGTTGCTACTTGCATGCACGAAAAACAAGTTTTCTAAAATAAAATTCAAAAACCGTTTTCAACATATTAGTAAACATTGGATGTTTATCGGTAATGTGTAAAAATAACTTTTTCGAAAGCAAAATCCTTTACTTTTAAATCTAGTGGGAGAGGGTCTTATTAATAACACCCACGATCTTCCATTAACAGTTCACTGTAAGATGAGTAGTTCATTCCGTGTCACCTCGCTAGGGGTTATCATTCCATACAGAGGGTACACTACTCATTGGTTACTAGATGTGAACTTTCTATGGATAGGATCAATCAGTTGTGTTAGAGGGTGACCACCTGTGGACACGCGGCGTTCCACCTCTTGTTGGTTTTGAAACTTGTTGTTTGAAATTGATTTGGATTAAAGAAAGAAAAGGAAAGGTCTGTTGAAAACAGATACAGAGTCGCCACTTGGTCTTTAAGGAACCAAGAAACCTAATTTTGACTCACCCAAATGGATAAAGGGCACCGACCCTTCATGACCAAAGAACTTGGTTCGGGGTTTTGGTACGAGAGAGGAAGGAGCCTTTGTCGCGACTAAAACACCCTCAACTCGCCCCGTCTTTCGACGGGCCTCAATTAGCATCCAAATAATCATCTTATACTATGTATGGTTCGACAATTAATACTATGATAGTATATTACATCACATAAGAAAATTTGAAATGGAAGATCTAAAGATAAAATATCATTCATAAGATCTAAGCCAAGTATCACACAATGCAAAGTGAAAGATCACACAAATAAACTTAGGAAAAATCGTCTAATCACATATCAAGTAATTAAGTTCCCTAATCTAAAGGGGACATGAATTGTTCTTGAAACAAATAAACAAAGAAATCAAAATATGCTTAGCAAGCTAGAATGATGCATGCTAATCTTTGAGAAAAGAAGACCTCTCAATCCCCGGGACGGATGAGAAAGGATGATTAGATCGAGGGGAAGCATGGATGTGTGATCGTGATCATTCCTTATAATCTTCTTAGATTGGGAATTACAAGAATCCCAAATCTTTGCATGGATGCAATGTATGTATCTAGAATGTGCCAAGGTTGTAGGGTGTTTTGTGTTCATGGATTCCAAGAATGACTTAGAAGTCTAGAATGTGTAGGAATGAATGAATGAAATCAACATGGGATATGTACAAATGTAGTATGAACTACTTCCTAAGAAATGAGCTAATTTGTAGTGCATATAAGCATCAAATCAAAGAATGAAAGTTAAAATGTGCTTGCTGTGAATAGTGGACAGAACAGTAACTAGATCTTTTGAAAATTGAAAAGAGGGGTTAGGAAGGTTTTCAATGAATTATATTTTATGGAGATCTTCCTTATTATGTCTGAAACACTACCCAAAAAGCCAAACTTTAATAACTATCACAGGTTGAGAGAAATCATGTAAACAACGAAGGTCACTCAGAAACAGAGTCCGTACTGTCGACTGAAATCTTAGAAAATCTTAGAAAATGAAAGCAAATGATCTGGAGGCCCATTTTATACAGAAAGTTCCCTAAGACATTGACGGTTAAGGGAAAAATAATTTGGGACCACCCCTTTTGGAAAGGTTTTCTGAAAAAGAAGTTAGAAGTCCACCAAGCTGCTGTGACAGCAGAGGCAGAATGTCTGGAAGGAATGTTTGGGTCCAAATGGACCATTTTCAAGTATTTCCAAGTCAAACCAAAAATCATGGGTGTTCTCCAATGGGTTAGGAAGACTTTCCAAGTGGCCTTGCATCCATATGTTGAGTATTGAGTTCTATAAAAATCTTTGAACTCAGATTACTCACTGTTTTGACTCACTGTTTTGAAAGTTTTGGGAAAAACTAGAGTTTTCTTTCTTGAGATTAAAATGAGGGGTTTTAAGAGGGGTTTTGAAGTAGATGTTTTGAAAGTATATTTTTAACATCAAATAGAGATTATAACCTCTTGGAATATCAACATCAAACTCATCATCAAGAACCCCCAATATTATTGGAGAGATTCATTTTTATTTGAACATAACTTCAAGGATACCTTGGAGGTATTGAAGTTATAATCATCATCTATCAAACATGTTTTTGAGGTCAAGAGCTACTATCCATAAGGATTCACTCACCTCAAACTTCATGTCATCATCTAGATGATGATGAACTAGTAAGTAAATAAATAAAATAAAAAAGAAATGAGGTAAGAAGAGATGAACATTGTATATAAGCAAGCAAATGAACAAATCAATAGATGATATTCAATGGTGGAACCACAAGCATTCAACCTCTCATATGTGTATATGGGTGAGTACATCACTCTCTAACTCATAGGAAACTCAAAGAAGATGAAGAAGATGGATTGAAAGCTTGAAAATAAAAGTTTAGTTTTTAGAAAACTAAATAAAAAAAAACTCAAATTTGGCTTGGATTTGAAGAAGAAGATCTTGATTTCTCTCTCTATTTCTTCCTAACTTTCTATATCTCTCTCTAATGGCTTCCAAGCTCTCCCCAAAATGGAAGTAAATGGGTCTCCTTTATAGGCCAACTTGGGGAGGTATTTTGGGTTTTAAAAAGTCTCTAATTGATCCAAAATCCCGGAATAATCAAAACTATGTCGTTTTATTTGTTGAAAATTTGAATTAAAACTCAAAAATTAACCAAAAATTACAAAAAAAAAAATGAAAAATCACTCAGAGTGCCGCCGCGGCACTTGGCCACAGCCGCCGTGGCAGTGGGCCAGTGCCGCCGCGGCAGTCAACTTCCCCGTTGACCAAAAATTGCATTTTGGCCCCCAAAACTCCGAAAATTCGCGAAACGGCCCTATTTCGTCCGAAATTCACAGAAAATTCATACGAAATCCAAATTGAGATTGTGATATAGCGTTGGAAAGGTATTAAGGTCTAATTTCTATAAAAAATAGTTTGGAGTTGGGTCACTTTGGAAAGTTTTGCGGTATTCGCGATAAAAGCCGAATTGATCGTATTTTTCACCTTTAGAAATTCATAACATATTCGTTTTAGATCCAAAAATTATGTACGAAATACCGTTGGAAAGCTATTGACCTCTAGTATTTGATAAAAATATTTCAATGTCGAAAAGAAGACTTTGATTTTTGGTCAAACTTGCAGTCAAATCAGTTAAACAGTGCACTTCCAAGAAATTCCGGGAAGTTTTGGGAGCCTCCAAAGACTGACGTTTTCGTCCGATTTTCTTTTAAAACATATTTTAAGACTTTTCACATGATCTAGAATGATCTCAGAACTTTTGGGCGAATTTGGATGATTTTGGTCAAACCTTGGTCAAACTTGGTCAAACCTTGGTCAAACCGATCAACGGAGACTTTCCGGGAACTTCCGGGGGTCTCTGGGAGCTTATGATTTCAAATATTCATCTTTTAAAATACCTTTTTTTTTGTTTTGAACAACATCGAATGATTTTTGAGATTCTGAGCCAATCTGGAGAGTTTTGGGCTTTTAGGGGCATTTTGGTCATTTCTGCAAATTCTTTGACTTCTTGAGAGTTAGAGGCAATCTCTGAAAATCCGATCTTTTTAATCATCGAGGTTTGGCATGCTTGTGGCCTCCTAAATCTGTTAGCCGACAAAATGGGGTGTCTACACCACCACACGAAGGCACAACTTGCGGTGGTTGTGATTGGATCCTAGTTAATGGTACACACTAAATAAGCTATGGATAAGGGATCCCACTGTAGACACCCCATTTTGTCGGCTATCAGATTTAGGAGACCCGTAGCTTGTTGGTTCGCAATGATCGTAAAAGACTCAAAAGGACTCTCGGAAGTCAGCTCTATCTCTCAGAATGCTCAGAATGACCAAAATGCCCCTGAAAGCCCGAAAACTCCCAGATTTGGTCCCAAAGTTCTGAAAAACATGCTACGTCGTAAGAAAAGTGATAAAATGAGTTTTTAAATAAAGCCGGAAGAAATCGTCAGCTCCTAGAAACCCCCGGAAGTCCCGGAGGTTCCCCGAAAGTCCCCGTTGACCGGTTTGACCAAGGTTTGACCAGGTTTGACCGAGATTTGACCAGGTTTGACCGAAGTTTGACCGAAATTGTCCAAATTCACCGGAATCATTAGAAAAGTATTAAAATAAGTTTTAAAAGAGAATCGAGCAAAAACGTCGGCTCCTGGGAGCTCCCAGAGGTTCCCAGAACTTCCCGGGAATCCCAGGTTTGACCGGTTTGACCAAGATTTGACTTTGGAATCGGGGCACCGAAACAATTTTCAAATTTTTTTCATGGATACTAGAGGTCAATAGCTTTCCAACGGTATATCGCACATAATTTCTGGATTTAAAACGAATTTATTATGAATTTCCAAAGGCAAAAAAGGCGATCAAATCGACTTTTATCGCGAATACCGTAAAACTTTTCAAAGTGACCTATCCCCGAACTATTTTTTATGTAAAGTAGACTCCATTACCTTTCCAACGGTATATCACAACCTCAATTTGGAGTTCGTACGCATTTCCTGTGAATTTCGGACAAAATAGGGCCTTTTCGCGAATACCGGAACTTCGGGGGGCCTAAACAGCATTATCCAGACGAAGGGAGGAGCAGTGCCGCCGCGGCACTGGCCCACTGCCGCCGCGGCAGTGGCCCAGTGCCGCCGCGGCACTCCCCTCCAGAACAGTCCATTTTTGTAATTAAGTTTGTGGTCCCATTTTGATTAATTAAAAGCCAAAACGACATAGTTTTATGATTTCAGATGTTTGGAGCCAATGGGAGTACTTTCTAAATCCCAAAAACACCCCAAGTTGGCCTATATAAACACCCCATTACTCCTCATTTTGGAGGGGTCAAAGGCAAGTTTAGAGAAAGTTTGGGAGAGAAAGTGTAGAGATAAGGTTAGAGTGGAGAGAAAAGAAGCTTTTTTTCTTTGATTTTTCAAAACAAAAGTGAGTTCTAACTTTGTTTTTACTTCATTACTTCCATTTTCTTCAACATTCAATACTCCCAACCACCATTTTAGTGAGCATTCAAGAGTGTGGAAGCTTCTTCTATGTCTAGTGTCATTACATATGAGTGATACACCAATCTACAAGTCTCATGCTTCATGAATATCATCTATTGATTATCATCTACTTGCTTGTTTACTTATTGTTCATCTCTTCTCATCCCATTTCTTTTTATTTTCTTTATTTACTTACTAGTTCATCATCATCTAAGTGATGACATGAAGTTTGGGGTGAGTGAATCCTCATGGATAGTAGCTCTTGACCTCAAAAACATGTTTGATAGATGATGACCATAACCTCAATACTTCCAAGGTATTCTTGGAATGTATTGAAGTTATGTCCAAAAACAAAATAAATCTCTCCAACAATCTTGGAGGTTCTTAAATGATGAGTTTGATGTAGGTATTCTAAGTGGCTATGATCCTTATTGAGTGTTGAAAACATGTTTTCAAAACACCTATTTCAAAACCCCTCTCAATCCCTCTCATTTGGTTTCAAGAAACAAAACTTTGTTTTCTCCAAAATCTTCAAAACAATGAGTCAAAACAGTGAGTGAGTTGAGTTCAAAGATTTTTCTAGAACACAATACTCAACATATGGATACAAGGCCACTTGGAAAGTCTTCCTAACTCATTGGAGAACACCCATGATTTTTGGTTTGACTTGGAAGTACTTGGAAATGGTCCATTTGGGTCCCAACATTCCTTCCAAACATTCTGTTTTTGCTGTCACAGCAGCTAGGTCAACTTACGACCTCTTTTCCAGAAAACTTTTCCAAAAGGGGTGGTCCTAACTTATTTTTCCCTTAAAATTCAATGTCTTAGGAAACTTTCTGTATAAAATGGGCCTCTAGATCATTCTTTTTCATTTTCTAAGATTTTCTAACATTTCAGACGACAGTACGAACTCTGTTTCTGAGTGACCTCTATTGTTTATACAATTTCTCTCAATCTGTGATAGCTATTCAAGATTGGCCTTTTGGGTTGTGTTCTAGACACAATAAGGAACATCTCCATAAAAAATCATGCATTGAAAACATTCCTAACCCCTCTTTTCAAATTCCAAAAGATCATGCTACTGTTCTGTCCACTATTCACAGCAAGCATACTTTAACTTGCATTCTTTGATTTGATGCTTATATGCATTCCAAATTAGTTCATATCTTAGGAAGTAGTTCATTGTATGATATTTGGCTAGGTTTATTTGTGTGATCTTTCACTTTACATTGTATGATATTTGGCTTAGATCTTATGAATGATATCTTATCTTTAGATCTTCCATTTCAAGTTTCTTATGTAATGTAGTATACTATCATAGTATTAATTGCCGAACCATACATAGTATAAGATGATTATTTGGATGCTAATTGAGGCCCGTCGAGAGACGGGGCGAGTTGAGGGTGTTTTAGTCGCGACAAAGGCTCCTTCCTTTCTCGTACCAAAACCCCGAGCCAAGTTCTTTGGTTATGAAGGACCGGTGCCCTTTATCCATTTGGGTGAGTCAAATTAGGTTTCTTGGTTCCTTAAAGACCAAGTGGCGACTCTGTATCTGTTTTCAACAGACCTTTTCTTTTCTTTGATTCAAATCAATTTCAAACAATCTCAAACAAGAGCAGTGGTCCGAAGCCCGGTATCCACAATCTGGCGACTCCACTGGGGATTTTTATTTTAAAAAAACAAAATAATACAGAGGTTTGACTCATAAGAAGCATCCTTAAAATCATCTTTTTACTGTGTTTGGTTCACCGCATTGCACTCTTGCATTTCCCCCTCCGACTGTGTCTGAAACGCGGCGCTGACATTGTTCAGGTCTTGCTGTGCCAGGGCACAAGTCACCGTTGATATTGTACCTTCCAAGGTATATCAAAAAGAGTAAAAACCTCCGTACTGTCTCCCTAACGGTATATTGGAACTCTCGTCAACGAACCCTCTTTGACTAAACCCAGCCCTTGCATATAGATTCCTGTAGAACCTTTCATAGGACTGTTCATTTATCTTTCCAGATAGGACAATGTGATATAACTGTTGTATGCCCTGACGGGATTACCTGCGCGGTGTAGACGCTTATGTGGCATAGAACAGAACCTCTTTCTTATGATTCCCAAGGCAATCACTCACATGTAGTCACATTGAGTTGACCTGCCTAAGCATCATGACAAGGATGTCTGCTCCATGCTCGCGAAGATATACACTGCAAACCCTGTTTGTCGGTCTTGAGACATAGGAGTATGAAAACCTGCTAGAAAGTATGATCACTATAACCGTACCTACCAGTTTTTCCCAGAAACTCTGTCCAGATATCCCAGATATAACCACATTAACCAGTTTTTTCCAGAAACTCTGTCCAGATATCCCAGATATAACCACATTAACCAGTTTTTCCCAGAAACTCTGTCCGAATATCCCAGATATAACCACATTAACCAGTTTCTCCCAGAAACTCTGTCCAAAATTACCGAAGTATCTTGGAAATCCATGTTTTCCCTTGGTGATCATACTAGAAAGTAAGGTTAGCACACTCTGTATGGCTAGGGCCTTACTTGTTTAGCTGCTATCTGTTAGAAATAGGAGCATCATATAGATTAGGGCTTACATCCGCATGTTTGTCCCATTCGCATGCACTATTCCCCATCAATCTGCACGCGCTGTTTCGAGTCGGTCCACATCACTTTCTTTGTCTGCCTAAAGTCGCCACTGTCAAAGATCTAATCTAGCCCTTTCAAAATCTATCAGGTCAGTATAGATTCCCAAGGTCAGCAGTCAGGGTCTTATTCGTGGGTCAGGAGTGCGGATAATCGGTTAATCAGAATCAGTCCGACAGCTTACGTCAGCATGAATAGGGAAGAGTTGGAAAACAAGGTTACTGAATTGGGAGCGACCATAAGCCAGCAGTCCGACAGCTTGGCCCAGGTTTTGAAGTTCATGGAAGAACTAAAGCAGCGGCGACCGCAACCTCCGCCCGGGTTTCCACCACCAGAGTTTGAGCTACCCCCGCCTGAGAATAATGGGGAAGAAGATTGGTTTCAGGGGGTCCCACCGTCCGCATACGAGAAGAAGCTCCAAGAAAAGATGGACAAGGTTGACAAACTGGAAAGCGTACTCAGGAAAAGCAAGGGTATCGACGATTACATGTTAGATCTGGAAGGCCTCTTCGAGCCTGTCAAGCTGAAACTGCCAGAGAATTTCAAAATGCCTGCCATCGATCGCTTTGATGGAACTGGAAACCCGAAAAGCCACGTGAAGCTTTGTATGAGTATCTTCCAGTCCATGGGTTGCACCCACGAGCACATTGCGATGCTATTCCCGCAAACTCTGGCAAAATCTGCACTATCGTGGTTCCTAACCTTGGAAGCCTCCAAAACCCGGGCCTGGGAGGACATTGTTCGAGTCTTCGTCGATCATTACTCTTACAATCAAGAGCTGGACGTCACCATCAGGGATTTGGAAACAACTCGGCAAAGCAACAATGAATCCTTCGCTGCATTTCTGAGCAGATGGAGGAACAAGGTGGCCCAAATGACCCACCGGCCAATCGAGAAAGAACAGGTGAGGATGCTCATCAGGAATCTGCAGCCGCTCTATCATGAGAAATTATTCTACCAGTCCATCTCCACCTTTGAGGAGTTGTTTGAAGTCGGAACCCGAATCGAAGATGCTATCAGGGAGGGGAAGATCAAAAAGGAAGACCCTCCGAGTCAGCCAAGAAGGCCCAACTACTCCCGGAATCCCCCGGATGTCAATGCCCTTAGCGGCCAACCCATGGCATATCCTCCAAGGCCATACCAACCCTCCAACCAGGCAAATTCCTCCAACCGTCCTTTCCAGAAAAAGCCCCCTCGAAATTTTGCCAAGCTAGAAATCTCTCTCTCCTCAGCCCTAGATCGCCTCCTCAAAAAAGGCCATCTCCAATTACTCCAGCCTCGAAATACCCCGCTCCCGCCTAACTGCGATATGTCCAAGCGATGTACTTACCACCAAGCCCCCGGCCATAACACTGATGATTGCATGCGCCTCCGCCATGATATCCAAGACCTCATCGACCAGAATATCATCGAGCCACCACCAAAGCAGCCTCATATCACCCAAAATCCCCTACCAAACCACCAAAATGTCAACCTCATTGAGTTCAGTCCCGTACCCTTCAACCCTGCTACTTATATCACCCCCCTAGGACAACCCTTGCTTTGCATTGACATCTCGGATTCTGAGGGGATTCATCTGATCGGAGGGGAGAATGACGAGTGGCAGCAGCAGCTTGACGACGAGCAGGACTTGTTCTTCCTGGAAGAGCATGACCTAGGGGCGGTAGACCTCAAATGGTATGACCCTAACGACGAGAGTGATGCTTCCATCTGGAACGAGCCAGAAAAGCCATTTATGGGAACGGATTGTGATTGGTTTAAGAAGGATGGGACTGTAGAAGGGCCTACTCCTGCCGAGATTGATCACCTAACTAGGTCAGGCCGTCATTATCAGCCTCCACAGCCTGCCACCGAAGCCATCGAAAAAGGTCCAGTTAAAGACAAGGGGAAGGGCAAGATGGATGAGGTCATCGAAGAAGACAATGAGCTGATCAAGCAGCTAAAGAAAACCCAAGCACATCTCTCGATGTGGGATATTATGGTGACATCCTATAAGCACAGGCAAGCCGTGTTAAATGCCCTGGCTGGGATTGAAGTCCCCATTGACGCCGCGCCGGAGGACATGGTAGTTTTCTTGGGTGCACTTACCCCCGACCCCATCATTACATTCTCCGATGAGGACCTGCCGCCAGAGGGATCCGCGCACAACAAGGCGTTATACATTACTGTGGGATGTAAGGAACAACAGGTGCCGTTTTGTCTAGTCGATACAGGTTCTGCTTTGAATGTTTGTGCCTTAAGAACTGCCACTGCTTTGGGGGTCAATATCCTTGACATTACGCCATCTGTGCAATCCGTGAGAGCCTATGACAACACTAGAAGAAATGTGATGGGAACTGTTTCTCTCCAAATCCGGGTAGGATCTTTGGTGAGCACCGAGATTTTTCAAGTCATGGACATACCTGCCTCGTTCAATCTGCTAATTGGGAGACCCTGGCTTCACGCCAACAAAGCTGTATCATCCACTGTGCATCAAATGATCAAGTACATTCATGAGAGGGAGGTAAAGATCATCCTCGGTAATAGTTGGGGTAATGAGGCTTTCCCGAATTACGCTCCCATTTTTGAAGTCCAAATACCTGAGCTGGAAGAAGGAGAAATCGGAGGATTCTTCATGGAAGAAGTTCATATGATCAAAGACGAAGACCGATTCCCTGAGGTCCACTCCGCAGTCGTCAACATTGTCCGCAAGATGAACTACTTCCCCGGAATGGGGTTGGGTCGACGCCAGCAAGGAATTCGGGAATTCCCGCAGATCAAAGGGCAACAAGGCACTTTCGGGTTGGGGTACAAGCCCACTGATGAGGACGCCGAGCTACAAAGGCCATGGAAGAAGAGGGTGAAGGGTCTCCCGCCATACCGCAAGACTTTGAATGGACAATTCGTCAAAGAAGGGGATGATTTCCCTTACTTCGGGTTCCCCGAACCCTGGGTCTATCAAACCACTGGGAGAAGGCACCCCGGGCTTGAAATCTTCGCTGACTGCGAGAGACCCCCATATCAAGACCCGTTCTATCCCGAAGAAGTTGAAAAGACCCCAGAGGAAGACTGGTTAAAATACCTTGACACTGAGGCGATCAAGAAGATGTGGGAGGAATCCACTGAGGAGGAGGAAGAGAAGAGGGCCAAGAGCCAAGATGATCAGATCAAGCCAACTGAGGAGGGTCTGAGCAACCAGGCTGTAGAGTCATCTGTCTGTGTCTCCCAATCCCCTGTTCCCCCAAAGTCTGTACTACTGGTTATCGAGTCTGTACTGGAGTCGGCTGCTGTAAGCCCACCACTATCCAATGTAATCACTTCACCTGTCATGAATGAAATGAAAGACGATTCTGCTTACTCCTCTGTGTCTGACACTTGTGAATGCACAGATCCCTCCGAGGATCTCCCAATCGAACTAAAGCAACTAATTGAAAAACCACCTGCTTATGAAATAATCGAAGATACTTTATCAGTTAACTTAGGGGAAATAGATAATCCACAGATTGTGCAAATTGGCTCAACCCTTAATAAAGAAGAAAAAGAAAAATTAACCCTCTTGCTAAAAGAGTTCAAAGATGTTTTTGCTTGGTCTTACGAAGACATGCCTGGGGTCGATCCCGACATCGTCCAACATCATATTCCTCTCCTCCCTAATTCTAAACCTGTCAAGCAGAAACTGAGGCGCATGAGACCGGAATGGGCACTCAAGGTTAAAGAAGAGGTGGAGAAGCAGTTCAAGGCAGGATTCATCATTGTCACCGAATACCCGGAATGGGTTGCCAATATCGTGCCAGTCCCGAAGAAGGATGGAAAAGTTCGTGTGTGCGTCGACTTTCGTGATCTGAACAAGGCCAGTCCCAAGGATGACTTCCCGCTTCCCCACATCGACGTTTTGGTAGATAACACCGCAGGACATGAGCTACTGTCTTTCATGGATGGCTTCTCAGGGTATAATCAGATTCTAATGGCGCCAGAAGATCGGGAAAAGACGACATTCACCACACCTTGGGGAACCTACTGTTATAGAGTAATGCCCTTTGGGCTCAAGAACGCGGGGGCAACGTACCAAAGAGCTGCCACCACTCTGCTGCATGATATGATTCACAAAGAGGTAGAAGTATATGTAGACGACATGATTGTAAAATCCAAGGATAGAGAAGGGCACCTGGTAGCGCTGGAAAAGTTCTTCGAAAGGTTGCGCAAATACAAGATGAGGCTGAATCCAAAGAAATGCACTTTCGGCGTAACCTCCGGTAAACTCCTGGGTTTTCTCATCACACAAAGGGGAATAGAGGTGGACCCCTCTAAGATCAAGGCAATCCTCGAAATGACGCCACCACGGAATGAAAAAGAAGTAAGGGGGTTCCTCGGAAGAATCCAGTTCATCAGCCGCTTCATTTCTAAGCTCACAGCTACATGCGATCCTCTGTTCCGATTGTTGAGAAAAGGGGAGAAGTTCCAATGGGATGACCAATGCCAAGCCGCTTTCGACAAAATAAAAACCTACCTTCAAAATCCACCTGTCCTTTCACCACCCACTCCTCATAAGCCCTTATTCCTTTACCTGTCTGTCTCCGAAAATGCCATGGGTTGCATGCTAGCCCAAGAAGGAGAAGAAAGCCACTCCGAAAAAGCCATATATTACCTCAGCAAAAGGATGACTGGGTATGAGCTCAACTACTCTACCCTTGAAAAAAAGTGTTGGGCCTTGGTTTGGTGCACTCGCCGACTAAGGCACTACATGCTGGCCTTTCCGGTTGTGCTCATATCCCGCATGGATCCTCTAAAATACCTTCTCGAAAAACCCGCCCTGACCGGTCGTATATCCCGTTGGTTACTTCTATTATCCGAATTCGATATCAGGTATGTTACGAGCAAGTCGGTAAAAGGGAGAACCATAGCTGAGCATCTCGCAGAACATGCCGTTGACTCCGAAGAAAGTGGGGACTTTTCGTTTCCAGACGAGAGCATCGTGGAAATCAAGGAAGAACAGTGGAAGTTGTACTTCGATGGAGCAGCCAACATGAAGGGATACGGAGTAGGGATGATCCTAGTATCGCCGAGTGGGGATCACACTCCGTTAGCAGTCAAGCTCAATTATAACTCCACCAACAACACTGCTGAGTATGAAGCATGCATTCTGGGAATGGAAGCAGCCTTAGAGCTGAAAGTTCGGAGGTTGGATGTCTTCGGGGATTCAAACCTCATCATATCACAAGCCAGAGGAGAATGGAAAGTAAAAGAAGAAAGGTTGAAGCCCTATCATGATCGTCTCAACCAACTCAAGAGGCAGTTTGAAAGTATCACATTCCTCTACTTGCCCAGGGAAGAGAACCAGCTGGCAGATTCCTTGGCCACTCTAGCTTCGATGATCAAAATTCCTGTGGGAGTCAGGATGATGCCCTTGGTAATTGAGCAGAGGTACGAGCCTTCATTCAACATAATCGCCACAGTCGAAGAAGAAGAGAATGAAGCGCCATGGTATCAGGATGTCTGGGATTTCATAGAAAAGGGGACGTTCCCCCAAGAATCCACCGAGAGAGACAAAAGGGCAATTCGAAGATTCGCAGCGCAATTCATCATTTGCGGCGGGAAACTGCTGAAGAAGGGATACAACGGTCACAACCTGACTTGCTTGTTTGGAAAGAGCTCCAGAAGAATGATGGAAGAAATACACGAAGGGGTATGCGGCCCACACATGAACGGCCACATGCTGGCCAAGAAAATCGTGAGACAAGGGTACTACTGGACAACATTGGAAAAAGATTGTTGCGAATACGTGAGAAAGTGTCACAAGTGCCAGATTCATGCAAATATGATGCATGTACCACCATCCCTTCTATACAGCATGACCTCGCCTTGGCCATTCTCCACCTGGGGAATCGACATCATTGGTGAAATCGTTCCGAAGGCCTCAAATGGAAATCGGTATATTCTGGTGGCCATAGACTACTTCACAAAATGGGTAGAAGCTGCATCTTACACCAAGTTGGGGGCCAGGGAAGTGGCCAAATTCATCAAGAGAAATCTCATCTGCCGTTATGGAGTTCCTCATGAGATTATTTCGGATAACGGAAGTCATTTTAAGGCAGAAGTCAGGGATCTGTTCGAGGAATACAAAATCACCTATCACAAGTCGTCGCCATACCGACCACAGACCAATGGGGCAGTCGAAGCTGCGAATAAGAATGTCAAGGCCATACTGCAAAAATCAGCTGATACCTACAAAGACTGGCATGAAAAGCTACCATTTGCACTTTGGGGATACAGAACATCGATAAGGACGTCCACAGGAGCGACTCCTTACTCACTAGTGTATGGGATGGAAGCGGTACTTCCGGTGGAGATAGAATTACCATCCCTACGCGTGATGGCAGAGTGTGAAATTTCGGAATCAGATTGGTTGAGAGAAAGGTATGAAGAATTGGCCCTCATAGATGAAAAGCGTCTAGCGGCGGTCGACTATGTCCGAATCTATCAGAAGAGGATAGCCCGTGCCTTCAACAAAAGGGTTCGTCCAAGGAAGATTGTCAAGGGCGACCTTGTCCTTAAGGAGTTGCGAGCTCCGATCTTTGATCCCCGTGGGAAGTTTAAGCCAAAATGGGTCGGCCCTTATATCGTCAAGACTGTTCTTTCCGGAGGAGCAACTTATCTCATGGACCTCGATGGTGTCGAATTCAAAGAACCGATCAACATGGATCGCCTCAAAAAGTACTATGCTTGACAAAAATAACCTTTCCTTTCAAGCCTTGCCTTGAACTACGCTCGACCTGATTCCCGCTCGGGGATACGTAGGCAACCACAACGGTTCGGTCACCCCACCTACCTAAAAATCAACCCGCTTCTTTCAAAACCTTGGCCCGAACTACGTTGGACCTGATCCCTGCTCGGGGGTACGTAGGCAGACTTTCAAAAAGAAAAAGAAGGATGGCTCGCTAGGTCGAAAATCCGAAAGGACGCCTAGGCAAAAATTAGAGCTAAATCCAAAGTGAGCAATAACAAAAGAGAGAAAGTAGCTCGCTAGGTCACCTCCTTGGTGCCTAGGCAAAAATTATGAGCACGCGGAAAAAATAAAGTCGCGGTCCTTACCATAACCCAAAAACCACCCTCCACACTAGGGGCAAACTTCGGCCACTCGCCTCGTTTGCCTGAACCTCTTCTAAACTAGGGGCAAACGTCGGTCATCTACCTCGTTTGCCTCACAACCATATATATCCCAAACTAGGGGCAAACTTCGGCTACCCGCCTCGTTTGCCTCTAAACAACCCCAGCATGCTCAAGCAAGTACCAAAAGCAACAACTAAATTGAAATCTCAAGTTATAACATGTTTTCAGAAAGCTAAAATGCATAAAATGGGATTCCCAAAATAACCAAGGTTCACCGATAAACAAACTTTGAATATTACATAAGCAGGAATAATCAAAGAAATGAAAGACTTTCAAAAAGCAACCACATGTTCAAAGACACTTGGAGGAATGAGCAAAATCAGTCAGGACTAGTTTTGTCTTAGTGTCTTTTATTTCTTCAAAGGTCTTTAGAAGTAGGCCTTTACTCGGTCAGTCCAACCATCAATAAAAGCAGCAATAGTGGTAGCTCTGATCCTGGAAGCAAAGACCCTCTCAGTAAACCCCCGGGGAACCTCCTGAACCTGTCCATACTGTCGGGCCAAACGGCGAGGATGATAGAAAGAAGTCTCTCTCAGACCCATCAACCACACTCTCTGGTGACCCCTGAGGCTCGTGGTGATAGCATAGAGGCCCCAACGCCTCACGATCCAGCAAATGTCAGCCTCAGATAAGATGCTCATCATGCCCACCCAATCGGCAAAGGTATAGTGAGAATGAAGCACGGCTCGACGAAAGTAAACTGGTGGTATACGGCCCGTCCACAGCTGAAGGCGCTCGTAAAGCCAAACCTGTAACACCAAAGGCGCCCCAGAAAGAAGAGGAGTCCCTTGGTTGAAGGCATTATCCAAACCGTTCAGAGTTTCAGCTAGAACCATGGCCATGGGATTCCTGCTAAGTTTCAGCCCGAGGCACACATGCACCAAGTCAATGGAAGTGCTCGAGAACAGGAAGTGCGAAGTCATGCACAATATCAAAGCGGCCCCACGGGAAGCATCATACACGCTGGGATTCCCAGGACTGGCATACCGGGCAATAATAGAAGCAATGTTGAGAACCTCACCTTGAATCAGCCGGCGGGAAATAGTGACAGAGCAATTCAGGTATTTAGCCAAGGCTCGTGTAGGGCTGAGGGTATCAGCAGAAGGGAGAATCAAGTCAGAGTCAGAATCATAGCCGAGAATAGTGCAGAACTCCTCAAACACAGGGCATATCTCCAGGCCATTGAAGTTGAAGACATGATTCACCGGGTCCCAGTGACCAATAGCAGCACGCAAGAACTCAGTGTTCAGGGTCATCTGGCAAAGAGAGAATAGCTCGGTCAAGCCGTAGCTAAAGAGGTTGATCCGCTCCACGCCATCCGTAATGTTCAGCCAAGCTGTGAGGAGGGCAGGATCATACAAAGCCATATTTTCTGTCGCGGCTCTAGCAAAATTCAAAATTTTGGCAGCACCTCCCCGTTTCACGGACTATCCCACCTGCAAGGCAAAAGCACTCACTATCACAAAACTGCCCATCGCAGTAACATCCAGCAATCACAATGCACATATATCAACAAGCACACAACTGCGCCTCTAAACCGGAAGATATCCGGCCTAGGAGGCAAAACATCATAATACTCTGTCAGAAGGTCACAAATTGTGCTACACATCGTCCGACACTGTCCAAATAATCATATCCTCAGTACAACCCGATCGAAAACAGAAAAAGAAAATAAAAATAATAATTCCCGCTTGGGAAGCCTCAGTCCTCCTCTTCTTCGTCCTCCGTCGGACCACCCGGAGTGTACGTCGGCGACGGCCTCCTCCTACCACCTCTACATCTTGGACCAGTCCTCGATGAGCCAGCCCCGCCTCCACGATACTGCACACACAAATAAAAATGAGGGCAATCAGTAAGGGAACAACAAAAAGTACAAAAACAGAGTCGAGTCAGAGACTTACCAAGGACGCCATCTGATTGGCGGCAAATTGCCGCATACCATCCATCTGTCAAAATAAAAATCCAGGGTTAGAACCTTGTAACCTTAAGAAAGTGAAAAATTAGAGGCATACCCGGTGGTCTCGTGTAAGGACCAGGGACCGTAGGCTAGCCGCCAAGGCGTGACCCTCCTCAGCGTAACTCCAAGGAACGTTGAGGACGCCCGCTGGCTGAGTAGGGTACCCACATGTGACTCGCGGCACCTCCATCATTTGGGGAGTGCCATCAGCGCCTAGAACATTGACGTTCCAATCCCAAGGGGGGATAGGGTCGGGAGCCTGAGGAGCCTGTCTCCTGTACATCTCGCGAAGCTGCAGGCACAGAATAAGTTAGGAAAAGATAGATCAAAAACATGGGCAATGAATATAAACAGAAATACAAAAAGAACTCACCTCCAGGAGTGGGAAGTTAGGCATCAGGAAACGGCCACGGTAAGCCTCATAACCGGTCTCAGAAAGAAAATGGTCCCAAACATCGGTGCCAGCTAAAGTCGCCAGCAGAGCATCTCCAGAAAGGTCACTAGCATCCATCACAGGAGGATCATGAGGGACGCGATACTGGGAACCACCAACCACCTGCCGAGACACCCGCTCACCAAGGAACCACTGCCTGCACTCAGTACTCTCCAGCAGAAGGCGGCAAGAGGTAAGAGATTTAACCGCTTGTATCTCCTCAGTGGCGGCATAAGCGACGCCCTCCCAAGGCGTCCAATCAACACTATAGGCTGTCAACCCAGTTAAGAAGTTCCGAAGCAAAACAATCCGATGGGCCCCGCTCTTCACCCCAACAACGTCCCTCCGCCATCTCAAGCCTCGTGGGAATAGAGGCACAGGAACCATACCATCCTCATCCTCGCCTGATTCGTTTGCTGGGGAGGGAGCCAACATCTTCAAGTATTCAAAACTCCAAAGCTGCACAGACAAAGGAGAAATCAGAACAAGTATGAAAATAAAAAAGATGGAAAATAAAAGAAGAAGCAGTGCATACCTCCCAAGCTCGCCAGAATCCCCCAGTAGATTTAACATCGCCCCAAGAGACCTCCCCCATATGCTTGTAGAGATGGGCCAGGGCAGCACCGCCCCAGTTATAGGAGGGGATCTCATCAATGGTCGCCAGGCAAGAAAGGAGCCTCAAGCTCACCCGGTCGTTCCTTGTCGCAAAGATGGAGCACCCGAGGACATACAGAAGATAAACCCTCAAAAGCTGGGAATTGTTCAGATTATGATTACCTCTACCATAGGCCCGGTAAAGCCAGCCGCAGGGGAACCAATGCCTCTCCAGGTTGGGGGGAACAGCCCCAATCAACATCTCCACCGCCTCCGGGTCAATCTCATAAAAATAGTCCAGGACCAGGCGCTTCCCGCCGACCCTCAAGCCCGTGATCATGGAGAAATCAAAAGGCGTCATAGTCATCTCTCCAAACGGCAGGTGGAAAGTGTTGGTAGTGTCCCACCACCTCTCAGCCAGTGCATAGAAGTGAGCCAGATCATTGCTACTTTTCGAAACCAAGCGGACGAAGCCTCCGAACCCGGCATCATCAACCATCCTCTTAACGGTGGGCGAAAGCTGGGTATACCATAAGAAAGCATGGGCAAGGCTACCATGGCCTTTCAATGCCACTTCCGGCACCTGCACACAACAAAGGCGACAAAAGATGCACAAAATCACTATTCACGACCCGAGAGCAAAATTCACGAAATCAACATTCGAGCACAAGTCGAACTTCTAACAGTCTCTAAGTGTACGCTACGGCTCACAAAGCTAGCATAGTACATAAAAGTGGTCCTAAAATGTCGAAAGTTTCACATACCAAGCTCGCTAGAGCTGCGGCCGAAAGATGGTGTTGGGGGTCCCGCAAAATCACGTCCGGGGTGTGCATCTCGGCCTTCATCCGTCCTTTGGCCTTCTTAGACGGTCTCCTTGAGCTCGAAGCCATGGATCTACAAGAAAAATGGAAGTCACATTTAAACTTTCTTCTTGAAAATTTGGGCAAACCAAAACACCAATCAAAAATCCAACTACGGGGAAAGATTACTCACCTGAGCACGCACAAGCTGCGTTTTGGTGAATTTTGGCTTCAAAAACACCTCAAAATGGCCAAGAATGAGCTTCAAGAGCTCAAAAACCCGAAATATAAGAAGATGAAGTCCAGCCACCCAGTGCCGCCGCGGCACTGGCCAACTGCCGCCGCGGCAGTGGCCCAGTGCCGCCGCGGCACTGCTCCCCGTGGGCCCCGCGTCGCTCCGTTTTGCTCCGTTTCGCCCCATTTTGGCCCGTTTTGGCCTTTTTTTTAGCCCCTTTTTGGCCCCGATCAGCCCCGATGGCCCATTCCAGTCAAGATTTATGAGGTTTTTTACCCTAAGCGGATTAAAAGTTGTCAGAACTACCTCCAGCAGGCAAAAACTGGAAAAAATCGGCTCCCGAGGACCCGAATCGGTCGTTTCAGGACAATCGTCGCGAGTTTCGATCAAACACGAGAAGTCTGGTAACGGATCCTGGTTTTTAGTTTAAGCACCAAATAAACAAGAAAAGAGATTCCCCGAGAACCCTGCATCATCCCCCGAGGACAAAAGCAGACAGATACTAGCTCCCAGAGGCCCTGACAGGCTCTCTTGGATTGAGCACCAAAAGAGATTCCCCGAGAACCCTGCATCATCCCCCGAGGACAAAAGCAGACAGATACCAGCTCCCGGAGACCCCGACAGGCTCGTAAGATTCGATCAAAAGGAGCAGTTGCAGAGAGATCCTAGAAAGTATCGCTTCATCCCCAGCAGATTCAAATTAATCCTCAGCAGATTTATACACCGTCAGTTCAAATCACAGTAGTCCATTGTCGACTCGTCATCTCGATGCAAACATCGTCGGTCCATCGCTCTCATCACACCATTGGGGCTTCCATGTTCATCATATGACGTCCCAGGATTTAACGTTCGTCCCGTGACTTCTATGTCAGTCTCTTAATTTCCAGGGCCCCTGTGTCCGTCGGTTATTTGCCAAGAGACATCTTCGATCATAGTTCTCTGAGACCCCACACCCAATTACGTTCGTTTACGAAGCACACTTCCAGAAGTTTGCCCCTAAACCCGGAGTCTTCTAGACTTCAATGCCCTTATCTGAGTCACCCACCACGTCACAATCACAAACACTAGCACAACACCAGCCCACTCGGAGTGGCACACCCCAGGGCACCTGCTCATTCTAGGATCAGAAAACTAGGCATGATAGGACTCATGTATGAGATCATATCACATCCATGCATTGCATATCATCCTCATATAGCATACCATCCGCCTGATTGTTGTGTATGTGCATATGTGATTTATCCCTTTGTGTCCTGAACTACGTCCTGGTCTGATTCCCCTTGGGATACATAGGCAGCTCACGCGAAGCACGACCAGCATCATCCTTCCATCTTTTGCAACGCTGTTTGCCCTAAATCTATAGCCTCCAAAAAGTCCTGTCTCTTCAAAAACTTTGGCACTCGCTTGCGACATACGTTGCCTCGCAAGTTCATGCCAAAGAGGGGCAAACTGTAGACACCCCATTTTGTCGGCTATCAGATTTAGGAGACCCGTAGCTTGGTGGTTCGCAATGATCGTAAAAGACTCAAAAGGACTCTCGGAAGTCAGCTCTATCTCTCAGAATGCTCAGAATGACCAAAATGCCCCTGAAAGCCCGAAAACTCCCAGATTTGGTCCCAAAGTTCTGAAAAACATGCTACGTCGTAAGAAAAGTGATAAAATGAGTTTTTAAATAAAATCGGAAGAAATCGTCAGCTCCTAGAAACCCCCGGAAGTCCCGGAGGTTCCCCGAAAGTCCCCGTTGACCGGTTTGACCAAGGTTTGACCAGGTTTGACCGAGATTTGACCAGGTTTGACCGAAGTTTGACCGAAATTGTCCAAATTCACCGGAATCATTAGAAAAGTATTAAAATAAGTTTTAAAAGAGAATCGAGCAAAAACGTCGGCTCCTGGGAGCTCCCAGAGGTTCCCAGAACTTCCCGGGAATCCCAGGTTTGACCGGTTTGACCAAGATTTGACTTTGGAATCGGGGCACCGAAACAATTTTCAAATTTTTTTCATGGATACTAGAGGTCAATAGCTTTCCAACGGTATATCGCACATAATTTCTGGATTTAAAACGAATTTATTATGAATTTCCAAAGGCAAAAAAGGCGATCAAATCGGCTTTTATCGCGAATACCGTAAAACTTTTCAAAGTGACCTATCCCCGAACTATTTGTTATGTAAAGTAGACTCCATTACCTTTCCAACGGTATATCACAACCTCAATTTGGAGTTCGTACGCATTTCCTGTGAATTTTGGACAAAATAGGGCCTTTTCGCGAATACCGGAACTTCGGGGGGCCTAAACAGCATTATCCAGACGAAGGGAGGAGCAGTGCCGCCGCGGCACTGGCCCACTGCCGCCGCGGCACTCCCCTCCAGAACAGTCCATTTTTGTAATTAAGTTTGTGGTCCCATTTTGATTAATTAAAAGCCAAAACGACATAGTTTTATGATTTCAGATGTTTGGAGCCAATGGGAGTACTTTCTAAATCCCAAAAACACCCCAAGTTGGCCTATATAAACACCCCATTACTCCTCATTTTGGAGGGGTCAAAGGCAAGTTTAGAGAAAGTTTGGGAGAGAAAGTGTAGAGATAAGGTTAGAGTGGAGAGAAAAGAAGCTTTTTTTCTTTGATTTTTCAAAACAAAAGTGAGTTCTAACTTTGTTTTTACTTCATTACTTCCATTTTCTTCAACATTCAATACTCCCAACCACCATTTTAGTGAGCATTCAAGAGTGTGGAAGCTTCTTCCATGTCTAGTGTCATTACATATGAGTGATACACCAATCTACAAGTCTCATGCTTCATGAATATCATCTATTGATTATCATCTACTTGCTTGTTTACTTATTGTTCATCTCTTCTCATCCCATTTCTTTTTATTTTCTTTATTTACTTACTAGTTCATCATCATCTAAGTGATGACATGAAGTTTGGGGTGAGTGAATCCTCATGGATAGTAGCTCTTGACCTCAAAAACATGTTTGATAGATGATGACCATAACCTCAATACTTCCAAGGTATTCTTGGAATGTATTGAAGTTATGTCCAAAAACAAAATAAATCTCTCCAACAATCTTGGAGGTTCTTAAATGATGAGTTTGATGTAGGTATTCTAAGTGGCTATGATCCTTATTGAGTGTTGAAAACATGTTTTCAAAACACCTATTTCAAAACCCCTCTCAATCCCTCTCATTTGGTTTCAAGAAACAAAACTTTGTTTTCTCCAAAATCTTCAAAACAATGAGTCAAAACAGTGAGTGAGTTGAGTTCAAAGATTTTTCTAGAACACAATACTCAACATATGGATACAAGGCCACTTGGAAAGTCTTCCTAACTCATTGGAGAACACCCATGATTTTTGGTTTGACTTGGAAGTACTTGGAAATGGTCCATTTGGGTCCCAACATTCCTTCCAAACATTCTATTTTTGCTGTCACAGCAGCTAGGTCAACTTACGACCTCTTTTCCAGAAAACTTTTCCAAAAGGGGTGGTCCTAACTTATTTTTCCCTTAAAATTCAATGTCTTAGGAAACTTTCTGTATAAAATGGGCCTCTAGATCATTCTTTTTCATTTTCTAAGATTTTCTAACATTTCAGACGACAGTACGAACTCTATTTCTGAGTGACCTCTATTGTTTATACAATTTCTATCAATCTGTGATAGCTATTCAAGATTGGCCTTTTGGGTTGTGTTCTAGACACAATAAGGAACATCTCCATAAAAAATCATGCATTGAAAACATTCCTAACCCCTCTTTTCAAATTCCAAAAGATCATGCTACTGTTCTGTCCACTATTCACAGCAAGCATACTTTAACTTGCATTCTTTGATTTGATGCTTATATGCATTCCAAATTAGTTCATATCTTAGGAAGTAGTTCATACTACATTTGTACACATCCCATGTTAATTTCATTCATTCATTCATGCACATTTTAGACTTCTAAGTCATTCTAGGAATCCATGTACACAAAACACACTACAACCTTTGCACATTTTAGATACATACATTGCATTCATGCAAGATTTGGGGTTTTTGTAACTCTTAATCCAAGAAGATTATAAGGAATGAACTTGATCACATATTCATGCTTCCCCTTTGATCTAATCATCCTTTCTCATCCGTCCCGGGGATTGAGAGATCTTCTTTTCTCAAAGAATAACATGCATCATACTAGCTTGTTAAGCATATTTTCATTTCTTTCTTATTTGTTTCAAGAACAATTCATGTCCCCCTTTAGATTAGGAAGTCTTGATTATTTGATATATGATTAGACGATTTTTCCTAGGTTTATTTGTGTGATCTTTCACTTTACATTGTATGATATTTGGCTTAGATCTTATGAATGATATCTTATCTTTAGATCTTCCATTTCAAGTTTCTTATGTAATGTAGTATACTATCATAGTATTAATTGCCGAACCATACATAGTATAAGATGATTATTTGGATGCTAATTGAGGCCCGTCGAGAGACGGGGCGAGTTGAGGGTGTTTTAGTCGCGACAAAGGCTCCTTCCTCTCTCGTACCAAAACCCCGAGCCAAGTTCTTTGGTTATGAAGGACCGGTGCCCTTTATCCATTTGGGTGAGTCAAATTAGGTTTCTTGGTTCCTTAAAGACCAAGTGGCGACTCTGTATCTGTTTTCAACAGACCTTTCCTTTTCTTTGATTCAAATCAATTTCAAACAATCTCAAACAAGAGCAGTGGTCCGAAGCCCGGTATCCACACCCACACGGGGCATTATTCAGAAACTTATAGATCAAAAGGGTTCGGGAGTCATAACTTGTTTTGCAAGAGTTGCATAGCGGGCAAGTCATGATTAATCGAAAGATCGAACATTGACCACCACACAGAGGCTTTATTCTTTCGTTTCGATATTCCAGCAACTTTATTTTAAAAAAAGAGTTTAAGGATTCTTTTATTTCAAACTGTCAATTTTTGATATCCATATTTATTTTGTCTGTTTGATTTTGCAATAATCATGATGTCTGGATATGCATTTAGTCAACTTGCCACTATACTCACTCAAAGCAAGCTGACTGGAAATATACACTGAATGAAAATGAAACATTGACATCTTTTAACTACAGAGGTTCACATATATGTCCTCACCACCCCATTCTCCAATGAATCCGCTGTAAATGCTACGACTACTGCTAGACACGAGTTCAAAAAATGGAAGAAGTCGAATGGGATGGCTCGTTACATATTGGCCTCTATGGCTAATGTGTTGCAACACCAATACCAGTCGAATGATTCTGCCAGTGCTATTATCAAATCCCTAAAAGAGATGTTTGGAGATCATGGCAGACTCTCCAGACAAGTTGCCATGTAGAAGATAATGAGTGCGAAGATGTCGGAAGGGACTCCAGTCAAAGAACAAGTTTAAATGATTGGTTATTTGAATGAACTGGAGACCCTAGGTGCCAACATCGATGCATAGACCCAAGTTGATATGATTCTCAATTCGCTGTCGCCATCATTCACTCAATTTAAACTTAGCTATAATATGAATCAAATGAGTTTTTTAACGAGCAAATTGATGAGTTCTCTTCTGGCAGCAGAAGGGGTGATCAAACCTAGGGCAACGTTCTAAGGCTTAGTTTGGCCCCCACGTGGCGCTTCTCCTTTTTTAAAGCACAATTTAATGTTAATTCATTTGGTAACTAGTTTATGAGCTTTGTAAAAATTGAACTTAGGGCTTTTTTGGAGGGAGCTTTTAAAAGCTCTAGAATGGAGCTTTTAAAAGCCCAATGTTGCGTTTTGGTTTCATGATGTCTTTTTGAAGAATAGTGTGTCACTTGTATAAAATTATCAAAGAACTTAGTAATAAATTTCATAAGCTCCTTTTAAAAAGCCACATAGGGGCCAAACTAAGCCTAAATGTTGAAAAAAGCTCTTCCTCTTCGTGATCTATACCAAAAGGTAAGAAAGGGAAGAAGAAGGCTAGCATTGTGGTCTAAGTGTTGGACCAGTCCCTAAGATTGCAAAATCAAAGGGAAAGGGTAAGGGTAAGGGGAAGGGGAAGGTGGGTGGCCAAGACAAAGGAAAGTGTTTCCAATATGGTGAGAAGGGCCACTAGAAAAGGAACTGTCCAAAATTCTTAGCTACAAGTGTTTAAGGTATGATTGAATCACATGTGATTGAAGTAAGTTTTATAACGGATACTTAAAACACTTGGTGCATTGATTCTGGTGCGACTAACCATAGCTTTAATTCATTGCAGGGGTTCATATCAACCAGGAAATGCAGTGATGGGGAAATCGTGCTGACTCTGGGATCTAGCGCAACCGTTTCTGTGGCTACAATAGGAGTTGTAGGTTTAGAATTTTTTGACAATAAAGTTTTGATTTTATCAGATGTACTTTACGTCCCTTCAATGAGACGTAATCTAATTTCAGTTTCTAATTTATCGAATAAAGGATATTCTTTTCATTTTAGAACTGAAGTTGTGATCAAAAGAAATAGTTCTTTTTTGTGTTTTGGTGTCAAATCAAATGGTTTGTATGTGATTACTCCTACTAGTTCTAAAGATTCTTATATGGAACTTAATAAGTCAGTGGTAACAATACCATCTGATGATGTCAAAAATCTGGAAAGAATAAGAAGAATGAGACAGAAGGAATTTATAGGTGGTTCAGCCCTGTTAATGAAGGAAACTATGTCCACGTGGTGTGTCAGAGCACTTGTACTATGACGTGAAAATGACCAAGAGTCTTTGGTAAATCAGTAGGCTCGAAGCTACCAGTGATCGGCCAGGTAGATTATGTGTACAATATGAAGTTGCAATTCTGTGTAATGAGAATGCGATCCCCTACGATGGGGGTGAGCGGTCTCTCTTATAGGTGCAAGAGACCACTCATACAAGGTAAGTAAACTAATTAGGAACCCCCATCTAATTACAACTGATTAACACCAATCATAGGAGTTTCCTAAGCAGATTAGGAAACAACTTGCACTTTCCATTAATCTTCAAGCTGAGATAGGAAACTGTATGGAAGCTTATGGAGCAAGTAATATCAAGCGCCTGGGCTATGCATACCATGGAATAGGCCCATACCATAAGCTCAGGCTATGGGTCCAGACTGGGCGGTCTTGGCTGGACGACCTGGGATGGTTATGTAACCGAGCGCCCTTTTCAGATGGCTTGGCATCCCTTTACTAAGGTGGCGTAGCTTGGCTTTGTCCTACTATTTTTGTACGTATCAGCTGCCCTCCATTTCTGAGGCTGATACGATGCTCCATCGGATGAGGATTGGAAATCAATGCCATTCAGTAGACTGCTCGGGACGCTACCCGGGATATTACTCGGGGCCGAACCAGCCGCCTTGATTATTCGGAGGTTGGACCAAATGGTGGCCTTAGAAACCTAGGGTCTGTAGTTGCCACGTGTCCAGGAGCGATTGGTTTAGTCAGGATCCAACGAGGTCGGTGTACGCATAATCGAACAGTTGCATCGTAACCGAATCATCACGTCGTGCATTTAATGTGCACGCCATTGAGGCATCGCTTCACATGCCCGAGGCGACAGCTGTCGGACGGTTTAGGAGAGAAAATTTCCTAGCCATTGGATCTGATTGATCTGGGCCATACATGCTGCATATATAAGGGGTACTTGTGCATTTCTGCCATTCCTGTTGTTCAGAGACTAAGACTACCGAGCGGTTTAAGAGAGAAAGCACCCGGTCAAGCCTCCCGAGCTCTTTTCTGCGCTTAACTCTTATAAGTCTTCATCTTCCCAGCCTTAAGATTTTATTGCACTTTCCTTCTTTTCCTTTTTTTTGGTCAATGTTCCCACTCGAGGCTGGAGAATGGGAACCCTTAGGATTTGTGAGGGAGTGGGAATTTTTCTTCCTTCGATTTTGCTTTTTTGTTAGATCAGGCGGTGTGACAGAGCTCTTGAACTGATCGAGTCATCCAGGTGTAGTACTGAACGATTGTCACCTTGTTCTAAAACCTTGTACGCCTTACCTTTTGGGCTTCTAGTCTTGCCTCCTGTACCTTAGACTCAGAGTCCCTGGTCCTTATCTAGACTGTCAGGTTTTGACTCATCTTCCTGGTGGGAGGATGAACAATTGCGGTCAGGGACCCTAGACACAAGCTTAGATCCTCCATCTGTGACCCTGTCTGACCAACATAATGAAGGTAGGATCCCTCTCTGAGTATTGGACGACAAGGTGGGTCCCCCAGTAGCCTCCATCTCTCGAGGTTCAAGTGATGAGATACACACACTGGGTAGCCCTAATCCTGATGTAGCAATCACTTGCTATCAGCTTGCGTACCTAAGACCTGAGCCAGATCTGGGTTAGGTACGCAATCCCCAACCATTGTTCCTTGGCCGATCCGCCGGCGGGGCACACCTCCACTAGCCGGGTTTCGTCACTCTCTATGAGGATGCCCTCATGACTGGTTTCTACATCCCCCTCCATCCTATTGTCTGGGATGTTATGATCTACCTTGGGATCTTTCCCGGGCAGCTAGCCTTGAATGGTTGAAGGTGTTGGGTTTGTGCCCTCAAACCATTACTTTATGTATGAGACATTGACATTTTAATATATGGATATCAGCTTTACATTTCATTGTGTATGTTTCTTTCATGAGATGATTGTTAATCCTTAAGTATCATAGTAAGTAATTCGTGTGTGTATGAGATGCATACAAGTGAGCTACGAATTGCTATTCTTTGATACTTAGAACTTATCACGGTGGATGATGAGACTGGATATCTCATCAGGTTTACACTATAGCATGATTAACTACCATTAGATGGAGTGATGAATCTCAATCACCAGAGTTTAGCTCTTTGTTAATATGCTAGTGCTTATTGTACATTGACGGACCTGAGCTTACATGTTGACACTCAAGACTGTCAGCATTCGATAGGAACTCATAACTTGTATAAGGTACGTATTCTCAATCTTGAGACGATGATGGACACAAATTGTAGATATGGCTGTTTTGACTTACCAATCAGTGAGGTCTATAAAAGATCAACACCTGGGTATCTTGGGTATGTTATGTTAATAGTGTTGTGAACATATATTGTCAAGATAAAATCTACCCTCTGATATAGAGTAAGCATTCCCTTGAGAATGTCACCAAGTTGATTACTGAGAACTACAGTCTTGTTGATAAGTAGTTATCAACATGTTTAGTAATCATGAGAGGTGAATGGGACTCAAGGAATACAAGAAATAATCATGATTCAGGTTGACAGTAATAGTTGTTCGACTACCTGAATATGATTATGAATGCTGAAGGTAGAGGGACATTAGTACAACATACAAGTCTAGTTGTCACTTCAGATATGTTTTTTTGCGTTGGAGTTCAGTTATCGTTTTATAGTGGAGTAAATGTTAACTGACCACTTGGTTAGTTTGCTAATCAAAGAGTTTAGTCATGGTGATTAACTACTAGTTTGAACCAATAATAAAGAGCCTAGGAGGTCCCACTCTTAGCTCCGCTATGATACTTGGAAAGGTACATAAGGATCTTGTTGAGGCGGGTTCGATTGATCGAAGGTGTCTCGATCGATTGAAGTCTTGGAAGGTTCGATTGCTAGAAGATGGTTCGATCGATTGAAGGTTCGATCGATCGAACCCACTTCGATTGCTTGAACATTTAGTTGGTTTTGGGAATCTATAAATAGGGCAGCTGCATCCAGAACAAAAAAGTTCGTAATTTTAATACGCCAAAAGCTGCAGAAACTATTCAAAGAGCTCCCAAACCTTTTCTTTCCTCTCTCTAATAGAGATCCCACCATCTCTAGCCTCTTCAGGAAGCATTTATAAGAGACATAAGGGTGAAGACTATCTAGTGGAGACTGCTGCATCACTTAGGATGAAGAGTATCAGAATTGGGTTCAAGACCTAAGGTATAATTCTTGTCCCATCTTATTATTACACATCTATGGAATTGACGAGTAGTAGATCCTGGGCTACTGTGGACACGTGGAATTGCTCATCCACTCTTTTTAGTTTTGGTTTTGAGATTGTTTTTGAAAAAAGGAAAGGAAAGGAAAGGGGTCTATTGAAAACAGATACAGAGTCGCCACTTGGTCTTTAAGGAACCAAGAAACCTAATTTGACTCACCCAAACGGATAAAGGGCACCGGCCCTTCATAACCAAAGAACTTGGTTCGGGGTTTTGGTACGAGAGAGGAAGGAGTCTTTGTCGCGACTAAAACACCCTCAACTCGCCCTGTCTTTTGACGGGCCTTAATTAGCATCCAAATAATCATCTCATACTATGTATGGTTCGACAATTAATACTATGATAGTATATTACATCACACAAGAATTTTGAAATGGAAGATCAAAAGATAATATATCATTCATAAGATCTTAGCCAAATATCATGCAATGCAAAAGTGAAAGAACACACAAACTAACCTAGGAAAAATCGTCTAATCATGTATCAAGTAATAAGGTTTTCCTAATCTAAAGGGGACATGAGTTGTTCTTGAAACAAATAATCAAAGAAATCAAAACATGCTTAGAAAACTAGAATGATGCATGTTAATCTTTAGGAAAAGAAGACCTCTCAATCCCCGGGACGGATGAGAAAGGATGATTAGATCGGGGGGAAGCATGGACGTGTGATCAAGTTCCTTCCTTATAATCTTTTAAGATTAAGAGTCAAAAAAGCCCCAAATCTTTGCATGGATGCAATGTATGTATCTAGAATGTGCCAAGATTGTAGTGTGTTTTGTGTTCAGGGATTCCTAGAACGACTTAGAAGTCTAGAATGTGTATGAATGAATGAAGGAAATCATCATGGGATATGTACAAATGTAGTATGAACTACTTCCTAAGACATGAGCTAATTTGGAGAGCATGTAAGCACCAACTCAAAGAATTGAAGTAAAAGTGTGTTTGCTGTGAATAGTGGACAGAACAGTAACATGATCTTTTGGAAATTGAAAAGAGGGGTTAGGAATGTTTTCAATGCATGCATTTTTTTTATGGAGATCTTCCTTATTGTGTCTATAACACAACCCAAAAAGCCAATCTTTAATAACTATCACAGATTGAGAGAAATCATATGAACAATAGAGGTTATTCAGAAACAGAGTCCGTACTGTCGACTGAAATGTTAAAAATCTTAGAAAATGAAAACAAAAGATCTAGAGGCCCATATTATACAAAACGTTCCGTATGACATTGAGGTTTAAGGGAAAAATAAGTTGGGACCACTCGTTTTGGAAATGTTTTCTGTAAAACAAGTTGAAAGTCAACCTAGCTGCTGTGACAGCAGAGGCAGAATGTTTGGAAGGAATATTTGGACAAAAATGGACCCCTTTCAAGTGCTTCCAAGTCAAGCCAAAAATCATGGGTGTTATATAATGAGTTAAAAAGACTTTCCAAGTGGTCTTGCATTCATATATTGAGTATTGAATTCAAATTAATTCTTTAAAGTTAAATGACTCACTGTTTTGAAGGTTTTGAGAAAACAAGGTTTATTTCTTGAAATCAAAATGGGGGGTTTAAGAGGGGGTTTTGAAAACATATTTTTAATACTTAATGAAGATTATAACCACTTAAAATGTCAACATTTGACTCACATCAAGAACCTCCAAGATTATTGGAAAGTATTATTTCCATTTTAAAGACAACTTCATGAATACGTAGGACTGTATTGGAGTTGAAATCATCATCTATCAAACATGTTTTTGAGGTCAAGAGCTACAATCCATAAGGATTCACTCACCTCAAACTTCATGTCATCATCTAGATGATGATAGAGTAGTAAGTAAATAAAGAAAACAAAAAGAAATGAGGTAGGAGAAGATGAACAACAAAGTAAGCAAACAAGTATATAAATAATCAATAGATGATATTCAATGATGTATTAGACTTGTAGCTTGGTATTTCACTCATATGTGGTGACATTGGACATAGAAGTAGCTTCCTCTCTCTTAAATGCACACTAAAATGGTGAATGGGTGTATTGAATATGAAGTAAATGGAAGTAATGAAGTAAAAACAAAGTTTAGAACTCACTCTCTTGTTTTGAAATAAAACAAGGAAGCTTCTTTTCTCTCTACTCTAACCTTATCTCTACAACTTTCTCTCTAAAACTTTTCAAAGCTTGCATTTGACACCCCTAAAATGAGAAGTCAAGGGGGGTTTATATAGGCCAATTTGGGGTGGTTTTGGGGTTTTAGAACTACTCCCATTGGTCCCAAACATCTGTGAACATAGAACTACGTCGTTTTGGTTTCCAATTAATCAAAATGAACCCCCAAAAGAAACTACAAAAATGCACCATTCTAGGGGAGAGTGCTGCAACGGCAGTGGGCCAGTGCCACGGCGGCACTGCTCCTCATTCGTCCAGATAATCCTTTTTATGCCCCCAGAGGTTCCGGTATTCGCGAAAAGGCCCTATTTCGTCCAAAATTCACAGCAAATGCATACGAACTACAAATTGAGGTTGTGGTATACTCTTGGAAAGGTGATGGAGTCTACTTTACATAAAAAATAGTTCAGAGGTAGGTCACCTTGAAAAGTTTTGCGGTATTCGTGATAAAAGTCGATTTGATCGCCTTTTTCACCTTCAGAAATTCATAATAAATTCGTTTGAAATCCAAATATTATGTGCGATATACCATCGGAAAGCTATTGACCTCTAGTATCCATGAAAAATATTTAAAAAATGATACGGTGCTCCGATTTCAAAGTCAATTTTTGGTCAAACTGGTCAAACTTGGGATTCCCGTGAAGTTCTGGAAACCTCTGGGAGCTCTCAGGAGCGGACGTTTTCGTTTGATTTTCTTTTAAAACTCATTATAATACTTTTCACATGATCTAAAATAATCTCTAAACTTTTCAGCAAATTTGGATGACTTTGGTCAAACCTTGGTCAAACCGGTCAACGGGGACTTTCTGGGAACTTCCGGGACTTCCGGGGGTCTCTGGGAGCCGACGATTTCATTCGGTCTTTCTTTAAAACTCATTTTATTGTTTTTCTTACAATATAGCGTGTTTCCAGGATCTTTGGTCTGAATTCGAGAGCGATCGGGCTTTCAGGGGTATTTTGGTCATTCTGAGCATTTTGAGAGATAGAACTAACTTCCAAGAGTCCTTTTTGAGTCTTTTCGATCATTGTGAACTACCAACCTATGGGTCTCCTAAATCTGATAGCTGAAAAAATGGGGTGTCTACAGTTTGCCCCTCTTTGGCATGAACTTGCGAGGCAACGCATGTCGCAAGCGAGTGCCAAAGCTTTGAAGAGACATGTCTTTTTGGAGGCTATAGATTTAGGATTAAAAGCATTGCAAAAGATGAAATAACAGAAAACATGATGCTGGGGTCAGGGCTGGTCGTGCTCTTCGTCAGCTGCCTACGTATCCCAAGGGGAATCAGACCAGGACGTAGTTCGGGGCACAAAGGAACAAATCACATATGCACTTACACAATAATCAGGCGGATGCTATGATATAAAAATGATATGCAATGCATGGATGTGATTGCGTCTTTAGTGTTCTGATCTTAGTATGAGCTGGTGCTATGGGATGCGTGCCACTCTGAGTGGACTTATACTGTGCTAGTGTCTCCGACTGTGGTGCAGTGGCTCACAATGATTTGGAATACTCTAGGTCCTGGGGCAAACTTCTTAAATTCTGAGAAACGTGCTTTGCAAGGTTTTAGAGGATGACAATCAAAGGTGACCAAGGGATCTTATGATAACCGACAAGTGCGAAAGCTATGATAATGGATAAATGAGAAAGCTCATGATAATCAGGAGACACGGAGTCGTGGAACGATGGTGCTCATCTTTGAAAACTATACGCGGGCGATGTTCTGGTTGTTCCTGATGACCGATCTTCGGGAGTCAGTTCTGCTTTTGCTACTTTCTGCTGGGGATAGTGGGAACTAGTATCCTTCTATATTTGTCCTCGGGGGATGGCGTAGGACTCTCAGAGAATCTCTTAGCCGTTTCTTGATCGGGAACTATGACCCATCTCTGAATCTCTCACGGTTGATCAGATCTTGGCCATGGTCGGTCTGAAAAGTAGATTCGGGCCTTGGGGAGCTGATATCTTTTTGTTTCTGTCCTTAGGGGATTAACTGAATCTATTGGGGTTAAAATGGATCTGTTGGGGATAAAACCCTCACAAATCTTGACTAAAATGGACCACCGGGGCTAATCGGGACCATAAACAGGCTAAAACGGGTCAGAATGGGCCGAAACAGGCTGAAACGGAGCAAAGCGGGGCTCGCAGGGAGCAGTGCCGCGGCGGCACTGGGCCACTACCGCAGTGGTAGGTGGCCAGTGCCGTGGCAACACTGGGTGGCCGGATTCATGTATGTATATCTTGGTTTTTTGGGCATTTCAAGTTCATTTTTTGCCATTTCGGGGTACTATTGGAGCCAAAATCCGTCAAAACACAACTTGTGCACGCTCAGGTGAGTAATCTTTCCCCATGATTGGAATTTTGATTAGTATTTTGGTGTGTTCCATTTTTTTAAGAAGAAAGTTTGGTTTTAGCTTCCATTTTTCTTGCAGATCCATGGCTTCGAGCTCAAGGAGATTGTCTAAGAAGGCCAAGGAACCAATGAAAGTCGAGAGCCAAACCTCGGACTTGATTTTATGGAACCCCCAATGTCATCTTTCGACTGCGGCTCTAGCGAGCTTGGTATGTGAAGCTTTTGACAGTTTAGGACTATTTTGTGCATTGTGCTAGTATTATGAACTGTAGTGTGCACCTAGAGGTTGTTGGAAGCTTGTTTTGTGCTCGTATGTTGATTTTGTGAAGTTGGACTTTTGGTCATGAATAGTGATTTGTGCTCATTTTTTTTATCGTTTTTGATGCGTGTAGGTGCTGGAAGTGACATTGAAGGGCCATGGTAGCCTTGCTCACGCTTTTCTGTGGTACACCCAACTCTTGCCTGCCGTCAAGAGAATGGTAGACGATGCCAGGTTTGGCGGCTTTGTCCGCCTAGTTTCAAAGAGTACCAACGATCTGGCGCATTTTTACGCTCTTGCTGAGAGATGGTGGGACACCACCAATACTTTCCATCTGCCATTTGGTGAGATGACGATGACACCTTTTGATTTTTCCATAATTACCGGCTTGAGGTTTGGTGGGAAGCACCAAGTCTTGGATTACTTCTATGAGATTGACCATGAAGTTGTAGAGATGCTGATTGGGGCTGTTCCTCCTAATCTGGAGAGGCACTGGTTCCCTTGTGGCTGGCTTTATCGGGCTTATGGCAGAGGGAATCACAACTTGAATAATTCTCAGCTTTTGAGGGTATTTCTTCTATATGTCCTTGGTTGCTCCATTTTTGCAACACGGAATGATCGGGTGAGCTTGAGGCGTCTTTCTTGCCTGGCGACCATTGGTGAGATCCCTTCTTACGACTGGGGTGGTGCTGCCTTGGCCCAACTTTACAAGCATATGGGTGAGGTTTCCTGGGGTGATGTCAAATTGACGGGGGGATTCTGGCGAGCTTGGGAGGTATGTACTGCAACCTCTTTTATCTTCTGGCTTTTTTGATTTTCGTACTTCTTGTCTTTTCTAATTTTCCCTTTGTCTGTATAGCTTTGGAGCTTTGAGTACCTGAAGATGTTGACTCCTTCCCCTGCTGATGAATTAGGTGAAGATGAGGATAAAATGGCTCCCGTGCCTTTGTTCCCCTGGGGCTTGAGATGGCAGAGGGATGTTGTCGGGGTAAAGAGCAGGGCTCATCGGATTGTTCTCTGTAGAAACTTCTTATTTGGACTGACAGCTGCTAGCGTTGATTGGACGCCTTGGGAGTGCGTTGCCTATGCTGCCCCAGAGGAGATGCAGGCGGTCAGGCTCCTTGCCTCTTGTCGACTTCTGATGGAAAGTACCGAAAGCAGGCAATAGTTCCTTGGCGAGTGAGTGTCTTGGCAGATGGTTGGCGGTCTGAGGTATTGCGTCCCTCATAATTCTCCTGTGATGGATGCTGATGACCTTTCTAGTGATGCTTTGCTGGCGGCCTTAGCTGGTACTGATATTTGGGATCACTTTCTCTCTGAGACCGGCTATAAGACTTACCGTGGCCGCTTCCTGATGCCTAACTTCTCACTCCTGGATGTGAGTTTCTTTTAAGTTTTTGTCTATATCTATTGCCTATGTTTTTTATTCATCTTTTCCCTAACTTGTTTTGTGCCTACAGCTTCGCGTATTGTACAGGAGACAGGGTCTCCCAGTTTCTGATCTTATCCCTCCTTGGGATTGGACTGTTGATGTTTTGGGTACAGATGGCTCTCCCCAGGTTATGGAGGTGCCACGGGTCATATGTGGGTATCCCACCCAGCCAGGAGGCGTCCTCAACGTCCCTTGGAGTTATGCCGAGGAGGGTCACGCCTTGGCAGCTAGCTTACAGTCTTTGGTCCTCATGCAAGACCATTGGGTATGTCTCTAATTTTACGCTCCTTAAGTTTATGAGGTCCTAACCCTGATTTTGCCCTTGACAGATAGATGGTATGCGGCAATTTGCTACCAGTCAGATGGCGTCCTTGGTAAGTTCTGACTCGACTTCATTTTTGTACTTTTTATTATTTCTTTACTGATTGCTTTCATTTTATTTATGTGTGCAGTATCGCGGGGGTGGTGTCAGCTCATCAAGGACCGGGCTGAGGTGCAGAGGTGGCAGGAGGAGGCCATCGCCGACATACACTCTGGGTGGCTCGACAGAGGACGAAGAAGAGGAAGACCGAGGCCACCTAAGCGGGGATTTTTGTTTTATCTCCATTTCATGTTTTCAATTGGGTTGTACTAGTAAATAATGTGACTGATGGACAATATGTAGGATGATGTGTAAGATGATGTTTATGATGATTTATCACCCTTGACAGAGTATTATGATGTTTTGCCTTTTGAGCTGGATAGTTTCCGATTTGAAGGTGCAATTGTGTGCTTGCTTTGGTTGGTGGTTGTGCATTGTAATTCTGTGATTGTTGACGTTACTGCGATGAGCAGCCTTGTGATAGTGAGTGTGTTTGCCTTGCAGGTGGGACAGTCCATGAAACGGGGAGGTGCTGCTGAAATTTTGAATTTTGCTAGAGCCGCGATAGAAAATATGGCATTGTATGATCCCGCTCAACTCACGGCTTCGCTGAACATCATGGATGGTGTGGAGCGGATCGACCTCTTTAGCTATGGTCTGATCGAGCTATTCTCTCTTCACCAGATGGCTCTGAACACTGAGTTCATGCGTGCTGCTATTGTCCACTAGGACCCGGTGAACCATGTCTTCAATTTCAATGGCCTGGAGATATGTCCCCTGTTTGAGGAGTTCTGTGCTATCCTTGGCTTCGATTTTGACTCTGACCTGATTCTTCCTTCTACTAATACCCCCAGTCCCACGCGAGGCTTGGCTGAATACCTAAACTGTTCCACTGCTATTTCCCACCGGCTAATTTATGGTAAGGTTTTTGACATTGCTTCTATCATCGCCTGATATGCCAGTCTTGGGAATCCTAGCGTATATGATGCTACCCGCGGGGCCGCTCTGATATTGTGCATGACTTCACGCTTTCTGTTCTCGAGTGCTTCTATCGACTTGGTGCACGTGTTCCTTGGGCTGAAATTTAGTTGGAATCCCATGGCCATGGTTCTGACTGAAAGCCTGAATGGTTTGGATCACGCTTTCAATCAAGGAACGCTTCTTCTTTCTAGGGCGCCTTTGGTGTTACAGGCTTGGATCTATGAGCGCCTTCAGTTATGGACTGGCAGTGTGTCGCCAGTTTACTTCTGCAGGGCTATGCTTCATCCTCATTACACTTCTGCCGATTGGGTAGGCATGATGGGTGCTTTATCTGATGCCGACATTTGCTGGATCGTGAGGCATTGGGGCCATCATGCTGTGACCACTAGTCTCGGGGATCACCAGAGAGTGTGGCTAATGGGTCTGAGAGAGACCTCTTTCTATCATCCTCGCCGATTGGCCAGACAGTATGGGCGAGTTCAAGAGGTCCCCTGGGGGTTTACTGAGAGGGTCTTTGCTTGCGAGTCAAAGCCACTACTATTGCTGCTTTCATCAGGGGCTGGACAGGTCGAGCAAAAGCCTATTTCTAGAGACCTTTGAAGAAATAAAAGACACAAAATAAAACTAGACTTGACTGATTCTGCTTCTTTCCTCCAAGTGTCTTTGATATTTGGGATTGCTTTCTGAAAGAACTTTTGTGTTTTCATTTATCCCTGCTTATGTAATATTCGAAGTTTGTTTATCAGTGAACCTTGGTTACTTGGAGAACCTTATTTTATGCATTTGGCTTTCTGAAAACATTCGTAGTATGATTTTGAACAGATGTTTGCTTTTGGTACTTGTTTAGGCATGCTAGGACGATTAGAGGCAAACGAGGTGAGTGGCCGAAGTTTGCCCCCTAGTTTGGGATATGTATGGTTGTGAGGCAAACGAGGTAGATGATCGACGTTTGCCCCTAGTTTAGAAGAGGTTCAGGCAAACGAGGCGGGTGGCCAAAGTTTGCCCCTAGTGAGAAGGGTGATTTCTGGGTTATGGTAAGGACAGCGACTTTTTTTTTTCTCACACGCTCATAATTTTGCATAGGCACCAGTTAGGTGACCTAGTGAGCTCTTTTCTCTCTTTTGTTATTGCTCACTTTGGATTTAACTCTAACTTTTGCCTAGGCATCCTTTCGGATTTTCGACCTAGCGAGCCATCCTTCTTTTCTTTTCTTTTCTTTTTTTTTTTTTTTTCGAAAGTCTGCCTACGTACCCCCAAACGGGGATCAGGTCCAACGTAGTTCGGGCCAAAGTCTTGAAAGAAAAGGGGTTGATTATGATGTTGTCGACCGAACCGATGACGTTGCCTACGTATCCCCGAGTGGGAATCAGGTCGAGCGTAGTTCAGGCCAAGGCTTGAAAGAAAAGAGGTTGGGGAATGGTCAAGCATAGTACTTTTTGAGGCAGTCCATGTTGATTGGTTCTTTGAATTCAATGCCATCGAGGTCCATAAGGTAGGTTGCTCCTCCAGAAAGGATAGTTTTGACGATATAAGGGCCGACCCATTTGGGTTTGAACTTTCTGCGTGTATCAAAGATCGGGGCTCTCAATTCCTTAAGGACAAGGTCACCTTTGACAATTTTCCTCGGACGAACCCTTTTGTTGAAAGCACGGGCTATCCTCTTTTGATAGATTCGGACATGGTCGACTGTCGCTAGGCACTTTTCATCTATGAGAGCCAATTCTTCGTACCTTCCCTCACCAATCCGATTTTGAAATTCCACATTCTGCCATCACGTGCAAGGACGATAGTTCTACCTCGACTAGAAGTACTGCTTCCATTCCATATACTAGTGAGTAAGGAGTTGCTCCAGTGGACGTCCTTATTGATGTTCTGTATCCCTAAAGTGCGAACGGTAGCTTTTCGTGCCAGTCTTTGTAGGTATCGGCCGATTTCTGTAGTATGGCCTTGACATTCTTGTTTGCAGCTTCGACTGCCCCATTAGTTTGTGGCCTATATGGTGACGACTTGTGATAAGTGATTTTATATTCCTCAAATAGATCCCTGACTTCAGCTTTGAAATGACTATCATTATTTGAAATGATCTCATGGGGGACTCCATAGTGACAGATGAGATTCTTCTTAATGAACTTGGCCACTTCCTTGGCCCCCAACTTGCTATAGGATGCGGCTTCTACCCATTTTGTGAAGTAGTCAATGGCCAACAAAATGTATCAGTTCCCATTTGCGGCCTTCGGGATGATTTCGCCAACGATATCGATTCTCTATGTCGAGAATGGCCACGGGAGGTCATACTATAGAGCAGAGATGGTGGTACATGCATCATGTTTGCGTGGATCTAGCACTTGTGGCACTTTCTCACATATTCACAACAATCTTTCTCCAATGTCGTCCAGTAGTACCCTTGTCCTACAATCTTCTTGGCCAGCATGTAACCGTTCATGTGTGGGCCGCATACCCCCTCGTGTATTTCTTCCATCATTCTTCTGTAGCTTTTTCCAAACAAGCAAGTCAGGTTGTGACAATTGTACCCTTTTTCAACAATTTTCCCTCGCAAATGATGAATTGCGCTACGAATCTTCGAATTGCCCTTTTGTATTACTCGGTAGACTCTTGGGGGTACGTTCCCTTTTCTATGAAGTCCCAAACATCTTGGTACCATGGTGTTTCGTTCTCTTCTTCTCCGATCGCGGTGACCATGTTGAATGAAGGCTCGTATCTTTGCTCAATTACCAAAGGAATCATCTTGACTCCCACGAGAATTTTAATCATAGAGGCTAAGGTAGCCAATGAATCTGCTAGCCGGTTGTCTTCCCTTGCAAGTAGAAGAATGTGATGTTCTTGAACTGTCCCTTGAGTCCGTCGTGTTGATCATGATAGGACTTCAACCTTTCTTCTTTCACTTTCCATTCTCCTCTAGCTTGTGATATAATGAGGTTTGAATCTCCGAAGACATCCAACTTCTAAACTTTCAGTTCTATGGCTGCTTCCATCCCCAGAATACATGCCTCGTATTCAGCAGTGTTGTTGGTGGAGTTATAATTGAGCTTGACTGCCAGTGGGGTGTGGTCCCCATTTGGTGACACTAGAATCATTCCTACTCCGTAGCCTTTCATGTTGGCTTCTCCATCAAAGTACAACTTCCACTGTTCTTCCTTGATTTTCATGATACTCTTGTCCGGGAATGGAAAATATCCATTTACTTCATAATCAATGGCGTGTTTAGCAAGATGTTCAACTATAGTTCTCCCTTTTACCGATTTGCTTGTCACATACTTGATATCGAATTCGGACAGTAGAAGTAACCAACGGGATATACGACCGATCATGGCGGGTTTTTCGAGGAAGTATTTTATAGGATCCATGCGGGATATGAGCACAACTGGGAAGGCCAGCATGTAGTGCCTCAGTCGGCGAGTGCACCAAACCAAGGCCCAACACATTTTTTCGAGGGTAGAGTAGTTGAGCTCATACCCAGTCATCCTCTTGCTAAGGTAATATATGGCTTTTTCAGAGTGGCTTTTTTCTCCTTCTTGGGCTAGCATGCATCCCATGGCATTCTCAGAGACAGATAGGTAAAGAAACAAAGGCTTATGAGGGGTAGGTGATGAAAGGACGGGTGGTTTTTGGAGGTAGGTTTTTATTTTGTCAAAGGTGGCTTAGCATTGGTCGTCCCATTAGAACTTCTCTCCCTTTCTCAGTAATCGGAACAAAGGATCACATGTAGTTGTGAGTTTGGAGATGAAGTGACTGATAAATTGGATTCTTCCGAGAAACCCTCTCACTTCCTTTTCATTCCGTGGTGGTGCCATTTCTAGGATTGCCTTGATCTTAGAGGGATCCACCTCTATCCCCCTTTGTGTGATGAGAAAACCCAGGAGCTTACCGGAGGTCACACTGAAAGTGCATTTCTTTGAATTCAACCTCATCTTGTATTTGCGTAACCTTTCAAAAAACTTTTACAGTGCCACCAGGTGCCCTTCTATATCCTTGGATTTTATGATCATGTCATCTACGTATACTTCTACTTCTTTGTTAATCATATCATGTAAGAGAGTGGTGGCAACTCTTTGGTTGGTTGCTCCAGCATTCTTGAGTCCGAAAGGCATTACCCTATAATAGTAGGTTCCCTAAGGTGTGGTGAATGTCGTCTTTTCCCGATCTTTTGGCGCCATTAGAATCTAATTGTACCCTGAAAAGCCATCCATAAATGACAGTAGCTCATGTTCTGCGGTGTTATCCACTAAGACATTGATGTGGGGAAGCGGGAAGTCTTCATTAGGACTGGCTCTATTTAGGTCACGGAAGTCGACGCACACACGAACTTTTCCATCCTTTTTAGGGACTAGCATGATGTTGGCAACCCATTCCGGATACTCGGTAACAATGATGAACCCTGCCTTGAATTGTTTCTCCACTTCTTCTTTGACCTTGAGTGCCCTTCTGGTCTCATGCGCCTAAGTTTCTGCTTGACGGGTTTAGAATTGGGAAGTAGGGGAATGCGATGTTAGATGATGTCGGGATCGACCCCAGGCATGTCCTCGTAAGACCAAGCAAAAATATCTTTGAATTCTTTTAGCAAGAGAGTCAATTTTTCATTTTCTTTTTTATTAAGAGTTAAGCCAATTTGCACAACTTATGGATTATTTATTTCACCTAGGTTAACCGATAAAGTATCTTCGATTATTTCATAAGCAGGTGGTTTTTCAATTAGTTGCTTAAGTTCAATTGGGAGATCCTCGGAGGGATCTGTGCATTCATAAGTATTAGACACAGAGGAGTAAGCAAAATCGTCTTTCATTTCATTCATGACAAGTGGAGTGATTACATTAGCCAGTGGTGGGTTTACAACAGTCGACTCTGGTACAGACTTGATAATTGGAAGTACAGACTCTGGGGAAACAGGGGATAGGAAACATATGACTCTATAGCCTGGTTGCTCAGACCTCCCTCAGTTGGCTTGATTTGATCATTTTGGCTCTCGGCCCTCTTTTCTTCCTTTTCTTTGGCAAACTCTTCCCACATTTTCTGGCTTCAGTGTCCAGATACTCCAACCAGTCTTCCTCTAGGGTTTTCTCAATTTCTTCAGGATAGAATGGATCTTGGTAGGGGGGCCTTTCGTAGTCAGCAAAGATTTCTAGCCCGGGGTGCCTTTTTCTAGTGGCTTGATGGATCCAAGGTTCTGGGAACCCAAAATAGGGGATATCATCCCCTTCTTTGATGAATTGCCCATTCAAGGTTTTGCGGTATGGTGGGAGACTCCTTACTCTTTTCTTCCAAGGCCTCTGTAGCCCGACGTCTTCTTCAGTGGGCTTGTACCCCAACCCAAAAGTGCCTTATTGCCCCTTGATCTGAGGGAACTCACGAATCCCTTGTTGGCGTCGGCCCAATACCATTCCAGGGAAGTAGTTCATTTTGCGGACGATGTTGACAACTGCAGAGTGGATCTCGGGGAACCTGTCTTCATCATTAATCACGACTTCTTCCATGAAGAATCCCCCAATTTCTCCTTCTTCTAGCTCAGGTATTTGGATTTCAAAGATGGGAGCGTAGTTTGGAAAAGCTTCATTACCCCAACTATTGCCAAGGATGATTTTCACCTCCTTCTCATGAATGTACTTGATCATTTGATGCACAGTGGATGATACAGCTTTGTTGACATACAGCCAGGGCCTTCCGATCAACAAATTAAATGAGGCAGGTATGTCCATAACTTGAAAGATTTCAGTGCTAAACAAAGATCCTACTCGGATTTGGAGAGAAATAGTCCCCATCATATTTCTCTTGGTGTTATCGTAGGCCCTCACGTATTGCACAGATGGTGTGATGTCAAGGACATTGACCCCCAAGGTGGTGGCAGTCCTTAGAGCACAAACATTTAGGGCAGAGCCTATATCGACCAGACAGAATGGCACCTACTATCCCTTACATCCAACAGTGATGTACAAAGCTTTGTTATGTGTAGACCCTTCCGGCAGCAGGTCTTCATTAGAAATGGTAATGATTGGGTCAGAGGTGAGTGCGCCCAAGAAAGCCGCCATGTCTTCCGATGCAGCGTTGATGGGGACCTCAATTCCAGCTAAGGCATTCAACACAACTTGCCTATGCTTGTAGGATGTTACCATAATGTCCCACATTGAGAGATGTGCTTGGGTTTTCTTCAACTGCTTTATTAACTAATTGTCTTCTTTGATGATCTCATCCATTTTTCCCTTTTCCTTGTCTTTGACTGGACTTTTTTTGATTACTTCAGTGGTAGGCTGCGGATGCTGATAATGATGGCTGACCTAGTCAGATTATCAATCTCGGCAGTAGTAGGCCCTTCTATAGTCCCATATTCTTTGAATTAGTCACAATCTGTTCCCACAAATGGTTTCTCCGGCTCATTCCAGATAGAAGAATCACTTTCATTGTTGAGATCATACCATTTGAGGTCCACTACCCCTAGATTGTGTTCTTCTAAAAAGAATAGATCTTGTTCATCAGCCAGCTGTTGCTGCCACTCATCATCCCCTCCTTCAATCAGATGAATTCCCACAGATTTCGAGATGTCAATGAGGGGTAAAGGTTGACCTAAGGGGGTGACATAGGTAGCAGGGTTGAAAGATACATGATTGGACTCAATGAGGCTAATATTTTGGTGGTTTAGTAGAGGATTTTGAGTAATATGGGGCTGCTTTAGAGGTGGCTCAATGATATTCTGGTCAATGAGGTCTTGGATATCATGGCGAAGGCGCATGCAATCATCGGTGTTGTGGCCAGGGGCTGGTGGTAGGTGCATCTTTTGGACATATCGCAGTTCGACAGGAGGGGGGTATTTCGAGGCTGGAGTAGTTGGAGATGACCCTTTTTAAGGAGGCGATCTAAGGCTGAAGAGAGGGGGATTTCTAATTTGGCGAAGTTGCGAGGAGGCTTCCTCGGGAAAGGGCAATTAGAGGAGTTAGCTTGGTTAGGTGGTTGGTATGGCCTAGGAGGGTAAGCCATAGGTTGACTGTAAGGGCATTGACATCCGGAGGGTTGCGGGAGTAGTTGGGCCTTTTTGACTGACTCGAAGGCTCTTCTTTTTTGATCTTTCCTTCCCTTATGGTGTCTTCGATTCGAGTCCCAACTTCAAACAATTCCTCAAAGGTGGAGATTGACTGGTAAAATAATTTCTCATGGTAGAGCGGCTGTAGATTCCGGATTAGCATCCTTACTTGTTCCTTTTCAATCGGCCGATGGGTCATTTGGGCTACTTTATTCCTCCATCCGCTCAGAAATGCGGCGAATGATTCATTGTTGTTCTGCCGAGTTGTTTCCAAATCTCTGATAGTGACATCAAGTTCTTGGTTGTAGGAATAGTGATCAATGAATATCCGAACTATGTCTTCCCATGCCTGAGTTTTGGAAGCTTCCAAGGTAAGGAACCATGATAGTGCAGACTTCGCGAGAGTTTATGGAAACAGCATTGCAATGTGCTCATGAGTGCAGCCCATCGATTGAAAAATGTTCATACACAGCTTTACATGGCTCTTCAGATTTTTGGTTCCATCAAAACGGTCAATGGCAGACATCTTGAAGTTTTCCGGCAGTTTCAGCTTAACAGGCTCAAAAAGTCCTTCCAAGTCAGCATGTAATCATCAACCCCTTTACTCTTCCTCAATACGCATTCCAGCTTGTCGACTTTGTCCATTTTCTCTTAGAACTTTTTCTCATATGCGGGCAGCGGGGCCCCTTGAAACCAGTCTTCTTCTCTATTATTCTCGGGATGCGGTATGAATTCGAACGGTGGTGGTGGGAACTCATGGGTACACTACTGCCGTTGTTGTTTCAGTTCTTCCATAAACTTCAGGACCTGGGCCAGGCTGTCAGATTGCTAGTTTATGGTGGCTTCCAATTCGGTGACCTTGTTTTCTAGCTCTTCCTGATTCAAGCTGAAATAACTTGTTGGGCTATTCTAACCAAACGATTATCTGAATTTCTGACCCAGGACAAAGATCCTAGCTGTTGGCTTTGAGAATCTATAGTGACCCTATAGATTCGAGAGGATTTATATCAGATTCTGACAGTGATGACTTTAGATAGATAAATGACAGTGATGTTAACAAACGTGGACTGACTTGTGTACAGCCTGACTAAAACAGTGTGTGCAGACCAATAGGAATGGTGCATGCAAATGAGATAAGCACGCGGATGTAAGCCCTAATATATATGATGCTCCTATTTCTAACAGATAGCAGTTAAACAAATAAGGTCCTAACCATATAGAGTATGCCAACTTTACTTTCTAGTACGATCACCAAGGGATAACAGGGGTTTCCAGGGTTTTATGAAGGCTTCTAGGAGAGACTGGGCATTTCTGGTTGATTTGGACAGAGTTTATGAGAGAAACTGGCATATTAGGGCATTTCTGGTTGGTTTGGACAGTGTTTCTGAGAGAAACTGGCATATCTGGCCATTTCTGGTTGGTTCGGATAGAGTTTCTGGGAGAAACTGGTTAATACGGTTATATCTTGGATATCTGGACAGAGTTTCTGGGAGAAACAGGTTGATATGTGATGATGATGATCATATTGTCTAGTAGGTTTTCATACTCCTATGTCTTAGGACCGACAAACAAGGTTTGCGGTGTATATCTTTGTGAGCATAGAGCAGACATCCTTATCATGGTACCTAGGCAGGTCAACTCAATGTGATCACATATGAGTGATTGCCTTGGGAATCATAAGAAAGAGGTTCTGCCTTGTGCCACATAAGTGTCTACACCGCGCAGGTAATCCCGTCAGGGCATACTACATTTATATCACATTGTCCTATCTGAAAAGATAAATGAACAGTCCTATGAAAGGTTCTACAGGAATCTATATACAAAGGCTGGGTTTAGTCAGAGAGGGTCCGTTGACGAGAGTTCCAATATACTGTCAGAGAGATAGTATGGAAGTTTTTACTCTTTTTGATATACCTTGGAAGGTACAGTATCAACGGTGACTTATGCCCTGGCACAGCAAGACCTGAACAATGTCAGCGCCGCGTTTCAGACACAGTCGGAGGGGGGGGGGGGGGGGGGGGGAATGCAAGTGTGCAATGCGGTGAACCAGATATAGTAAAAAGATGATTTTAAGGATGCTTCTTATGAGTCAAACCTCTGTATCATTTTGTTTTGAAAATAAATATCCCCAATGTAGTCGCCAGATTGTGGACACGTGGAATCGCTCATCCACTCTTTTTAGTTTTGGTTTTGAGATTGTTTTTAAAAAAGGAAAGGAAAGGAAAGGAAAGGGGTCTGTTGAAAATAGATACAGAGTCGCCACTTGGTCTTTAAGGAACCAAGAAACCTAATTTGACTCACCCAAAAGCATAAAGGGCACCGTCCCTTCATAACCAAAGAACTTGGTTTGGGGTTTTGGTACGAGAGAGGAAGGAGCCTTTGTCGCGACTAAAACACCCTCAACTCGCCCTGTCTTTCGACGGGCCTCAATTAGCACCCAAATAATCATCTTATACTATGTATGGTTCGACAATTAATACTATGATAGTATATTACATCACACAAGAATTTTGAAATGGAAGATCAAAAGATAAGATATCGTTCATAAAATCTTAGCCAAATATCATGCAATGCAAAAGTGAAAGATCACACAAACAAACCTAGGAAAAATTGTCTAATCGTGTATCAAGTAATAAAGTTTTCCTAATCTAAAGGGGACATGAGTTGTTCTTGAAACAAATAATCAAATAAATCAAAATATGCTTAGCAAACTAGAATGCTGCATGTTAATCTTTAGGAAAAGAAGACCTCTCAATCCCCGGGACGGATGAGAAAGGATGATTAGATCGGGGGGAAAATGGACATGTGATCATTGTTCATTCCTTATAATCTTCTTAGATTAGGAGTCACAAAAGCCTCAAATCTTAATTTGCATGGATGCAATGTATGTATCTAGAATGTGCCAAGACTGTAGTGTGTTTTGTGTTCATGGATTCCTAGAATGACTTAGAAGTCTAGAATGTGTATGAATGAATGACGAAAATCATCATGGGATATGTACAAATGTAGTATGAACTACTTCCTAAGACATGAGCTAATTTGGAGTGCATGTAAGCACCAAATCAAAGAATGGAAGTAAAAGTGTGCTTGCTGTGAATAGTGAATAGAACCGTAACATGATCTTTTGAAAATTGAAAAGAGGGGTTAGGAATGTTTTCAATGCATGATTTATTATGGGGATCTTCCTTATTGTGTCTAAAACACAACCCAAAAAGCCAATCTTTAATAACTATCACAGATTGAGAGAAATCATATAAACAATAGAGGTTATTCAGAAACAGAGTCCGTACTGTCGACTGAAATGTTAGAAAATCTTAGAAAATGAAAAGAAAAACGATATAGAGGCCCATATTATACAGAAAGTTCCCTAAGACATTGAATTTTATGGGAAAAATAAGTTGGATCCACTCTTTTTTGAAATGTTTTCTGTAAAACAAGTTGAAAGTCAACCTAGCTGCTGTGATAGCAGAGGCAGAATATTTGGAAGGAATGTTTGGACAAAAATGGACCTCTTTCAAGTGCTTCCAAGTCAAGCCAAAAATCATGGGTGTTCTATAATGAGTTAGAAAGACTTTCCAAGTAGTCTTGAATTTATATATTGAGTATTGAACTCAAAATAATTCTTTAAAGTTAAATGACTCACTGTTTTTAAATTTTTGAGAAAACAATGTTTATTTCTTGAAATCAAAACGGGGGGTTTAAGAGGGGGTTTTTGAAATGGGGGTTTTGAAAACATATTTTTAATACTTAATAAAGATTATAACCACTTAAAATGTCAACATTGGACTCACATCAAGGACCTCCAAGATTATTGGAAAGTATTATTTCCATTTTAAAGACAACTTCATGAATACATAGGAATGTATTGGAGTTGAAATCATCATCTATCAAACATGTTTTTAAGGTCAAGACCTACTATCCATAAGGATTCACTCACCTCAAACTTCATGTCATCATCCAGATGATGATAGACTAGTAAGTAAATAAATAAAACAAAAAGAAATGAGATAGGAGCAGATGAACAACAAAGTAAGCAAAAAAGTATATAAATAATCAATAGATGATATTCAATGATGTATTGGACTTGTAGCTTGGTATTTCACTCATATGTGGTGACATTGGACATGGAAGTAGCTTCATCTCACTTAAATGTTCACTAAAATGGTGGTTGGGTGTATTGAATATGATGTAAATGGAAGTAATGAAGTAAAAACAATGTTTAGAACTCACTCGTTTTGAAATCAAAGAAGGAAGCTTCTTTTCTCTCTACTCTAACCTTATCTCTACGACTTTCTCTCTAAAACTTTTCAAAGCTTGCATTTGTGTAGCACCCTGAATTTCCTTGAAAATTCCACGTAAGAATATTAGATTTAGTGACGTCACCATGCTGACGGTTGCATAAGGTTCAATTAGGATGACCTTAACTAGGAATCTCTATAAGAACATGTGGTCAACATCTTAATGACGACGACATTAATAGCATAGTATTTATTAGATTAAGCACCACCTCAATTTCTTAAGAGTTATTTAGAACTCCTAGACGAACTCGCACTTCAGATTTATACCTAGCCCCGCAAATTTAATTTGCTATTCACTTTCACAGTTAACCAAGTACACTGGGACTCAGGCACACATTTTTTAAACACATTACTCGAGATGTGGGACCCACACTACCACTCTATTGGTCTCCCCTAATCTACCCTTAGACATACAAACACATATGTAGGTACACACTTGTGTGCACCCATTTCACATTATTAAACCCTTCCCCCTATTCCTCTATAAAAGCACACCACTGCCCTCTCATTTGATACCCTCACACCCACATAATCTGGCCACATATTGTGTATATATATAGAGAGAAGCCAAGAGTGAGAATGGAAGCCTAGAGAGAAACTAAACATCTCACACACACTCACCCGTATACACCCTCTCCCTCTCTACATTATCCTCTCTGTCCACTCCTCTCTGAACACACTTACCCACTCAGGCCAGAGGAAGGAGAAGAAGAAGACGGGAAAAGAAGAAGAGACACAGAGGAGAGAGAAAGAAGGTGATCGGAGAAGAAAGAAGAGAGTTTGAGACACTCTGAGGTAAACCCATACCCCCTCCTTGCATCCGCATCTTTGCATGTCACTTTGGAACCCCCTGGACCTTCATGCATGTAGCCAAACAGAGCTTTAAGCTCTCTGTGAAATCCAGTCACCATTAAAGCTCAATGCTTGATCTCGATTTTCCGAACAGCAACCAAACGGCCCTTATGTTACACCATTGTGACCTCCATGATCTCCTTAGACTCCCCTCTAAGCCGTTTTCAATTTGGGCCATGTTTGGCCGGCCATGCAGGCCATTATTCTTGTTGTGGTCAAAGCGATAATCCTTTGGTAGGAGGTCTAAATGAATAAACCAGATCAAGGGTTTCTAGTATGTGATTGAGGAGAAGTAGACGAGCATTTTGCCGTTGGTCTCGTGCATTTTGGGCTAGAGATGAGAGAGATATGAAGGCTTGAAGTTTTCCGGCGATGTCCCGATTTTCCGGCGGCGTTGCTTCGCCGGAGAAGATGAAAGGGAAGCGGGTTGTAACACCCGGGTTTGGGTCGGGTCGGGTCGGGTCGGGTTTAGGTTAGGATCGAGTTGGTCTGTGTGTGTTAGTGGATTAGGGTCGCGGGTTAGGGTCGGGTTTAAAAACCCATGGGTCTCATTTAAGTGGGACGACGTCGGGTTGGGTGCGGGTTAATGGGGCGGGCCAGGTTGTGTGTAGAAGTGGGTAGCAGGCCGGGTTAAATAAACGCACGGGTCCCTTTAAGTGGGACGACGCCGTTTGGCGCCGGGTTGTGTCTAGGTCGGGTTCGGGTAATTGGGGCGGACTGGTTTGTGTCTGTAGTTAGGTTAAGGGTTTGGATGAAGTTCGGTTCGGGTTTTGGTTAGTGGGTAGGTTAAGTTGTGAGTAGATTTGGGTTTCGGAGACGTGTCCAATCCAACCTGAATGGGTTTTCGAGTTGGGTTCTTTTGTGTCTTAATATGGATCGTAGGGTTTGGTTCGGGTTGAACCATTGGGTCACCGCTTTGGTTCCCTTTGTTGAGTATAAACGGGTTACCCGTTAGTCTCGGGTCGGTCCGGGTCGACCCGTCGGGTCAGATATTATTATTATTATTATTATTATTAGTATTAATAGATTTCAAATGATTTTAATCATTATAAATGTATTAAAATGTATTATTAGTACATTTACTTTATGGAATATTATTATATAATATTCTTGATATACTAAGTATAATTATTATATGGTAATAATATAATTATTAATTATATGGTAATTTATAAGTATTATATAAATAAGTTTTGAGGGTATTTAAATAGTTATTAAATACCTACATGCATTTATAAATTCTAGAAAATTAGGGTAATGACTCTGGGACTATTTTATTATATGATGTAAATTATAAAGCTATAATATTATAGTCTAGTATTTTTAATAATTGTTACGGAGTTATTTTATGAGTATATTAATTATTAAAAATACCAAACGAGCTCCAAAAATTATGAGATAAATACTAGTAGTGTATTTTAATATCTAGTATTTAATAAAAATACTTTTAAGTACTAATTCCACTGTATAGGTATATCTATATATTTAAATCCCTTTTTGAGTTTTTTTTCTGACATATATTATCTTCAATAATTCATAATAAATAATCTAGGACTCCGAAAAATGCGCAGTCAGTTCCCAGAGTCTTAGATTAATGTCTAGATCATTTTTCTTAAGTTTGGTGACTTTTTGACTCGGTCAAAAATATAGCCTGTCTTTTAGGGCCCGCATTAGTGTAGCAAGCCCTACATATTACCTCGTAAAACGCGACGGACTCCGATTTGAGTCTAGTCAATGGCGTTGGACTTAGAATGACACGTAGATCACTACCTTGAGGTTTATAACCTCATTTGGTAAAATTACCATTTTGCCCCTATAGTTGTACTCATACATTATTGTTGTTTATTCCGTTTATTGTTGTAGAACTTGACAATTATCTGCTTTTCGAGGATCGGTGACTCGAGGTGAGTTTTCTAACCTCACTCGAATCCTAATAAGATTAATATAAGATGTTAAAAGCTACCTGTATGATGTTTTGTATAAGTAAAATGCTGATTTTATGATGCCACATGTATTCCAATAATTGTAAGACTATGCAAAGCATGTTATGGTAGTGCTATCGCATACGTGAGCATGTCAAGGGTTTTATCTATATGATTATTGGTATCAAATCCATGTTATGTGATCCATATTTTATATGTTATGTTTCTACTACTAACTGTTAAATGCACATTTTACGATGGTTATTAATCGGACTAGATAACACATGCTATGTTAATAATAAAGAGAAATGAAAGTGGTTTTGCATATAAGTATCGGTTGTGGACTCACTTGTATTTCATGACACGTGTTAGCATGCATTGGATGAGAAAGAGAGGTATTTGATAAAAATGTGAATGAGATGAGATATGTGAATGTGAAAGAGATGTGATTTCTAGATCCGATGGATCAACGGCTGACGAGCTGGGTGGACATGAACGATTAGGGTTCCTAGCACGCCTCTCGCCATTGAAGACGTCTGTTGATGCGCATACGTGGTTGAAGACGTCCCATGTATCGTTGACGACGTCCGACTAGTGCTCTATTATACTTCTCAGCCGTGTAGATGACCAGTGAAAGTATACACATGGTTGAAGACGTCCCATGTGCCAGTTTCATTGTTTACAAGTAGTGTGCGCCATCTCCCGAATTAAAGAATTGAGGTTCTAGAGAGAAGGAGGAGATTCTCTCTCTAGAAATGTAAGGGATATGGAAAGATACAAAGCTGTTAGGGTCCTTAATGCTCCTAGCTGTTCTAAGATCTGTGCAAATTCTCAATCCATTAATAATTTCAACAATGAAGAGCCAGTGTTAGTTAAAGTTCAACATCAAGAAGTTACAGCCATGGCTCAAGATGGGCCTCTTGATCAATGTGAAGCTCGAGCTGATTATGAAGGGCCTGATTTCATTATTTCAAATCCTTCAAAATCTATTGTTTTTGGGTTAAGTGAGGAAGGAGTCCATGATCTTTCAAAGGATGTTGCTTCCAAAGACTCAGTCCCAATATCTTATACGACTTCTCTGTCTGGTATCAAGGATCTCTCTGCAGCAGACCTTGAGATTCCTGAAGATTGGGAGCAGACTACCCCTAACAAGAAACAAATTGAGGGTGAGGAAGGTGAAATTGTTGGAGGAGAAGACATCAAGCACACTGATCATGAATATCACAATACCTTTCTTAAGGATTCTAATGATATTTTAAGAAAGAATTTGAAGATTGCACAATCTCAAATCCAGAAGTTGATGAATGAGAAAGCTGATCTTCAAGCCATTCAAGCTATTACTCCCTTCCCATCTGGGTCTAGGGGTGGCTCTAGCATTGGGAGGACCCCTTATAAGTCTGGTGGAAATAAAGGGAGGGCCAGAGTTGGTTTGGATTGGAGAAGGCAGCAAATTGAGCCTTTTGATATCTGTGAAGTTGGGGGTAGTTCCAGTGATGAACCAAATGGGAAAGGAGAAAGGAAGGCTTGGAAGCCAATCCAAGCTAGAGCATCTTCTTGTCCATATGATTCCAAGAGTTTTAGTTATTCTAAATCTGATGGGGAAAGGGGGAGTTCTCTTTTTGATCCAAAAAGCAAGCAAGTTAATCCAGAAAATGTGTTTGATACGGTTGGGGCCCACTGTCCATCTGTCATTGAGCCTAACGGCTATAATGGAGTTTCAAATGCTCCTTTACAAGCTGATGGGTCCCCTATTTCTACACGCATAATAGCGCAGCACATGGGAGGTCAAGCTACTGTTCAGCACATGGGAGCATCACTTTTTCCCACAAATTTCGGAAAATTTGTCTGAAGGTTTGGTTAGTAATCTTCCCGGGTCTAATCCCATTGGTCATTCGGTAGAGGAAAATATTAAAGTTAATTGTCCTACTACAATGCACATGGGCCATCCCGTTATTTCCGGCACCCTGTCCACTCAAACTCAGCGCCCTTTGGATGATGTTGCTATTGCACGCGAGGTTAGGGGCAAGAGGGTCATTGACAGCAGATTTGGTGCAACTAATATGCACATGGGGTCTTCAGTTTTTCCTGCATCTCACAGCATTGTGTTGGCCTCTGAAACACTTGACCAGCGACACTTGGACCAAGCTTCTCACTCCCCTCACTTTTCCCATTATCCTATCCCTGTTGAAAGCTCTATCACAAATGTGGGTTCCTCGAGTGGCTTGGCTCCAGATATTAATTCGGATCAAGTAAAGGCAGCTGCTAGGCCTCCTCAATTTAAATCCTGGGCAGCTGTAGTCACTCCACAAAGCTCATTAGGATTCAAACTCAATTTTATTAAACCAAAAGAAGACCCTCGGAAACAACATCTAAAGATCCCCAAAGAAGTTTTCGTGGAAGGTAGTTTTGCCTGGCAAAACACATTGGTAGGCTATTTTATAGGGAAGAAACTACCTTTCTCTTATGTTCAGAATGCAACTTCCAGGTTATGGGGTAAACAAGGCCTGCATGATATGGTTGCTACAGATTCTGGCTTTTTCTTCTTTAAATTTAATAGTGAAGACGAGTGTTTGGCAATCCTTGAAGGTGGCCCTTGGCATGTGAGTGGGCAGCCAATCATCCTGAGGAAGTGGCAAACTGGTTTAACTCTATCTAAGGAATCTATATCCACTATTCCAGTATGGGTTCATATTTATAATATCCCCCTTGAACTCTGGAATCCTCTGGGGTTAAGCCATATAGCAAGTGCCATTGGAAAACCATTGCATGTTGCAAAAATCACAGCTCAAGGAAGGAGAATCTCATATGCAAGGATTTGTATCGAATTGAATGCCAACCAAGAACTCCTTAAAGAGCTTGTTATTGATTTTGAGGATCCAATCACTAGAGATATTGAGCCTATTTATCTTCCGGTTCACTACTAGTGGACTCCTATCCGGTGTGCCAAGTGTAAAAGATTTGGGCATGATTGTGCCAAGCTACCTAAAGCACCAATTCTTATCCAGAATACCACTTCTATTTCTCAGACCCATGATGAGGGTGCTTGGAAAACCAAGGAAAAAGGTAAGTTCATCAACACTAATACTAATGTAAATTCTGCTTCTTCCTCTAAACTGGTTGAACCTACCCCTGAATCTACTGTTGGAAATAATGTTGGGCAAGATTTGCAAATCTCCCCCAATCCTATTTTAAGTCCTAAGATAATGGCTCTGGATAGCAATATGTTCTCCTCTCTAGTTGTTTCCAGTGGTGAATACAAGGACCCAGGAAATCTTCAAGCTTTAGTAGAGGAAGGTGACAAGCTATTAGCCCAAGGTACCCTACCAGGAAAAAAAACGGCTGTGGTAGTTCAGAACCGGAATGTGGATTCTACCCCATTGCATATAGAAGATATGGAGACCATGAAAGGTCTAGCTGATATTCCTTGTGAAATCAACTCAGACCCAATTTCTAATAAGGAAACAGATGGAAATATGGTACAAGATCTAGGGGATGACAGATACTCAAAATCCTTTGCTCCCACTAAATTTATATTGTCCAGTCCTGGTAAGGATATTCAAGCACACACCATCGACCCAGGAAAAGAAGAATCTCAGGAATCCCTAGGAGATGTTGGCAAGCAACTCATGCCAGAGGCCAGTTGTTCTTTCCCTATGAAACCCACTCCTCATCTTAAAGGCTCAGGTAAAGTACAACAGACGAAGATCAAAAATTCTGGATCTTCAGGTAAGCGTAAACAATCCCATAATCGTCGTTAATGATTATTTGTAGTTGGAATATAAGGGGTCTCAACCAACCCTATAAACAGTTTGAGGTTGCTAAGTTTATTTATGAAAATAATGTTGATGTCCTAGGGCTTATCGAAACTAAAGTTAGGAAGTATAATGAGGATAAAATTAAACAAAATGTTTTTGAAAATTGGGAAGTTATCTCTAACAGCTCTCTTAACTCTGTAGGCAGAATTTGGGTGGGATGGAACCCTGATAAAATAAATCTCACTATCCTTAGGTGTTCCCCTCAAATTATTCATGTTAGCATCGAAAATGAAGATCATAGCATCCAGTTTGAGGCCTCATTTATTTATGGTTCTAATACAGGACAAGATAGGATGGAATTATGGCCTGAGTTAAATGCTATTTCCAACATCAATACAAAAATTAACCATGTTCTTCTTGGAGATTTTAATGTGGTTCTGAACACTAATGCAGTTTCGGATATGAAATTTTGTATGAATTCTGATATTGTTGATTTTAATAAAATTGTCGATTCCCTGTGTTTAACTGATCTAAGATACTTGGGAGAGTTTTTCACCTGGAGTAATAGAAGGTACGGAAGATCTGACTATACTCAAAGGAAGTTGGATAGGGCTCTTGTGAATCAAAATTGGCTGGATAACTTCAATAACTCCTATGTCCATTTCCATAAGCCAGGTATCTCTGATCACTCATCTCTTGTTCTCTACCTTGATAACACTGTTAAGAGAAAAGGTAAGAACTTCAAGTTCTTCAACTACTGGACTCAACTTGATAATTATCCTGTCACTGTGTCCAATGCTTGGAATACTAGTGTCAATGGGACTGCGCAATATCAATTGTGTCACAAGCTTAGATTACTTAAACATGACCTGAAACTTCTTACCAAAAGTTTTGTTGGCAAAGAAAAACTATTGGCTGATCAGGCTAGGGAAGCTCTTCAAGTTGCACAATCCGAGCTCCTTAGAGACCCCCACAACCCTTCCCTCATATCCAAACAAAAAAAATGTATGCCTGAGTTTCTTAAAGCTATTTGGATTGAGGAAGAAACACTTAAACAAAAATCTAGAGTGCAGTGGCTTAAGGCCGGGGACAAAAACTCCAGATACTTTTTCCAACATATCAAAAGCAGAAGAAATAGGAAAAGAATTTTCAAACTCGAAAGACTAGATGGTACTTTTACCAACAACTTAGAAGAGGCTAAATGTGAAGCAGTTAGGCATTTTCAAAGTTTACTTGGCACCACTGCCAATAACCCTTACCCTGGGATTGAGGCTCTGAGGAGAGTAGTGTGTAAAAGAATTCCTGACGAACTATTGGAGGACTTGGATAGAATTCCCACTAGTGATGACATTAAGGACACAATTTTTAGTATGCATGAGAACAAAGCCCCCGGCCCAGATGGGTTTAATGCACATTTCTTTAATGCACATTAAGGACACAATTAAGTCCACTGTTGGGCCTGCAGTGATTGAAGCTATTCAGGAATTTTTTTACTCTGGAGAGATGCTTAGAGAGTCTAATGCCACTATTATAGCTTTGATTCCTAAAGTTCCAAATCCGTCTAAGATGGGGGACTTTAGGCCTATATCTTGTTGTAATACCGTGTATAAGTGCATCTCTAAAATTATTGCGAGTAGACTCCAATCTATCCTTCCATCCATAATTGATCAATCACAATCTGCATTTGTTAAGGGAAGGAAAATTAGTGATAATGTCTTATTGGCTCAAGATTTGTTGAGGGACTATCACAAAATGGGTGGTAAACCTAGAGTTGCTGCTAAGGTTGACCTCATGAAGGCATATGATAGTGTTAATTGGAATTTTCTTTTTGATTTACTTGATTTACTTGGCTTTCCCCCAAATTTGAAGAAATGGATTAGGGCTTGTATTACTACTCCTAGATACTCCATCAATTTTAATGGAGAATCCGTGGGATATTTTAATGGTGCCAAGGGTCTTAGACAAGGTGATCCTATCTCCCCTTATTTGTTTGTTCTTGTCATGGAGATGCTGAGCCAACTTCTTCACCACAACATCCAAAATGGCCAGTTTACCTACCATTGGAAGTGCGACAAGTTAAAAATATCTCATCTTTGTTTTGCAGATGATTTAATTATTCTTCTTAATGGTGACATCGATTCTGCAAAAATGATTAGGAATACTTTAAACCAATTTCATGAGTTCTCTGGTCTTCAAGCCAATGACACTAAAAGCTGTATTTTTGTTTCTGGGCTTGACGACCAGCTGGCAAATGATATACAAACGGAACTCCAATTCTCCAAAGGAGCCCTTCCCATGAGGTATCTTGGAGTTCCTCTAATTTCCACTAAATTAAAGAAATGCCATTGTGAAGATCTTGTTAATAAAATTTGTTATAGAATTAATTCCTGGAAGTCCAAATTCTTGTCTTATGCTGGAAGAGCTCAACTTATTCAATCTGTTTTGGCAGGAATTCAACAGTATTGGTCTGGGATGTTCATTCTCCCCAAAAGTGTGCTTAAACAGGTGGATCAAGCATTTAGGAGATTCCTTTGGTCTGGAAATACAGAGAATGGGCATGGAGCAAAAATCTCTTGGGTCAATGTTTGTAAACCCAAAAAGGAGGGCGGTCTGGGTTTCAAGGATATTTTTCTAACTAATACTATTCTTAATCTTAAGCACATTGGCAATCTCCTTGACCCAAAAAATAACTCTTATTGGAAAGCTTGGGTACACTTGTACATGATTAAAACAAAAAGCTTTTGGGACATTAAAACCCCTAGTCAATGTTCTTGGTATTGGAGAAAGTTGTTGAAATTAAGGGGAGTTGTTAGGCCTTTACTTAGTCATACTATTGGTAATGGTCAACATACTTCTCTTTGGTTTGATAACTGGCTTCCTTGTGGCCCTTTGTTTGAAAAGTATACCAACAGAATTGCTTACGATGCCGCTATTGAGCCTTATGCTAAAGTGGCAGCCATCATAAGGGGTCAGGATTGGAATTGGCCTAATTCCAGGTCTATTGGGTTGAACGAAGTTCGAAATCTTTTATCTAATATGTATAAGCCAAATGGGATATCTGATAGTTTATCTTGGACTACATCTCCCAACAGGAAATATAACTTTGCTCATATATGGGACCACCTTAGAGAGGTGTCCCTTGAGGTACCATGGCATAAACTTGTATGGTATTCAGGTTGCACTCCTAGGCAAAACATTATATTATGGTTTACTGTTCAGAAAAAACTTGCGACCCATGATAGAATTTTTACTTTTACGCCTGGACCTCTTGTTTGTGTTTTTTGTCAGAGCCACATGGAAACCCATAATCATTTGTTTTTTGATTGTAACTTTTCCTCCTTTGTTTGGCAGGAATTGATGAATAGATGTGGACTTAATTGGAACAGCACAGATTGGGATACTACAGTGCTTTGGATGGCACACCATTGGAAAGGGAAAGAGGTTCATCTTGCTATTCCCAAAATTTGCCTCGGTGTTGCGATCTATGGTTTATGGAAGGAGAGGAACCATAGAACATTTACGGATACCTACACTCCTAAAGAACAGCTGCTACTTAATCTGGTGTCTCAAATTAATACTCAAATCAGAGATCAATGGAAGAACCATCCCCAACTTGATTTAATTGCTAGTCCATGGACTTAAGTTGGTAGAGTTGGTAATGTTGTTTTGTTTGTGACTCTCTTTTGTAGTCAGGATTTGTTTCTCTTGGCTTTGATTTGTTATTTCTTTTGTTTCTTTTGATTAGCTTTTCAGTTGATCAGTGTTTTGTTTGATCTTGGCTTGATGTAGCCTTTTTAGTGGTTTGCTTTGCCACTTGTCCTTATGCTGCATGCTTTTTTTGAATATCCTGGGGTATGCCCCTTGTACATTTGTACATCCTTTTTTTGGAATCTATTTACCAATTTCCGAAAAAAAAAAAAAAAAAATACAAGTAGTGTGCGCCGTGAAGTCGTCCGGCAGCCTATCAAGGGAATAAGTATGAATCGGCTGTTATAGCATGTTATCATCCTTGATATACCGCGTGTTGTCAAGTGGATGAGAAAGAGAAAGTGAATGATGAGATTGAATTGGTGAATAAAAAGGGTTTGATTCGAAATGATTTGGTTTTGGAAAGTTTTGGGTTTTAAAATAAAAATGGTTTTTGAAATGTGTCTATTTTAAAAGTAAGAGTTGGGAGTGAGTCGCATTGGTCATGCATTTGCACGCACGAGGAAATAATAAGGAGAATGTATTCTATGATGTTATGTTTATCTGTCTATCTATCGTATTGAGACCTCTGCTATGTCCGTGGTGAGAATGCGTCTTTTGATAAGAGATTAACCATATCTTAAGATACTAAACTATGACGTGAGTCGAGAGATGTTTTGTATTTATTGATTATTGTGCGGTTGAGACTCTCACTCACCCTTATTCCAAGGCTAACGGCATGTTACGCCCTGGGCATTCGTATGCCCAGAGTGTTGCAGGTTTGTAGATAGATAGAAGAGTTCAGGATGCAGTGCCATGGAGCCAAGGAGAATAAATCCTTGCCAAAGATCTAATAGATAGTTTCTCAAGTTTTTAAGCTTATGTAAATTGCTTAGTATGGCCTCTTGTATTAGGATTGAAGTTATTGTAACTCTTGTTTAATTTTCGCTGCTGTATTTATACTCTGATAAGTTTAGGTTATGCTTATGCTCTAGCATTCTCATTATGATTGCATGGTGCGGAGTTAGAAGGACATGACGGTTAACAAATTAGTCACGTGTCTACGGACCCATAAAGGAAAATTTTATTTTCCCTATTTTTGGCTTACTCCGGGATGTGACAATTTGACACCCCCAAAGTGAGAAGTCAAGGGGGGTTTATTTAAGCCAATTTGGGGTGGTTTTGGGGTTTTAGAAGTACTGCTATTGGTCCCAAACATCTGTGAACACAGAACTACATCGTTTTGGTTTCTAATTAATCAAAATGAACCCCCAAAAGAAATTACAAAAATGTACCATTCTGGGGGAGAGTGCCACGGCGTCACTGGACCTGTGCCGCGACAGCAGTGGGCCAATTCTGTGGCGGCAGTAGGCCAGTGTCACGGCGACACTGCTCCTCATTCGTCCAGATAATCCTTTTTAGGCCCCCAGAGGTTCCGGTATTCACGAAAAGGCCCTATTTCGTCCGAAATTCACAGAAAATGCATACAAACTCCAAATTGAGGTTGTGATATACCATTGGAAAGGTAATGGAGTCTACTTTACCTCAAAAATAGTTCAGAGGTAGGTCACCTTGTTTAGAGGGTAAGATGACCAAAAGGCCCTTTCTAACAAAAGGAAATAGGACCAATGCATTGTTGGAATTAGTTCATACTGATGTGTATGGACCAATAAATATAGAGCACAGGGTGGTTATGAGTATTTCATTACATTTACTGATGACCACTCTAGGTATGGATATGTGTACCTAATGCAACACAAGTCTGAAGCCTTTGAAAAGTTCAAAGAGTTTAGGGCTGAAGTGGAGAAGCAAATAAGAACACACATCAAGGCTATTCGATCTAATTAAGGTGGTGAGTACCTCTCTAATGAGTTTATTGATCACTTTGTATAGAATGGGATTCTGTTACAATTGACTGTACCTAGTATGCCTCAGCAGAACGGTGTAACGGGGAGAAGGAACCAGACTCTTTAAGCCATGACTATGTCAACGATGAGTTATTCTAAGTTGCCATTATTCCTTTGGGGTTATGTTTTATGAGAGATGTGGATTGGGTGCAAGCCTTCTTTGCAACATCTCCAGATATGGGGGTGTCCGACACATGTGCTGAAAGGAAAGATGAGAAAGTTAGATTTTAGATTGGAAGTATGTTACTTTATGGGATATCCAAAGGGTACTTATGAATGGCATTTTTATGATCCAAGAGAACAAAAAGTGTTCGTTAGTAAAAATGCTGCTTTATTGGAGGATGATTATATCATGAACCATAAGCCTGAGGGAAGGATAGATCTGAGAGAGATAGAAAGAGAGCTATCAGTCCAATCCATAGTTGGTAACGATGTAAATCAAGAAAATACCACTTCTTCACCCATTTCTGCACCAGTACCTTGTCGTAGTGGGAGGATTATCAGCCAGCCTGATAGATACATGTTCTTAGGAGAAGTTTTTGAAGCTGTCTCCATAGAATCTGAATCTGATCCTACCTCATATGAAGAGGAAATGGATGATGTAGACTCATCTTATTTGGGTTAAAGCTATGAAGGCTGAATTGGAATCTATAGATTCTAATCAGGTTTGGGATCTTGTAGAGCTTTCAGCCAATATTAAACCCATTGGCTATGAGTGGATCTGCAAGAGGAAAAGAAGACCTTATGGAAAGGTTAAGACCTTTAAGGCTAGGCTTGTAGTTAAAGGTTATACTCAGAGATAGGGCATTGACTATGTGGAAACCTTCTAGCCGGTAGCCATGCTCAAGTCCATCAGGATACTCTTATCCATTGCTGCATGCCTAGATTATGATATCTGGCAGATGGATGTTAAGACTTCATTCTTGAATGGCAATCTTGAGGAGGACATCTATATGCAACAACCAGAAGGATTCATAGCTGGTGGAAAAGGTAACTTGGTATGTAAGTTTCAAAAGTCCATTTATGGGCTTAAGTAGGCATCCAGGAGGTAGAACATCCAATTTGACTAAGCAGTCAAGTAGTTTGGTTTCATACAAAATCTGGATGAGCCTTGTGTATACAAGAAGTGTGATGGAAAAGTGGTGGCTTTTCTTGTGCTTTACGTTGATGACATTCTACTCATTGGGAATGATGTAGCAGCATTGTCAACGGTCAAGGTTTGGCTAGCTAGTACTTTCGATACGAAGGATCTAGGAGAGGTGAGCTATATTCTTGGGATATGCTCTTTCGGGATCGTAAGCGAAAGATAATGGGATAATCTCAAGCTGGTTATATCGAGAAAGTGCTAACTAGGTTTTCTATGGACAATTCGAAGAAAGGTTTATCACCTTTTAGGCATAGTCTAGCATTCTCCAAGGACCAATGTCCTAAGACACAGGAGGAGAGGAATCGCATGGCAGGAATCCCCTATGGTTCAGTAGTGGGAAGTCTCATGTATGCAATGTTGTACACTTGACCGGATATCTGCTTTGCTGTAGGCATGGTCAGCAGCTATCAATCGAATCCAGGTCCAGAGCACTGGATAGTCATTAAGCAGATTCTTAAGTACTTGAGAAGGATAAAAGATTACATGCTTATGTATGGCAGTAGTGAGTTAATTCCAATGGGATATACTAACTCGGACTTTATGTCAGATAAAGATTTGAGAAAGTCTACGTTCGATCATCTCTTTTTCTTATGAGGTGGTGCTGTTAGTTGGAGGAGCATTTAAAAGAAATGCATTAAAAAATCAACTATAGAAGATGAGCATGTGGCTGCTTGTGATGCCGCAAAGGAAGCTGTTTGGCTCAAGATGTTCCTTATGGAGCTCGAGGTGGTACCAGTGTCGCTGTCACCTATTATGCTTTATTGTGATAATAGTGGGGTAGTGGCTCAGTCTAAGGAGCCAAGGAACCACTGAAAGGGAAAGATTGTAGAGCAGAAATATTATCTTATCTGAGATGTTGTTCAACGTGTAGATGTGACTATTAACAAGATTGCCACCGCTGACAATCTTGCTGATCCGTTTACAATGGCCTTGCCACAGAAGGTCTTTGATCGTCATCTAGAAAGTTTAGGTATCAGATGTAATCCTATATGGTTGTGAGTGCAAGTGGGAGTTTGTTGGGTTTGTGCCCTCAAACCATTACTTTATGTATGATACATTGACATTTTAATATATGGATATCAGCTTTACATTTCATTGTGTATGTTTCTTTCATGAGATGATTGTTAATCCTTAAGTATCATAGTAAGTAATTTGTGTGTGTGTATGAGATACATACAAGTGAGACACGAATTACTATTCTTTGATACTTAGAACTTATCACGGTGGATGATGAGACTGGATATCTCATCAGGTTTACACTATAGCATGATTAACTACCATTGGATGGAGTGATGAGTCTCAAACACCAGAGTTTAGCTCTTAGTTAATATACTAGTAATTATAGTGCATTGACGAACCTGAGCTTTCCTATTGACACTCAAGACTGTCAGCAGTCGATAGGAACTCATAACTTGTATAAAGTACATGTTCTCAATCTTGAGACAATTATGGACACAAATTGTGAATATGGCTGCTTTGACTTACCAATCAGTGAGGTCTATAAAAGATCAACACCTGGGTATCTTGGGTATGTTATGTTCTTCGGGTTATGAACATATATTGTCAAGATAGATTCAATCCTCTAATAAAGAGTAAGCATTCCCTTGAGAATGTCACCAAGTTGATTACTGAGAACTGCAGTCTTGTTGATAAGTAATTATCAACATGTTTAGTAATCATGAGAGGTGAATGGGACTCAAGGAATACAAGTAGTCATGATTCAAGTTAACAGTAACAGTTGTTCGACTATCTGAATATGATTATGAATGCTGAAGGTAGAGGGACATTAGTACAACATATAAGTCTAGTTATCGCTTCAGATATGTTCTTTTGTGTTGGAGTTTAGTTATTGTTTTATAGTAGAGTAAATGTTAACTGACCAGTTGGTTAGTTTACTCATCAAAGAGTTTGATCATGGTGATTAACTACTGGTTTGAGCCAACAATAAAGAGCCTAGGAGGTCCCACTCTTAGCTCTGCTAGGATGCTTGGAAAGGCACATCAGGATCTTGTCAAGGTGGGTTCAATTGATCGAAGGTGTCTTAATCGGTTGAAGTCTTGGAAGGTTCCATCGCTCAAAGATGGTTTGAAGATCGAAGGTTCGATCGTTTGAAGCCACTTCGATTGCTTGAACATTAGGTCGATTATGGGAATCTATAAATAGGGCAGCTACTTCCTAAAAAAAAAAGTTTGTCATTTTACTCTGCCAGAGGCTGTAGAAGTTATTCAAAGTGCTCCCAAACCTTCTCTTTCCTCTCTAATAGAGATCCCACCATCTCTAGCCTCTCCGGGAAGCATTCATAGGAGACATAAGGGTGAATACTATCTAGTGAAGGCTGTTGCATCACTTAGGAAGAAGAGTATCAGAATTGGGTTCAAGACCTGAGGTATAATTCTTGTCCCCTCTTGTTAGTATGCATCTATGGAATTGACGAGTAGTAGATCCTGGGCTACCAATAAGCTTTTGAAACTTAACCTTTTTGCTACGCATTTAAAAATTATTTTAAACCTGTTTTTCCATCAGAAGGTTCCTGATGGGGTCCATCTCTCTTTGGCCCGAAGTATTTGGGTACGAGCTCACCCTTTAAGAGTTCTTGTGGACCCCCCGACCGTTCCCTGTGCATGGGAAGGTCAGATTCTTCTCCCTAGGAGCCTGACAGGGGAGAAAAATCGTCAACTGCCTGAGCAACAACAAGGGGTGGAAGGGTAAATTCTTCCAAGTGTCCACCCTTGGACTCTATGAGGAAGCCCCAGGAATCTAGCTGAGGACTTCCTGGGCGGGGGAGCTGAGGAGTAAGCCTGTTCTGTATCTCTTTTTTTATTTTATTTTTTATTTTCCTTTGCTTTTACTGCAATCATGGGACTAGCTATTTCGTGCTTTATTTTGGCAGTGGGTTCGATTGATCCATTGAGCATCCTTGAGGACTGCCAAAACAGGATTAGGAGCTTGACGAACATGCCCACAAATGTCTGGAATGTACTGACTCGATCGAGAGATCAGAAAGTTACCTATGATCTAGATCAGCCCGTTGAAGCCCTTATTTTCCTCAAATCATCCCTAGTGAGCATTCTCCTCTCAGGTGAACTTTTTTGCCTTGATTATTCATCGGTTGCTTTCCAGGTTACTGATCGCATGATTCTTCCTTCGTAGAAATGGGTCCTCAAAGAGATATCGAGGTGTTGAGAGCGAGGCAGCTTGCCGCTGCTGCTAAGGTGGCCGAGAAGAGGAAGTGGCCGACTGTTGAGCCAATGGGCAACATTCAGCCGCTAAGGAAGCTAAGGCATGGGTTAGCGACTCGACCAGAGGTAGCTGGGATGCCTGCTCTAAGGGTCGAGGTGGTTCGGGACACCGCCCTTGAGGTGGTGATGCAGTCCGGGGCACTGCTATGGGAGTCGTCGGAGATCCGTGAGAGGATTAGGCCGGCCCTCCTTCCAAGCCAGGTGGAGATGTGTGCTAACATGTCTCCACAGGTTTTCCAGGGATGGCTGTATAGCCTCTCCCATTTCGTAAGAAGCCTTATCGCCTTGCTCTTCGTATATCCTGTTTGTTTCGATGACCGACCGGTTTATGCTTGCTTTTTGTAGGTCAGCTACTTGGCTGCTAGAGTTGAATCCATCCTGCCCTCCCTAGTCGGGAGGGTCGCCTCTGTTGAAGCTACCCTGTTAAAGGAGCGGACGACTTTGGAGGCTAAGGAGACATCCCTGGCCATGGAGAAGGACAAGGTCAAGGGCGTGGCTTTGGGCCTGGGAGCAGCGCAGTTGGAATTTGGCGACCGCCTTGGCAAAATTGGAGACCGCCGGGGCCAATCTAGCGGTGGCAGAGGCCCGAGAGAAGGCCACATCCGAGGCGGCGGCTGCTGGATCTATCGAGGAGGCCTTTGATGACGAATCTTTTAGGGCTACAAGGACCTGAAAAGAAGGTTGGCCCGAGACCATCTTGAGTGGGACATCTAGTCTTACGAAGGGATAGACTCAGAATACTGGGATGTGGGCCCCACCGCTGCTGAAGGTACTGTTGCCAAGGACAAACCGACTAAGGATGTTGCTCCGGGTGGGGATGCTGCCCCGATAGGAGAGGCTAGAGAGACTGAGGAGGTGGTCGTTGTGGACGACCCTTAGTTTTTGACCTTATGTTTTTCTTTCTCTCTTTTTTTTTTTAATTTTTATTTTTTGGGGAGGTTACTATAATTGCCTTCCAGGCATTGTGCGTTTGATTATTTTTTTTCGGAAAATATTGTGCGTTTGATTATTATTATTATTATTTATTTTTTATTTTCGCTGTTAATGAAAAGGTCCTCTGAGGCCGCCTTTTGCATCAACCGTTTATATTTTTGTATTTGCCTGTTTGTAATTGCCCGTGCCCGACCAGTTGTGAGTCTAACCAGAACCCTGCCTTAGCATAAGTTTTAGGACTGTGACTGGTAGGGAACACTTGGTCTCCTAGGGACTTGTATTGACAAACTTCCCGAGCTATTGATGGCTTTGGGAGCTTGAAGGTTTCGTCCGGTTGAGTGTAGGATCTTGGTCCTCTTACTGCCCGGACAGTTTCTCTGGGCACTGTAGGTACTTAGGAATGTTTTGGAATTCCAAGTCCTATTATTTCTCGGTGTGATTTTTTTTTAGTCCAGTATCTCCGTGCCCCCAAGCTTTTGTTAAGGTGGCGTTGGTGGAGGGAGTGACCGTAGGGAATCGCCCCGGAAAGTTGGTAGTTCCGGTGTCTTTTTAAGTTTGCTATAACTAGCCACCTAGGGGGGTTTGCCCCCCATCATAGGTTCAGGGCCTAAGCGAAACTGGTGCCTCAAGCGTGATCCCGAGGTATTTTTGTGCCTCGGGCATAATCTCGAGGTCTTGTTGGTTCGATGGAATAGGATGAAGAATCATTTTGCAAAAATAGAATTTTTATTCGATATGTTAATAAAACTGCTCGAAGAGAGCTACAAAGTTCCTTGTCAATATTGGTCCTAGTCTAAGCTTTATTGAAAATATTTGCAGAGGTGCTGCACGTTCCAAGGGTGGGACAGGTCCTGCCCATCTAGAGTTTACAACCAGTTGGTTCCCAGCCAGTTGACCCGAGTAACCCTGTAGGGTCCTTCCTAGTTTGGCCCCAACTTCCCATGACTCGGGATCTTGGCAGATTGGTTTACAACCTTAAGGACTAGATCTCCTACTTGGAAACTATGATGCTTGGCTTTACTATTGATAAGTCCAAAAATATTAGGACAAAGCCAAGCTACGCAACCCCAGCAAAGAGATGCCAAGTCATTCGAAAAGGGTGCTCGGTTACATAACCATCCCGGGTCGTCCAGCCTAGACCGCCCAATTCGGATTCATGGCCCGGGCTTACGGTATGAGCCTATTCCACGGTATGCACAGCCCAGGCACGTGATATAACTTGCCCCCCAAGCTTCCAGGCAGTTTCCTATCTCAGCTTGAAGATCAATGGAAAGTGGAAGTTGTTTTCTAATCCGCTTAGGAAACTCCTATGATTGGTGTTAATAAATTATAATTAGATTGGGCTTCCTAATCAGTTTACTTACCTTGTATGAGTGGTCTCTTTTACCTAGAAGAGAGACCGCTCACCCCCATCGCAGGGATCACATTCTCATTACACAGAATTGCAACTTCATATTGTATGCATACTCTGCTCTGCCGGTCTCTAGTAGCTCCGAGCCTGTTGGTTCACCAAAGACTCCTGGCCATTTTCACATCATCGTACAAGTGCTCTGACACACCACGTGGACGTAGGTTCCTTCATTAACAGGGTCAAACCACCTACAAATTCCTTCTGCCTCATTCTTCTTGTTCTTACCCGATTTTTGGCATCATCAGTTTGGCACCGCTGTGGGAAGACAACAGATTTTCTCAGAAAAATAAATCTCTTGACTGATCGCCATAGCTTGTCATAAAAACAAGAAGACGGCTCTGCTGACCAATCAAGAAGATGCACCGGTCGATCGGTCAGCAATTTCCATGACTCCAGAGCAGGTCACTGCGGCACTGGCTCAACTTCTGGAGAGCTAGTGTCGAACTCAGTGGCATTTTGAAGCTCTGCTGGCCTAGCAATATAAGCCTTAGCAAACCGAGGTATAAGATGGGAACGACAAACTCGCTCAGGTGCCCGAGCCAACCCAACAAAGTGCCATTCTACACTGGCCTCCAAGGCGATTGGACAACCCTAGAACGATGAACGTGACTGGGATCCCATAAGAACCCGTCAATGTGTCCGGGACAGTCTAAATTGCAAGGGGCACTCTAGAGATATCATCAACAAGAGACGCACTACCAGAGGGGACGGTCAAGTGCGGCAGACCCATGAATCAGCCCTAGATCGTCTGGCTAAGAGTCGGAGCAACCTTAGGTATACGATTAACCAGAGCTGTAGCCAAGCACTGTCATGGAGAATGGCGCACTTTGAAGAGGAGGCGTCTTCACTGACCCGACCTATCGCCAAGATTTAGAGCAGAGGACTGATCAAGAGGACGTCAAGGCCTAAATAGAGGACCTACAAAAACAAATCGAGAAGTTGAGCCACAAGCCAGGTCATGGCCACATCAACACCAAAACTGAGTCACCCTTCACTGTCTAGATCACAAATTTCCTATCCCGCAAAAATTCAAACAACCACATCTCAATTCTTACAACAGTTCAGGGAGCCCGGTCGATCATGTCCAAACTTACGAGGCTCAGATGGCTCAAGTAACCAGCATGACGAACTGGTCTACCTGGCCTTTCCTAGCACCCTCAAAGGGCCAATCGCACAATAGTTCCATGCCCTCAAACCCCGAACGGTCGAAGATTTCAAGGTGCTCAGCCAGCTCTTCATCAGCCAATTCGTGGGGATGCTCGATCTGTCACAACCTAGCACCCAATTACTGGCTGTCAAACAATGCAAGGGAGAATTCCTGAAAGATTATGTTGACCGTATCAATCAACAGAAGCTTTAAATCCATAACCTGAAAGAAATAGTCGTGATCATGGCCTTCTGCTCGGGAGTTCAGCACACCAAGGTCACCACGTTATTCCACCATGATTGTCCGGCCACCCTAGTTGAACTCTCGGAGAGGGTTGGGAAGTACATCGACATAGAAGAGTTCCTGAAGTCTAAACGATCCAACTTTGCAAGAGATGAATCCCCAAAATCCAAACAGAAGTGCGAAGGCTCTGAGAAGGGCTCAGGAAAGAAGCCGCAACAGGATCAACAATGAGGCGATCGGGATTAGGCCCCAATCGCCTTTACACCTCTTTCTCGTCCTATCCATGAAGTCATGGCCACTGCCAAGGCTCAGAGGGTGCTCAAACAAATCATAAAGCTGAAGAGCCTGCTAGAGAAGAGAACCCGAGACAAGTTTTGCGGTATCACAAAGATCATAGTCACAACACAGAAGAGTGCTTTGAGCTAAAGATCGCCATTGAGAAGCTTATCGAGCAAGCTCACCTTGCCGAGTTCGTCACTGTGGACAGACGACCCTAGCCAGATGCCCGAGTTCTTGAGCAACCATAACCCCTCGGTCAAATCAACGTGATCTCTAGAGGAACATCGGGCAGAAGGGACACACAGTTGGCCAGGAAGAGGCCAAGCACGAACAATCTAAGTGGATGTCCTGCATGTCTAACCAGCCAGCTCCCCACCGACTGATGTGTTGACATTCTCATCCAGTGATTTAAAGGACCTGCATTGCCCCCACGATGATCCGCTAGTGGTGACGCTCTCCACAGCCAATTATGTGGACAAAATGGTGTTAGTGGACGTGGGCAACTCCTTTGATATTTTGTTCGTCTTAGCCTTTGATCAATTTGGGATATCAAGGGATCAGCTTCGACCAGTGCCCACTCCCTTGGTAGGGTTTAATGGATCCAGCACACAATCGCTCGGTATGATTGAGCTCCCAGTTCTTATGGGGACCTATCCCTAACAGGTCTCTATACCCGCAAACTTTGTTATAGTAAAAGCCCCATCCGCCTATCACATCATCCTAGGAAGGCCGATACTCAACAAAGCTAAGGCAGTCATGTCGACCTACAACTTGGTGACCAAATTTCCAACCCGCTAGGGTCTGAGAAGCTTGCATGCAATGTGGTGCTAGTCAAGAAGAGCAATGAAAAGTGGAGGATGTGCATAGACTTACTATCTGCTACCCAGGATAGACCTCCTTATGGACTCCACAGCCGGTCACTTACTCCTCTCCTTCATGGAAGCCTACTCGGGATACAATTAGATCATCATGTATCCTGGGGATGAAGAAAAGACTTCTTTCATCACTGATCAGGGGACATAGTGCTACAAGATGATGCCCTTTGGCCTCAAAAATGCCGGGGCAACTTATTAATGCTTGGTCAATCACATGTTCAAGGATTTGATAAGGAAATCAATGGAGGTGTACGTTGACGACCTCTTGGTCAAAAGCCGAGACGAGTCAGACCATCTTGAGCACTTGGCCGTGGCCTTCAGCATCTTAAGAAAGTACTAGATGAGGTTGAACCCGACTAAGTGTGAATTTAGAGTCTCATCTGGGAAGTTCCTGGGACATTTAGTCAGCAGGCGGGGATTTGAGGTAAACCCCCAAAAAATTCAAGCTATCATCAACATGCGGTCGCCCATGTTTACCAAAGAAATTCAGATTTTGGCCAGACGGGTAGCCGCACTGAATAGGTTCATTTCCCGAGCTACTGACTAGTGCCTGTCGTTCTTTAGGATCCTCCACAAAGCATTTCAATTGTCAGAAGAGTGTGAAGAGTGAGGATCTCAAGAGGTATTTGACATCGCTACCTCTGCTCTAAATGCCCATACCAAAGGAGGAGCTGTTCTTGTACTTGGCAGTGTCACCCTCGGTGGTAAGCTTGGCACTCATCCAAGAAGAGCACAGGATACAGTTCCCACTTTATTACACAAGCTGAGTGCTCCAAGGCGTAGAAAGCCGATACTCTTGCATCGAGAAGCTCGTCTTCGCCCTTGTCACCTCTGCACGGAGTTGCCACCCATACTTTAAGGCCCATGTCATTGTTGTCCTCACTAATCAGCCACTATGCCAGATTTTTAGTCGACCTGAAACATCCAAGAGGCTCATCAAGTGGGCGTTGGAGTTGAAGGAATTTGAAGTGGTCTATAGACCCCGGACGATAATCAAAGGACAAGCCATAGCGGATTTTCTCGTGGAGTTCACATACCCAAAAGATCTGGTCGAGGAACTTCCCCGCCCGAATTACCGCTTTGCCTACAGCCTGACACCCCGACCTGGGTACTTTGTATGGATAGGTCCTCCAACAAGCAGGGTAGTAGGGCAGAGATCATCCTGACCACACCCGACGGAATCCAACTGGAGTATGCACTAAGGTTTAGGATCTAGGCCTCCAACAACGAGACCGAGTATGAAGCTTTATTGGACAGGCTGTAGTTAGCCAACTCGATGGGTGCATAGAAAATCTGGGGATACGACTCCCAGCTGGTGGTCAACCAAGTCAATCACGAGTATGAAGCTTGGGAAGACAACATGGTAACCTACCTAGCCCTCATCCGCACAGTCTTAAGGAAGCATAAGGGATTATCTATTACATAGATTCTGAGGGCCGATCGGTTAGCCAACCTTGCTTCATCCTCCGAGTCGGTGCTACCTGGGATAAGGATATAATACTTGCCTGAGCCTAGTGTGGCCAACTCAGGAGGCATGGAGGTCAAACCGGTCACCTTAGGGCCCAACTGGATGGATCCGATCATGGTGTTTGTCACAACTGGTGACTTACCAGACGAAAAAGATTAAGCCCGACGGGTATAGTACCGGGCGGCTCGGTACCATCTCATTGGTGGCGTCCTCTACAAACGGGGGTTCTCTATCCCCTATCTCCGGTGCATCCACCCTACTTAGGTCTAAGGGATACTGTACGAAATCTATGGAGTGTGTGGAAGCCATATTAGAGGCCGGGCACTCTCTCGCAAGGCCCTGCTACAAGGCTATTACTGGCCAACGATGGCCCGGGATTCCCAATAATATGTCAAGCAGTGTGACAAGTGCCAGAGATATTCACCTATGACCAACCGCCCGGGAGAATTCCAAACCTAATTCTCAGCCCCTAGCCGTTTGCCCAGTGGGGCATTGACATAGTCGGACAGCTTCCCATGGCTATGGGCTAGGACAAATTCACCGTCATCGCTGTGGACTATTTGACCAAGTGGACAGAAACTGAGCCCTCATCCGCACAGTCTTAAGGAAGCATAAGGGATTATCTATTACACAGATTCTGAGGGCCGATCGGTTAGCCAACCTTGCTTCATCCTCCGAGTCGGTGCTACCTGGGATAAGGATATAATACTTGCCTGAGCCTAGTGTGGCCAACTCAAGAGGCATGGAGGTCAAACCGGTCACCTTAGGACCCAACTGGATGGATCCGATCATGGTGTTTCTCACAACTGGTGACTTACCAGACGAAAAAGATTAAGCCCGACGGGTATAGTACCGGGCGGCTCGGTACCATCTCATTGGTGGCGTCCTCTACAAACGGGGGTTCTCTATCCCCTATCTCCGGTGCATCCACCCTACTTAGGTCTAAGGGATACTATGCGAAATCTATGGAGTGTGTGGAAGCCATATTAGAGGCCGGGCACTCTCTCGTAAGGCCCTGCTACAAGGCTATTACTGGCCAACGATGGACCGGGATTCCCAATAATATGTCAAGCAGTGTGACAAGTGCCAGAGATATTCACCTATGACCAACCGCCCGGGAGAATTCCAAACCTAATTCTCAGCCCCTAGCCGTTTGCCCAGTGGGGCATTGACATAGTCGGACAGCTTCCCATGGCTATGGGCTAGGACAAATTCACCGTCATCGCTGTGGACTATTTGACCAAGTGGACAGAAACTGAGCCCTTGGCAACAATCACCGAGAAAAAGATGGAGAGCTTCATTGAAAGAAATATCCTCAGCAGGTTTGGCATACCCCGGGTACTGGTCAACGACAATGGAAGGCAGTTTGACACACCGGTATTCAGGCAGTTCTGTTCGGGTTATGGGAAATCAAATCACACTCTTCTCCCGAGCATCCTCAAGCCAATGGATAGGCCAAAGTGACGAACTGAACAATTTTACAGTCCATTAAATCCAGGCTCAAAAACACCAAAGGGCTCTAGGCAGAAGAACTACCGACCCTTCTATGGGCCTATCGTACCACTCCCGGAGAGGCAATAGGGGAGACTCCATTCTCACTTACCTACAGCTTTGAGGTAGTGGTCCCCATAGAAATCGTACTGCCAACATACCAGGTGGCTAACTTTAGCGAACAAGGCAATGATGAAGCTCTTAGAGGGGGGACTCGACCTAGTAGAAGAAAGAAGGGACCGGGCCTATCTCAAAGTGACAGCCTATAAGTAGCGGGTCTGATACGAACCCCGCCAATCCTGTGACGAAACCCGTAACACGATTAATGTCTCGGACCGTTCTACTGTCAGATTCAATGGAAACCGCGACCCAACACCTATAACAGATGCGAACCTTGGTATAAAGGATGGAGACGCCACAATCAAGGATGGAAAACTCGATTAATAAGTCAAGGTACGAACGCCACAGAGTAAATCTGATAAGTTCGAATAGTTCTTCAAAGAACCAAAGAGAAAACTCTCACAATATTATTAATGATCAAAAACTGAATATTACAAACCCTAAAACTGTTAAAATAGCTGAGCCTTAAAGTTGGGCCCTTTTAAACCTACGGAATATTATAGCCCAATATAATTCACTCCAAAACTAAAATAAAAAAACAAACTAACAAATATGAAAAAGTTCTTAAGTTGGCATGCAAGCCTATAATTTATTCTAGAGCTTAAATCATAGACACCCAGCCTTGTGGATCACTAGTATCCTCCTTTGGGCCACTCAAATTAGTCTCAACCCAAATTTGTTGAACCAGCCCATTGAGATTGTCCTTGAACTGCTTTGCTCGCGCCCTTGTAACCGGACCAATTGGCACGTGGTTCGGGTCCGCATTCCACCTTGTGCTAGCCGCCATGTTCTCATCATTCCCCTCCTCTTGAAAAGGATTTGTCCTCAAATCATCACCTACATTAAAAGGAGATAAATCAGCAACATTAAAAGTAGTACTAACATTATACTCACCAGGCAACTCTAGCTTGTAGGCATTATCATTGATGCGCTCAAGAACTTGAAAAGGACCATCGCCTCGGGGAAGCAATTTAGAACACCTCTGTGCAGGAAATCTTTCTTTTCGCATGTGTACCCAAACCCAATCTCCGGGTTCAAAGATGATATTACGTCGCCCTTTGTTAGCTTGCGTCGCATATTGCTCCGTTCTTCGCTCAATATTGAGCCTTGCTTTCTCATGAATCTGCTTAACAAAATCTGCTTTCTTTTTGCCATCTAAATTAACATGCTCAGTAACAGGTAAAGGAGATAAATCCAAAGGAGTTAAAGGATTAAAACCATACACAATTTCAAAGGGTGAAAATTTAGTAGCAGAATGGATAGTACGATTATAAGCAAACTCAACATGTGGTAAACATTCTTCCCATGTTTTGATGTTCTTTTTAATAATAGCCCTTAACAAAGTAGATAAAGTCCTATTTACTACTTCGGTTTGACCATCAGTTTGTGGATGACAAGTAGTAGAAAATAATAACTTAGTCCCCAACTTACACCACAAGGTCTTCCAAAAGTAACTCAAGAACTTAACATCTCTATCTGAAACAATGGTTCTAGGCATACCATGTAATCTCACAATCTCCTTAAAGAACAAATCAGCAACATGTGAAGCATCATCAGTTTTGTGACATGGAATAAAATGTGCCATCTTGGAAAATCTATCCACAACCACAAAAATTGAGTCTCGACCGTGTTTAGTCCTAGGTAAACCTAACACAAAATCCATTGAAATATCAATCCATGGTTCACTAGGAATTGGAAGCGGTGTGTATAAGCCATGGGGTTGTACTCTAGATTTCGCTCGCCGACATGTGACACATCTACCACAAATCCTCTCAACATCTTGTTTCATGCGTGGCCAATAGAAGTGTTCTTGCAAAACGGCTAATGTTTTAACTACCCCAAAATGTCCCATTAACCCTCCCCCATGTGACTCCCTCACAAGCAACTCTCTCACAGAACAATTTGGAATGCACAATTTATTTTCTCGAAATAAAAACCCCTCATGCCTATAGAATTTATTATGGGCAATTTTTGCACAAGATTCAAACTCTTCCCTAAAATCTAGGTCTAAAGGATATAATTCTTTAATATGCTCAAAACCAAGAATCTTAGCATCAAGAGTGGAGATTAGAATGTACCTTCGAGAAAGTGCATCGGCAACGATGTTCTCCTTACCTTGTTTATATCGAATGACGTATGGAAACGTCTCAATGAATTCAACCCATCGTGCATGCCTCTTGTTCAACTTGTGTTGGACTTTAAGGTGCTTTAAAGACTCATGATCGGTGTGAATCACAAACTCTTTAGGCCACAAATAATGCTGCCATGTCTCCAAAGCTCGAACCAATGCATACATCTCTTTGTCATACGTGGGATAGTTCAAGGCAGCCCCACTTAACTTTTCACTAAAATATGCAATCGGTCTCCCTTCTTGCATAAGCACGGCGCCAATACCTAAACCTGAAGCATCACATTCAATTTCAAAAGTTTTTGTAAAGTTAGGTAAAGCAAGTAAAGGTGCATGAGTTAACTTCTCCTTGAGTAATTGAAATGCCTTCTCTTGCTCTTCCCCCCATTTGAACCCAATATTTTTCTTGATGACTTCGGTTATCGGTGCAGCTATATTACTGAAGTCTTTCACGAACCTCCTGTAAAAACTAGCAAGTCCATGAAAACTTCGCACATTACTTACACTAGATGGGCTTGGCCATTCTTGGATAGCACGAATCTTTTCTTCATCAACCTGTATTCCTTGTGCACACACAACAAAACCAAGAAACACAAGCTTATCGGTGCAAAAAGTGCACTTCTTTAGGTTAGCAAACAACTTTTCATTTCTAAGCACATCTAACACAAGTTTTAAATGCTTCAAATGCTCTTCCAAGTTTTTGCTATAAATCAGGATATCATCAAAATAAACAACTACAAATTTTCCAATGAAAGCACGCAAAACATGGTTCATCAATCTCATAAAAGTACTAGGAGCATTAGTTAATCCAAAAGGCATAACTAACCATTCATACAACCCATATTTTGTTTTAAATGCAGTTTTCCATTCATCACCTTCTTTCATTCTAATTTGATGATACCCACTTTTCAAATCAATCTTAGAAAATATACAAGAACCATGCAACTCATCTAACATATCATCTAAGCGAGGAATAGGGTGTCGATACTTTACCGTTATGTTGTTGACGGCTCGGCAATCAACGCACATTCTCCACGTCCCATCCTTCTTAGGAACCAAAATCACCGGAACGGCGCATGGACTCATACTTTCTCTTACGTACCCCTTTTCCATCAACTCACTAACCTGCTTTTGTAGCTCCTTTGTCTCCTCAGGATTGCTTCTATAGGCTGGTCGGTTTGGAATGGTAGCACCGGGCACGAAATCAATTTGATGTTCAATCCCTCGAATAGGGGGTAAACCATGTGGAACCTCCTCGGGAAAGATATCACCAAACTCCTGCAAAAGAGAAACAACAGAACTAGGCAAAGATGAGTCAATTTGGTTAGTGTTTAAAAATGCCTCTTTGTACAAAAGTACAATCAGAGGCTGATTTGAAAACAACGCTCGTTTGATCTCACTCGCTTTTGCATAAAAATTCTTTTTTTGGTTTCCCTCTAATTTTCCCTCAATGGCTGCATTTTTCTTTTCTTTTTCCCTCTCATTTTTCTCACTCCTTTTCTTTTGTTCACTCTCTTTCTTTTGATCACTCTCCCTTTGCAACCTCACTTGATCTTCATAAACTTGCTTCGGTGTCAAAGGCACTAAGGTGATTGTCCTTTGATTAAGCACGAACGAGTATTTATTTGTGAAACCATCATGCTTAACACGTCGATCAAATTGCCATGGCCTCCCTAACAACAAGTGTCCAGCTTGCATCGGAACCACATCACTCAAAACTTCATCTTCATATCTCCCAATACGAAAAGGAACTATTACTTGTTTAGTCACCCTTACTTCTCCACTATCATTGAGCCATTGCAATTTATAAGGCCGTGGATGCTTGATTGTTGGCAGCCCTAATTTCTCCACCAAAGTTGTGCTAGCAACGTTAGTGCAACTCCCCCCATCGATGATCATACTACACACCTTATCTTTGACATGACATCTCGTATGAAAAATGTTCTCCCGTTGCACCTCATCATCTTCTTTAACTTGCATATTTAGAGCTCTCCTTGCCACTAACAAATCCCCTTGGGCAGCGTACTCTTCAACATCGGCATCCTCCAATGGTGGCACAGATTCATTGTCATCTTCATCTTCGGTTTCAATCTCACCATTGTCTCGCATCACCATAACCCGCTTATTTGGACATTGACTTGCTATATGTCCCCTGCCTTGGCATTTAAAACACTTAATGTCACGATTTCTAGAAGTAGAAGAATCAGATTTACCTTGATTTCCATGGCTGGTCACTTCTTGTTTTTGCTCAGTTTTTGGCTTCACCAAAGGCTGCTTCTCATCTCTTTTCCAATTATTTGGTTTCCAAGCGGATGTATTGGAATTTTGGCTTGGATTTTGGCTTGGACGTGTGTTGCTGCCCCTCCTCTTGAGTTGATTCTCAATTTTAATAGCCATGTGTACCATATCCTCCAACTCAACATAGTGTTGCAATTCCACTGCATTGGCAATTTCCCGATTCAACCCAACTAAGAATCTAGCCATTGTAGCCTCTCGATCTTCCTCTACATTCGCTCGAATCATAGCTACTTCCATCTCCTTATAATATTCTTCCACACTCCTATTACCTTGCCTCAAACTTTGCAACTTGTTGTACAACTCTCGGTAATAATAGCTTGGAACGAACCGCTTCCTCATCACAGTTTTCATATCCTCCCACGTCTCTATTGGACGCTCCCTATTTCTTCTCCTATTCAACACCAATTGATCCCACCAAATGATAGCATAATCAGAAAATTCAATGGCAGCAAGTTTTACCTTCTTAGCCTCAGAGTAATGGTGGCAATCAAATACTAATTCTACCTTCTTCTCCCATTCTAGATAGGCTTCCGGATCATTCTTCCCTTGAAACGAAGGAATCTTCATCTTAATACTACCCAAATTATTATCTTCCCGGTTCCTAGCTTCTCTAAACCTAACTTCTCTACCCCGACCACCATATCTCCTATGATTATCTATTGACTCCTGATCATTTTCTTCGTCAAAGTCTTCCCAAAAATACTCCTCTTCTTCAACTCTCACTCCCCTCGGTTGAACTCTCTCTCTTCTACGTCCATGAGGAGCATTGTTTTGTGGCTGCTCCACACGTGCATTCTCTACTCTATCTAACCGTTCATGGACTTGATCCATCTCTGTCCTCAATACCCTCCTCATTTCACCCATTAATGCCTCCAATAGTAGTTTCTGATCAGTCTCTCCCGAAACCTCCCCGGCAATGTTTTTGTCTTTATGGGCCATATTTCGCTGCAAAACAAAGATTAGAAAAAAAATATATATAGGACCTCACAACTCTCGCTCACGTGTTTCACTCAACTAGGATGTATCACTCAAGTTCACTCGTGTTTAAACTGAAAATCAATTTGGCTTTTACCCTCTTATGTGCTCACCACTCTTGCCTTTTTCCACTCGTAATAATTCTCACTCGGTTCTTATGAAACTGTTCAAACAATGACCAGAATTTCTCAGTAACAATCCACACCCAAACTAGACCAATCAAATTTGGAAGCTGAAAGCACGACGAAAAAAAAACGAACGCGGATGGCTAGGTTTCCAAAAGCACAAAAAATGGAATTTTCGGAAATTTTTTTTCACACTATGGAGTAAGGTCAGATTCGGACTCCTTAGACCCCAATTATCGCAAAACAAAAATAAAATTTTAAGCCGAGTTTTTGTATTTTTTTTTTTTTTTCCTCCCCTACAGATCTCTTCTTTTCACTTCTTTTCTTTTCTTTTCTTTTTTTCTTTTTTTCTTTTTTTTTTTTTCTCTTTTTTTTTTTTTTTTTTTCTTTTTTTTGTATTTTTTTTTCTTGAATAATCAGGCAGACTTCACAGTTCACGTATCTGATTCAGAAACCCTAATTCCAAGAAGAAAAAAAAAACCACAATAACAACGATCACGAGGAGGAACAAACACGAAGTAACAAGAGCAAATCACAGATCAGATTCGCAAACCCTAAACACAAAATTCCAGATCTTAGTTCCCTTCTCAGTGTTACCATTCCAAAGGAATCTCATAAGAGCTTGGTCCATCTACTTAAGAATATATTTAGGCAGAATAAACATACCAGGCCAATGGAGTTGAAATCTAGGAACTTTTAGAGAATGCTAGAGAGAGAAGCTCCTCCCCACACATGGTGAGGGCTCCCACCCCATGGGTGGTGGTTCCAAGTGCTAGTGCTAAGAAAAGGAAGGAAAAGCTTTTCCCTTTTCCTAGCAATGTTAGTAAATTGAACATCCAAGCTAAGAGGGTTATTAAGTCGTCTTCTCCTCCTACTGATTTTCAAGAGGGGGATGAAGACCCATCAGTCCAGTGGGCATTAAATTGGATTAGTAGTGACGAGGAAGAGTCGCTTCAAGCAGATGAAGAAACAAATGCATCTGGTGCTTCTGTTAAGTCCCTGGATGAAGACCTTGACCAAGATGGAGCTGTCTTTGCATCCATTCAAGATTCTTGTGAATTAGCCAAAGGTAGGATTTCCAAAAGCACAGATACCCAGAACAACATAGAGTCTGATGAAGGCCAAGGTAAACTGTGTATTGAAGACCAAGGTAAACTTCCTATCCAAAAAGTGGTGTCTGTTACATCACCAACTATTTTCAATGGAATGGGTCATGAAATAGCACAAGTTCATGCCATTGATAAAGGTGCAGCCCCTACTGCTCATAAGTTTGGGGTATTGAATAATGTCCAGTATCCTAAATTTTATGATCCTAGTGGTGCTATTACTCAAGGGCCTACGAAATTTCGAGACTACTCACACCCTTTATCTTCGGATTTTCTTTCCTTTCCTAGTCAGAATATTGATATGCTCAAATATAAAGATGATGTTGGTACAGTTTTTGATCCAAATAATAGAAGCATTTCAAATGCCAAAGTGTTTACCGAAGGTGGATCTCACGCGAGCCAATCTGAGCCTAACGGTCTAAAAGGACAGCCTGCTTCTCTGTATAAAGCAGACAGCCTTCTTGTGGGCACGCAAGGTGCTGCTTCACAAGCACAGACTCACGCGCCTATTGCTACTGCTGAGTTAGGTGCACTTGAAAATTCTGAAAAGGCATCGGGGGAATCCTACGCGCATCAACAGTTTTCTAGGCCAAATCAGATTAACGCCCATTTTGTTGAGGTGTTGTGCAGTGAAAAGCCCATAAATCCGGAAAATGATGCCTTTTTTCACATGGGGTACAAGCAAGATAAGGTGCAAGTGGAAGGGGGTGGGGCCAAGGCGTCTCAATATGGCAATTCTAATGTGAGCCGCGTCCTGAATTCCCAAGAGTTTATTATTGGTGGGGCCCGAAATGCCATTGAATTGGCAGTATCTTGTCCAAATAATGCTGGGCCACACAAGATAAATGAGGGTCTAGGATCTCTTCCCAAAGACAATTATGGTCACGTGAATGTCCCCACTGATTTTGGAGATGGCATTAGACGTCATAATCTTGGGTCCACGTTTCCAGCTTTTAATATGAGTAAGGGCCATGCTGCAACTACAAGCACTAATGGAATCCACGTGTCACCTACTACTCAAACTAAGGGTAATTTTCAGCTGGGTACCGAAGGTTCCTACCGAGGGTCTCCATCATTTTCTCAAAGTGACATCGATAAGAATAGTGCTAATACAACCATAGTGCACCAATGCGAGCGTGCTACTAACGGACATTTCCACAATGAACAAGCGGCAAATGCACCTAGCAATAGTACATGGGCTGGGTTGTTTAAATCAACCACACAGGTATGCCAATTGGCCCATCCGGATCCAAGTTTAAGCAGACAAGATACCAAACATATTTCACTTTCCCAAGTTTCTGATGCGGATGTTCTTACCACTAGTTTTAAATTAGAATTTGTGGATCATAACGAGAAAGACCCTGACTTAGTACTGAAAATCCCTAAGGAACTTACAGTGGCGGGGAAGGAAGAATGGGGCACCACCTTGGTTGGCCGATTTTTGGGAAAGAAGCGGCCATTTTCTCTGGTAAAAAAGGTCACTGATCAATTTTGGGCCTCGGTCGGTCTGATTGATACCTTGGCTACAGACTCTGGTTGTTTCTTTTTCACCTTTTCTTGTGTTGCGACCAGGGATGCAGTGTTGGAGGGAGGCCCTTGGTTTGTAGCTGGGCAACCTATCCTCCTTAGCCCATGGAAGTCGAACCTTTCATTTCAGAAAGAGGAAGTCCACACAATTCCAATTTGGGTCAACTTCTATGGAATTCCTCTGGAGTATTGGAACCCTAAGGGTATTAGCTTTATTTCTAGTTTCATTGGAAGACCAATTCGGGTGGATAGTGTTACTGCTAGTAGGAGACGTATTACCTACGCAAGGGTATGTATTGAAGTCAGTGTTGAGTTTGATTACTTCACTGAGTTCCATATTGAAACCGAAGATGAGATGACTGGCGAGACAATTAGGACTCCAATTAATTTGGAATATCAATGGATTCCTCTCAGATGCACTCAGTGCTCTCAGTTTGGCCATGATTGTTCAAAGTCTGTTAAATCTACTCCTAGCTTAAACCCATTGTATCAACCGTACAAGACAAAAGGTAAAGCAACAGAGGTTTGGACAGTGGTTTCGCACAGAGATAAAGGTAAAACGATTGTTGATTCGGTTTCTCATCGATCCAAAGATAATGCTCCTGTTACTAGGGGCAATAAGTTTGCTGCTCTTGCGCAAGATATGGTTGATCTTTGCTCCGAGAGCATTACTTTGGAGTCTGCAGTCCCTCTCTCTGTCCGGAAAAAGACTGTGGACTGTGGTTCTCACTACACGAAAGATTTGGCCCACTCGGGAGCTCCTCTTACGCGGAGCAATATGTTTGATACGCTTACTCAGCTCCAGGATGAATCGGGCGCCGGTCCCACTAGTGCAGATTCTCTTACACATGTCCCGAAAATATGTCCTGAAGCTAGCTCGTCTCACCGCCCCGATGAAATTCGGGGGGAGGCTAGAGAGGATCCTTCTTGCCACTTTAGTGAGGATGATGTTGATGATTGTGAGGTTGATTATAGCCTTGGAGATAAGGTCAGTCTTGAGGCTCGAGGGAGCCCTCTTTCCAACAGACAGAAGAAGAAAGAAGCTAAAATGAAATTCAGTGGGAGTCGGCCTAAGAGTCGACATAGACCTTAAATTTGGCTCTGGTTTGTATGGTTTAGGGGTGTCCTGTGTGGTTGCCCATCCCATGTTGTTATGTTTTGCTTGTGTGTTTTAATTCCATGCTTGTTCTCGCATGCATAACATGTTTTTTGCGCTTATTGTAATATCCTGGGGTATGGCCCTTTTTTGGATTTATTCACCCTTTTTCCGAAAAAAAAAAAAATTCCAGATCGTAATCGAACAAGATTTTTTTTTTTTTTTTTTTTTTTTTTTTATACGGTTCAAAAACGAGAACGAATAAGAAAACGAAGAGAAACAAAAACGAATACGAACAGAACCAGAAGAAACGAATAAGAACAGAAACGAAAAAGATATGATAAACCTGAGACTAGAACTGTGCTCTGATACCAACTGATACGAACCCCGCCAATACTGTGACGAAACCCGTAACACGATTAATGTCTCGGACCGTTCTACTGTCAGATTCAATGGAAACCGCGACCCAACACCTATAACAGATGCGAACCTTGGTATAAAGGATGGAGACGCCACAATCAAGGATGGAAAACTCGATTGACAAGTCAAGGTACGAACGCCACAGAGTAAATCTGATAAGTTCGAATAGTTCTTCAAAGAACCAAAGAGAAAACTCTCACAATATTATTAATGATCAAAAACTGAATATTACAAACCCTAAAACTGTTAAAATAGCTGAGCCTTAAAGTTGGGCCCTTTTAAACCTACGGAATATTATAGCCCAATATAATTCACTCCAAAACTAAAATAAAAAAACAAACTAACAAATATGAAAAAGTTCTTAAGTTGGCATGCAAGCCTATAATTTATTCTAGAGCTTGAATCATAGACACCCAGCCTTGTGGATCACTAGTATCCTCCTTTGGGCCACTCAAATTAGTCTCAACCCAAATTTGTTGAACCAGCCCATTGAGATTGTCCTTGAACCGCTTTGCTCGCGCCCTTGTAACCGGACCAATTGGCACGTGGTTCGGGTCCGCATTCCACCTTGTGCTAGCCGCCATGTTCTCATCAGGGTCTCTCGGTATTTTAATAGCAAAGTCAAGCATCATAGTTTCTAGGTAGGAGACCTAGTCCTTAAGGCAGTTAACCAGTCTACGTAGATCCCGAGTCACGAGAATTTGGGGCCAAATTGGAAAGGACCCTACAGGGTTACTCTGGTCAACCGGCCGGGAACCTACTGGTTAAAAACTCTAGATGGGCAGGACCTATCCCACCCTTGGAACGTGCTGCACCTCTGCAAATATTTTCAATAAAGCTTAGACTAGTGTTGGCAAGGATTTGTAGCTCTCTTCGAGTAGTTTTATTTACATATAGAATAATTTTTTTTTTTTGCAAAACGATTCTTCATCCTGTTCCTTCGAACCAACAAGACCTCGGGAGTACGCCCGAGGCATAAAAAGACCTCAGGATTACATTTGAGGCACAAAAAGACCTCCGGATCACGCCCAAGGCACCAATTTTACATAGGCTCTAAACCTACGATAGGGGGCAAACCTCCCCTAGGTGGCTAATGATAGCAAACTTAAAAAGACCCCGAAACTACCAACATTCCGGGTCGATTCCCTACGGTCAGTCCCTCCACCAACGCCCGCCTTAGCAAAAGCTTGGAGGGGTAGGGGGATACTGGACTAAAACAAGAAATCACACTGAGCATTAATAGGACTCGAAATTCCAAAACTTTCCTAAGTACCTATAGTGCCCATAGAAAATGTCTGGGCAGTAGCAGGATCAAGATCTTACACTCGACCGGACGGGACCTTCAAGCTCCTAACGCCAACAATGGCTCAGCAAGTTTGTCAATACAGGTCTCTAGGAGACCAAGTGTTCCCTACCGGTCACAGTCCTAAAATATGCTAAGGTAAGGTTCTGGATAGACTCACAACTGCTCGGGCATAGGCAATTACAAACAGGCAAGTACAAAAATATAAATGATTAATGCAAAAGGTAGCCCCAGAGGACCTTTTCATTAACAGCCAAAAAAAATGTAAAATGCTTGGGGGCAATTATAGTAGCCTCCCCCACCCCTAAAAAAAAAGAGAAAAGAGAGAAAGAAAACCGTAAGGTTAAAAACTAAGGGTCGTTCACAACGACCACCTCCTCAGTCTCTTCAGCCTCTCCTCCTGGGGTAGCATCCCTACCCGAGGCAACATCCTCAACCGGTCTGCCCTCGATAGCAGTACCTTCGGCAGTGGTGGGCACCACGTCCTAATAGTCCAAGTCTATCCCCTTATAAGACTTGATGTCCCACTCGGGATGGTCTTGGGCCAACCTTCTTTTTAGGTCCTTGTAGCCCTGAAAGAAGCCATCGTCAAAGGACTCCTCGATAGATCCAGCGACCGTCGCCTCAGATATGGACTTCTCTCGGGCCTTCGTCGCCGCCAGATAAGCCCGAGCGGTCTCCAGTTCTGCCAAGGCGGTTGGCAATTCTGCCTGCACTGCTCCCAGGCCCAGAGCTAAGCCCTTGACCTTATCCTTTTCCATGGCTAGGGCTGTCTCCTTAGCCTCCAAAGCCGTCCGCTCCTTTGACAGGGCTGCTTCAGTAATTGCGGCCCTCCTGGCTAGGGAAGGCAGGAAGGATTTGGCTCTAGCAACCATACAGTCGACCTACAAAAAGTAAGGATAAATCGGTCGGTCATCGAAGCAAACAGGATTAATGAAGAGCAAGGCGATAAGGCTACTTACGAAGTAGGAGAAGCTATACAACCATCCTTGGAAAACCTATGGAGACATATTAGCACACATCTCCACCTGGCTTGGAAGGAGGGCCGACCTAACCCTCTCACGGATCTCCATCGAATGCGCCCTCATGCATATCTGTCCATCCATACTTCAGCTCCTTTCTTATCAAATTCGTTAGTGGTCCTGCGATCTTGGAGAATCCTTCCATGAATCTCTGGTAACACATAGCTAGACCAAGAAAACTTCCAACTTCTATTTCATTTGATGGTGTATTCTAGCTTAAGACTGCATTGATCTTAGATGATTCTACTGAGATACCATCCTGAGATATAACATGTCCCAAGAATTTGACTTCCTATAGCCAAAATTCACATTTACTAAACTTTGCATACAACTAATTATCTTGGAGCATTTGTAGAGCAATCTATAGATGTTCCTTATGCTCATTTTCTGTCATTGAGTATATCAGGATCTCGTTGATAAATACTATAATGAATTGATCTAGATAAGCTCTGAATACTCTATTAACTAGACCCATGAATACTGCTGGGGCATTTGCTAATCCAAAAGGCATCAATAGAAATTCATAATGTCTGTATCTCATCCTGAAATCCATCTTCGACACATCCTCTGATCGAACCAATATCTGATGATATGTAGAACGTAAATCAATCTTCGAAAAGATCTTTGATCCTTGCAATTGGTCGAATAGGTCATCTATCCGAGGAAGTGGGTATCTGTCAGACCCCGGAATGGCAAAAATAGAGAAAAGTAAAATTCCTTTTTGGGTCTAAAGGCAGCGACTAGTGAAGTAAGATGATTGTCCACACCATGCAGTACTAAGCAATAGAAAGGAATAAAGATCATAAGAATATAATCTAGGTTTTGGATAACAATGTAACTTAAAGTCAAAAGAAAGTTACTAACTATTACATTAGAGTCTCGAATCAAAATTGAACATAATAAATTACAAACGTCAAGGCAACATATGCCTGATTACAAAAAGGTCTAAAATCAATAAGTATAATTAAACTACTGTCTAGCCTAATCTTCAATTGGTTTAGAGGTAGTCCTCGGCATAATAATCCTCTTCTGTCTAACCTCTGTCGCGATAATCCTCCACAAGAACATCGTCACCGCCATAATAGTACTCGCCTGCAGGTCCTTCACCTATGTAGTCAGAACCAAGGTGCGCTGGAATGTAAAAATGTCTAGCGGCATAAACACCGCCAGCTTAATAAAAGCTGAGTGAATTAGATACTAATAGGCTATCAACTATTAAAGTTATTACGAGTTATGAACGATAAATAATAATATTCCATTTAGGGTATCTTCTCTTTTAATCAAACAGATTATCCGATTACCAACGTCTTACTAAATTAAGACCGACAACACATTCTGATAGAAGGACAGACTCGATGGTAGTTCACTTCTATAGATACACCATCGCTTCGTCCACTACTTTTAAGAACATATGCATAGTCCACTGCATGTCATGGACACCACATCAGTCTATCCCCATCTTTTAAAAATAAATGCCCAGTTCACTGCACTACAGGGATATTACGCTTTAACCAACAGTACATCATTCTAATGCCACGACTTAGCGACGTCTTCCAGTGATCACAGTCCACCACAAGTCATAGACACCTTCGTCTGACTATCGATTTTAAGAACATATAATTAGATCATCTAGCTATTTTATCCACCGCAAGCCATAGACACTTTCGTCTGTCTACTGCTTTTAAGAACATATGATCGACCAAGGTCGTTGGACATGCGGAGAGGGGGTCCTGGCATTTCTTGACACTGTCCCGGGACGGATCCAAGGAGCATACTGTAAGGAACTAGAACTTCCTCACGCGATGCTAGAGATAAAGAGTCGCCACCTGATTTTTATCAGGAATTAGGAAACCCAAGTTTGACTCGCCTAAAATTGAATAAGGTTACTCGCCCTTCATCACCAGAAACTAGGTTCAAGGGTCTTGGTACGAGAGGGGAAGGAGCCCAAGCAAGACTAAACCACCCCCTCCTCGCCCTTCCAAATGGTAGGTCTTGATTCAAATATCCTTGTTCTTAATTCATAATAGGAGTTGTTTCCTTAAACATACTAGATAATGTATACATGGCAAAAAGGAACATCTAATGAAAATCATTTCAATAGATAAAATCAAGTAGCAGTCGGATGCTCATGCAATACAAGAGAGAGGTATACTCACAGTGGCTTGTCCCACTCGGGACCGATGCAAATAAAGGAAAATATGTCATGATATGTAAAAGGGATTGAGAAGACTTACATTAGGTTGACTCAAGCAGAGTCGAAAAAAATAAAAGAAAGGAAACGTGTAATGCAATCATGCAGCAATTTTAGATAAGATGTCTCTAACATATAAGCACATGAACGGGGACTATCCTAAAGGAATTGTGTCATTGAAAACGAAGTTGTAAACCTAGAAAAATTCTAAGAGAAAGGGTAGAGATAATACACGATACATGGGCACTAAGCCACATATAGACGTGGCAAATCCATAATATGGAGTCCAGATCCACGACATTGAATTCTCGGCACTAAGACACCAAGGAATACCCAAGCATTGCAAATATATAAGCAAACACATGATATGCATAAAAAAACAAAAATAAAATGTCATCAATCAAATTTCTAGATTCAGCAACCTCTAATGAATCCTATCAAAAGAGGTCTTAAATATGAGCTGGGTTAAAACCCTTTTACCAAAAGTTAGATAATTGTCTTAGGGAACTTTACCAAAAAGTAGGACCACATTAGCATTTTTGAAGTTTGAGAAATAAGAGTTTTTGGAACAGTGGATCAGGACTGTCCATTGTTCTTGTAAAAATCATAATTAATTCTACAAAAATCATATGAAGTTCTATTTTATGCCAAAAGAAAGCTATTTCATTGTAGTTTATGAAAACAAATAATCCCATGGACATTTCATGAACCTAAGGTCTCTAAAAAATTGTTTTAACCAGACTTTGTTGCTCTGGAAATTTGGTATCATTTGACAAAGGAATGCAAAACATAATAGAAATTCCAAAATCATGTTAATCAAGTTGGTCTAAGCTTTAATCTCTCATCCATTTATCCTAGATGATTTCTAAACCAAGTTATATGCATCAATTATTGTGGAGTGATCAAGGTATGACCATTTTGTATACATAATCATGATTGTAGTTAAACTTAGAAAATTCCAGAATAGTTGTATGAACTTCAAACGCTTAGAAAATGATCTTAACTCGATCGTATGCTCACGATTTTACATCGGCTAGGAATCATCCCCAAAAATTGGATCATCGATAACTATTATAGATTTTCTAAAATTCAAGTACAAAGAGACTATGTCCAAACCTGTCAACCAATTTCTCAACAATTTCTAAAAATAGCATGTTGATCCTAATGATTCTCAAAATGGATCGAATGAAAGCTAATTCATCAAACTATGGGTTTTGATGGACTAAATCTTACGGACAACACCAAAATTTGAAATCCATTAAACTATTGGAGATGAAATTTAGTAGGAATTCTAGGTAATAGGAATAATCAAGAGATATGTATGAACATAGGAATCATCGTTCTCATAGATCATACTTCCAAACCATCATAGAATTCAAAATAGATACATATATATATATATATATAATCATGTATGCATGGATTTAAACTAAAATAGAAGAATGAAATCAAAATTGAAAATCAAAGTGAAAATCAATCTCTAATTAAGAATTATCAACAAAATCAAAGAGGACTTGGATCTAGCCATGTGGGTGTGTGAAGAACAAGAGAGGAAGAATATGAGTGTTCTAAAAAAGAAAAAAAAAACTAAACTAGATCCAAGCCTCGTAGATATATATATATATATAACATTAGGAATTAGAGATGAATTATGATGTCTACCTCTTGGAGGTTTCTCAATTATGCAATCAAAGTTGATTTGAAGAGTCTTCTTCTTCAAGTGTTCTTCAAGTTCTTCAAGAACTCATCCATGGAAGTTGAGGGAGGCAATTGATTTCAAATTATGATCTAATTAGCCTAAGATTAATTTAGAAAACTTTAATTCCTAATTCTCTCTCCAGAAATCTCTTAAATTGAAAGTATATGTGATTATATCTTCAAGTATATTCAAGGTGTACTTAAAGCTTCTTCAAGATGATTCAACATGAGTTCTAGATTAGATGATCTCTAGATGAGTTCTAGAATAGATGATCTCTAGATAATCTCATATGAGCTACATGGGATATATATATAGAGTTTTAAAAACTTAACTCTTAAGTTTTAGGGTTAAAACTAAGATTTAAGAGATCAGAAAATGGCTAAAATGGCCATTTCAGTGCCTAAACTCAATTTCCAAGCGATTTCCTCGCAGTGGAAACTTCCTGGAAGGGTTTAGAACCAGAAGAATATGATGGAGAACACCACATGCAGGTGGCAGTTATGGTGGGACCCACCACCCCCTTACCCAAAACTGCCACTTTCTAAAAGGGGTCCCCTCGTTGCCCACAAGCCCTATTTCAAGTTTCGTGCGCACTGGTTTTCCAGATTTTTGTAAAAATACTTTTTGGTGTCTGAAATCGTCCGTTTACATACCGTTGGAAAGCTGTCTAGTTGAATTTCAGTATAAAAATATTCCAGGAGGTTTTGAAATGAGAATTGAAGTCTAATTAAAGTTCGAAAGTCCTCTGGAACTTTCGTCGTCTTTTTGAAATCAAACGACTTCTTTTTCAAATTGTTTTTCAATGTGCATCGATTTCAAACTTTTATTTAAAATTGAATCTCTGGATACCTAGAATACTGCATTTAGAAGACTTCATGTTCATTTAACCCTTAGTGAATATGAATTCTGAGAGATAATTTTGACAAAACCGGGATTTATGCATGGAAAAGGGCTTTTCTGAGCTTGAAGTCACTTTGCGAAGTTTGATCTTTCGATTTTTTGGAATCCAGTACCTTCCACGGGGTACTTTTCATCATCGAATCCTCAAAGACATTGTCCATCCTAAATCCTTTTAGAGTGGTCAAAATTGGGTGTCTATAGTTTTCCCCTCTTTGGCAAAACTTGTTGTGAACAACGTGAACTGCAAGTGAGTGCCAAAGCTAGAAGGTACCCATTAACCATACTGAGAGGTTTTAGGAAAAACTAAAATTTACAAATAATGAAGAAATTCAAAATCTGAGAAAATCAAGAAATTACAAAAGCAAGAATGCAATGCAATGCTAGGTAGAGGTTGCTATGTCGAAGCTGTTGCTGGTCATGCTCCGCTGCAGCTGCCTATGTATCCTTACCAGGATTTAGACCAGGACGTAGTTTAAGTGCGCGAGAAGATAAAGAACACACACAAACAATAATATAGATGAAATGCTCCTATCCTAGATTGCTGATGTAGTATGAAAATGTGAATGTGCACATGCTGGAGGAATCGTCCTCAAGGGTTCCCTAGATGCAAAATCTAATGCAAATAATGCAATGACTCTCTCTCACATATGAAAACTTTTGAAGCAATCTCTCCTATTTGATTCAGGTTTGTTAATGAAGAGGGTTCTAGATAAGTCTTATTCTCAATAGGTCTTATGATAATTTCTTAAGCTTAACTTAATCCTAGACATGATATGATCTTAAACTCGACCTATCCTTAAACTCACATCAATCTTACACTTTGACGTGATTTTAAACTTAGCAAAATCTTAAACTCGATACAATCTTAAATTTGGCATAATCTTAACCTCGACATGATTTTAAACTCGATCTTATGATCTTAAACTCGATTTAATCTTAAACTCGATTCTGTCTTAATGATCTTAAACTTGTTCTAATCTTAAACTTGACATGATCTTAAACTCGATCTAAAACTCGACATGATCTTAAACTCGATCTAAATCTAGACATGTTCTTAAACTCGATCTAATCTTAAACTCGATTTTGTCTTAAACTTGAGCTAATCTTAAACTTGATCTAAAACTTGACCTGATCTTAAACTCGATCTAAAACTTGACATGATCTTAAACTCGATCTAATGTTAAACTCAATTCTGTCTTAAACTTGACCTGATCTTAAACTTGAACTAAAACTCGACATGATCTAAAACTCGATCTAAAACTTTACATGATCTTAAACTCGATCTAATCTAAAACTTGGACGATTTCTAATGAGGCATTTTCTTTAAACCTTTAAATGATTTTTGAGAGTCCTAACCACTTGGATGATCTATGATGAAGTGTCCTACCACTTGGATGATCTCTGAAGTAACTTGTCTTACATACCCAGATAATTTTTTTATGAAGCATGCCTTAACACCTGGACGATTGATGAAAATCCTTTGCTAGGGAGATTGCTAAAATTCTTAGATACATGATCATGACCAGTTCCAAAGCAAGTTTTGAGTAGAGACAAGGGCTTATATTCTGGAAGCTTTGCTGATCTGAAGTTGATGATGGTGCTTCGACCAATTCAAAAATCATTGGTTCACACTGACCTTTCTTTAACATCTTGATCATGATTCGACGAATCTGTATTCTAACTCTTATTCAGTGTATTCAATAGATCCTTTCTGGATGTAGTTCTCGAGAGATTGTAAACCAAAGATCGAAAACACAAGGATCACATCTCGTCAACCCAAAGCATACGGGAGTTCGCTGTAAATCATCATTTCTCGGCTATTTTCAAGCTATGGTGCCCTTGATTCTTTATGTCTGGGGATTTTCCTTCAATTCTGAACGGCTTCTACCAAGATTCAAATTCCCATGGGTTTCAAGCACTCTTAAGGCTTATACATCAAGACCGGACCAATCTGGGGTCAAAATAAAGTTTCCAATATCACAATTCTGATTCATAATTGATAGGTACTCAAAAGACCTGATGATTTTGACATGACTTTGACATGACTTTGACATGCTTCTTAAAATTTCAATCAATTTTAGTAGATATTCATGCAATGAACACTGATTTGTTTCAACAACGGCTCAACTCAACATCCAAGGCCGGTCTTTGATTGACATTTTTCTGAATGAATTTTGTTTCCCATCAATCACTTGACACTTCATCTCGACTAGGATTGATTTAATAACGATGTTCAAAACTCCTCTCAATCCCAATCAAAATCACAGACTAGATGACGATAGACTTGACCACGATAGATATTAACACAGGAAGATAACACTCTTGATAGGAGTTTGGAGGAAAAAACTCAATTTTCCATAACATAACGCGCGTTTGTCATGTTTGACGTATCTCTTTGCTTTTCATATACACTTCTCATCTTAGTGTGATGATACTCAGCTGATGAAGTATTGAATTGAAAATACTACAAATGGATCTCAATCAATCCTTTGCTTTCTCTGAAATTTGCTTCGAATTAGTGCTTTAGCTTATAGAATAAGAGATGATTCATTTCAAATGTTTTCAAAGATATACTTGATGACTCAGGATTCGATTATAATGTGAAAGGGGGTACATGCGAATGATGTTTGCCTTGACGGGGATAAGTAGAAGTTTAGGCAAATGCAGTTTGCCACTAGTGTGGTAGTCATATCTTGAGGCTCTTGGGAAAACTTTCAAGTTTGCCTCGAGTTTGCAAGGTATAGGGACTGAGAGACAGGGAAGCTCACCTACTTATCTCCAAGTAGGAATCAGGTCCAAAGTAGTTTGGCCAAGTCTTGAAAGAAGGTATTTGAGATGTGGCTGAGTATTTCAAGAGCAGTGACCGAACCGAGTAGGTTGCCTACGTATCCCCAAGTGGGAATCAGGTTAAGCGTATTTCCTCGAAGGTTGGAGGCTATGAAAGAAAAAGGATTCAAGAATTAGGGGGCTTTTCAAGCCATGTCATTAGACAGATTTTCTGATGCAGGTCACTTTGTGGTAGGTGAAAGAAACTAAACTACCTCTCCTCTCTCTTTTTTTTTTTGTTTTTTTTTTTTCGTTTGATTCTTTTAACCTTTTCACTAGCCAGCCAATTTTACATTTTTTTATCATACATCATACATGTTTTCGGAGCAAGATTAGCCCTTCAAATCTTTTGGGCTTACTTAAATCAAAACTTTGGAAAATTCGTGTTCCCGATTTCATGATCTTCTTCATTTTCCTTCCTTTTCTTCTCTTCTTTCTTTTTTTTTTCTAAAATTTTGGCTGGCTGGGATCAGGTTCTTGAAAACAACATGCAAAATTTTCTTTTTTTTTTCATGCTCTAACTTTTTCCTAGGCGCCCTTTCGGGTTTTCATTCTAGTGAGCTTCTTTTTTTCTTTTGAGAGAAGTAGTTCATTTGAAATGTTTGGCTATCATCAAGGACGAAGTGTTCATGGCTTGCAGGTTAGACAGGTTTGAATGGCTCATTCTTCTGGGCTCAAGATTTTGAAATAGAATATTAGGGAATTAAGCTAGTTTCGATTTACTATCAAGTATATCTTTTTAAGATTTAAGCAAAAGCATCTCAGGATTCCTAAAGTAAGACTAATCAATTCTTAGCTTTTTTTGGCTTTAGCGCAAAATCAACTTTGATCCTTTCAGGAGTCTTATCAATGCAAAAAATAAATAAATTATCAACAGAGTATTTTTCACAATAATCAGAGAAATGACACTTTCAACTTAGAGATTCATTTATTCATGACTAGGCACATTTAATTAAGCAAAGGAAGATTTTACTTCATTAATTCGAAAGAGAAGGATTCCAGTACTTGACATAGACTCAAACATAACTTGACGATAGACGGACTCGACAACAAGACTTAACTTCAAAGACTCTAAATTATAAAACATACTAGACTCGATTTGACTTGATCTCAAGTGGAGCGCCATAGTGATTTGCTTATTTCTCTTAAACATCTGTTCGGTTTCAACAAACTGCTATTCCAAACATCATCACAACACCAACCTTTGTAAGCTCTCCGAAGTTCTTCATTTTTCAATAAAGGTTCGAATTCTTTGGCTAATTCCTCAGGCCTTTTGGGGTGGAGGAATGATGATACCTTTTTTTTATCAAGTCCTGAATTCGTGCCTGAGTCTCTAGCATCTATCAGTGTTATGCCCACGTCCTTGATGCAAATCACAATGGTACTCAGTCTTGAAGCCTTATGGAAGTGGATTAGGTTGTGGCTTGGTCCCAGCTTCTTCAAGTATCCTTCCTCTAGTATTTTTTCGTGCACTGCTCAGGGACATTCCTAGCTCAGAAAATTCTCTCTTCTCTTTCTATTGCCCTTGATTATGGTTTTCCCTTGCAACTCTGGTATTCTTTCCCCATTGCTGTTGAATTGGTCTCTTTAGCAATTGTGGTACCAATACATCAATTAGGTAATGGATATTTGTTCAAATTAAGTGGTCCTTTGAACTTTTTTGAAGGCCTTGCAATGGGCATATCAAATAATCCCTCCTTATTAAGCTTGTGGTCATCAATTCTTCTGCTCTCTAGGGTCACATTCTCTAGTATACCGCTCTTGGTGAGCATGCCAATGATTTCCTGATCTAGAGTTTATATTCCTAGATTAGCCAATCTTTCAAACCACTCATTATCATCATAAGGTGTAAGAGGTGGATTCGGAGGTGTTGTGTCAGCCAATTGCTTTATCACGCCCATCATTTTCACAAGCAGTTCACTAATTTGGTTGATAGTAGATTCTATGGCGGTCATCCTAGAATTCATATATTCTTTAAATGCCATCTCTTCTTCTCCAGTTCTTATTGTGCAAATCATCGAATCTTTTGGAAGCTTAATAGACATGGCTGGTTGGTCCAATGATGTGATGTACACCGTAGGGTCGTAGGATTCGCGCCCTATTTCAATGAAGCTGATATCTCATGGTGTTGGAACCTTTTGATAACCTCAAAGCAAATTTTTGTTGACATCTGGCTGTGTACGTGGAGGGGTAATGATCCCAGTATCAATTAGATCTTGAATTTCATGTCTGAGCCTCCAACACTTATTGGTACCATGGCCATGTCCTTGATAGAAGTTGCAGTATAAATCCATCCTAAAGTTTTGTGTAAGTGGGTCTGGAGTTGGCATCGGATCTAACTTCTTCAAGTACCCGCTTTCCAACATTCTTTCCAATGCTGTGCTTAGAGACATTCCCAATTCAGAAAACTCCCTCTTTTCCCTTGACTGCCCCTGTTTTTGACTTTTTATTGCAATAATGACATTCTGATGCTCTCTTTGAAAAGGCTCAAGAGCCACTGTACTGATGTCAGCTGACAGATAATAGACTGGACTTCGATTGTTTGTTTTCTCTTTTTTTATTGTCCCATCCCTGATTGCATCTTCGACGAGTGTACCTATGTTAAATAGTTATTCAAATATCATAATAGTCTAGAATCAGAGATTTTCAAGATACTCATGCTGTAGGTTCTTGCCGATCATTCAGACTTGCTCTTTCTCAGTAGGCCTGGTTGTCATCTGAGAAGCCTTAGTCCTCTAATGAGTAAAGAATCCTGCAAAGGATTCCTCACACCCTTGCCTAGTGGTTTCCAGATCTCTTATAGTAGTATCAAATGACTGATTGTATGAGTATTGAGCCATGAATGCTCTAGCCAGGCCTTCCCAATCTTTGGCCACAGTAGATTCTAAGGTCAGATACCATGATAGTGCTGCTCCACTCAGAGTTCTTTTAAATAACACTGCAAAATAGTCAGACCCAATGCCCACGGGCTGCAAAGTTCCTACATAAAGCCTCAGGTGGCTCTTTAGATTTCCAGTTCCATTGAAGATTTCAATATGCGGCATCTTAAACTTCTCTGGGTGTTTGGCTTTCAGAGCATCGCATAACCCTTCAATGTCGAACAAATACTCATCCACCCCTTTATTTTTTCTGATCACACTATCTAGCTTGTCGATCTTAGCCAATTGTCCTAAGTTTCCTGATCTAGCTAAACCTTTGGTTGAACTGTCTCCCCAAAGTCTTATTCCTTGTGATGCACCAGAGGTGGTGGTAGTGGTAGATTAGTTAGCTACTCAATCATTCTCATCATGGTGGCAAGTTGTTCCCGATTCTATTCTCTGCTCTGATCCAACGTAGCTTGCATTGTGGCCAACCTGGCTTCCATATCAGCTTCGTACATCATACCCTTTATCCTAGTTGACTCAGCTATTCCTTCTTCAAACCCTGATATGATCAAATGACTGTTCGGAGCTCTGACCCAGGAAGGAGTACAACTTTTTGGTCCTAACTTCTTTTCTGGTTTATTAGGGATTTTCAAAATAATCAGGTATCTTTATTGCGAAAGAAATTTTAAGGAATGATATTTACAAAAGTGGATTTATAAATATGGAAAATCTTTTCCTTTTCAAAAACATTTTCTAAAATCAAAGAAATCTTTATAAGAAAAAGTCTTTTCAAGTTTCCAAATTCTGAGAGAAATGATTCTTTTCTTTTTCAGAAGTATATTAGAGGCGTTGCACTCGTGAGTCGTATATGCAATGCTTGTGTAGTGTATGCAATGCAGATGAAATGCAATGCTCCTTAATCTAGCTTAGACCTAGCATATCAGCACATCAACACATAAGATTCCTTGAGTATGCTAATCACCCTACTAATCCAATCATTATCCAAGGATTTTTAGCTTTGAAATTCTTGATGGCTCAGACTTACAAATTGAGTTTTTCATGAAAATCTTGAAAGATGGGGAGATTTGCAATTTTGAAAAGCGCTTTTGAACCATCAATGCATGTGGTGCAAAATCATGATTCTTTAAAATCAAGGTAGGAAATTTGAAACTCTAAAATCTGAGATGAGAATCTGAAATTGAATCATCATAGTCTGAAATCATAATTTTTTCTTTGAAAACTAAAGTACGAAATTTAAGATCTTCTATAATCTGAGAGGAGAATCTGAAATTGAATCATCAAATTAGGAATTTTGAAATTCTCTAAAATCTAGGGAGAATCTTGGAAGGATTCTGTGAAAGCGAATTCCAAAGCAAATTTTCAAAAGGAATGTTCCCAGAATTTTTAAAAGACTTGGATTTTCGAAGAAATGCTTGTATTCTCAAAATTTTCAAAAACTGTCCTCGAATAATGATTGAATGTTCGGATAAAGACCATACTACTCTAGATGAATCTACCATACAAGGTTTTGATGATGCCTTCGCATACACGTCCTCATCATCCACATAATCCCTTACGGGCAAACGCAAATAATTTATCACATTGTCCTAATAAAAGATGATAATCAAGATCCTAATTAAAGGATTCTATAGAAACTAGATGCAAAGGCCGGGTTTTAGTCTCATAAAGGGTCCATTAGCAAGCTCAATGGTACGGGTGACCGCCTCCCCGAGGGTGTGTCATTCACTCATGGACTCTATATACAGCACGCGGTACAAGGCTAACGGTAACTACATGCTACCAAAGTCTCTTGACAAATAGAGGAAGAGGGGCCTCCCATCCTCAAGGAAATGGTCTCAAGCAGTCGCGGTGAAAGAACAATGCAAGTGCAAATGCAGGCAGAAACAACACGATTATCGAATTAATAATAAGGATATTTATTGGCTCAAGTCAAACTCTCGAAGAACAAGAAACTATAAGTTTCATGTTCAAATCCAGAGCAGAGTTGCCAGATTGTGAACATGCAGAGAGAGAGGTCCTGGCATTCCTTGATAGTGTCTCGAGATGAATCAAAGGAGCACACTTTAAGGAACTAGTACTTCCTCAAGTGATCCTAGAGACAAAGAGTCGCCACCTAATTTTTATCGAGAATTAGGAAACCCAAGTTTGACTCGCCCAAAATTGAATAAGGTTAATCGCCCTTCATCACTAGAAACTAGGTTCAGGGGTCTTGGTATCAGAGGGAAAGGAGCCCGAGCAGGACTAAAACACCCCCTCCTCGCCCTACCGAACAGCAGGCCTTGATTCAAATATCATTGTTCTTAATTCATAATAGGTATTATTTCCTCAAACATACTAGATAATATATACATGGCAAAAAGGAACATGTAATGAAAATCTTTTCAATAGATAATATCAAGTAGCAGTCGGATGCTCATGCAATACAAGAGAGAGGTATACTCATAGACTTTGTTATTATGGAAATTTGGTATCATTTGAGAAAGGAACGCAAAACATAATAGAAATTCATGAATCATGTTAATCAAGTTGATCTAAGCTTTAATCTCTCATCCAATTATCCTAGATGATTTCTAAACCAAGTTTTAGTCATCAATTATTGTTGAGTGATCTAGGTATGACCATTTTGTATACATTATCATGATTGTAGTTAAACTTAGAAAATTCCAAAATAGTTATATCAACTTCAAACACTTAGAAAATGATCTTAACTCAATCATATGCTCACGATTTTACATCGACATATAGATACATAAGTTAGGAATCATCCCCAAAAAGCGGATCATCGATAACTATTATAGATTTTCTAAAATTCAAGTACAAAGAAACTGATGGGAATCAAGGAGCACCAAAGGATCCATTACAAGTCCCAGTTGGACCAATTACAAGGGCAAGGGCTAAACGGTTCAAAGAAGCAGTTAATGGGCTGATCCACGAAGTTTGGGCTAACTCCAAAGTAGTGAAGGCCAAGATGGGACCACATAATGATAAGGGGTTGACTAATGTTATCCAGGCCATAGAAGGAGCTGATTAGGTGTAATGGACGTTTTTGGCATTTGGAATATGATTTGAAGATGCTACTTGCCAACTGCCAACTACCTATCATTAATTTTAGCTTCCAACTACTTACTTTATTGTAACTGCTTGTTATTATTGTAGTTGTCTTTGTAATTCAGTTATAAAAGGGGATGTATCCATCATAAGCAAATCAGTTCTGAATAAAAATCATTTTGAGTGAGAGTAAACCTCTTTGGTTCTTTTAGAACTCTTTGAACTTATCAGATTTCCATCTGTGGCGTTCTAACTCCGACTTATCAAGCAGTCTTCCACAACTGTTTGTGGCGTCATCACTTACCATCCATTCCTATCTTAGAGAAACGATCTGGGAACAAATTTCATACGGGTTCCTTCACTTCGTGGGCGGAGTTCGTATCATTTGGTATCAGAGCCTGGCTCTAAGTCAGGTTACTATCTTTATTTGTGTTTCTGTAGGTTCTGTTTGTTCTTCAGTTTTATCTTTATCAGTACCTAGGTTCTGCTTGATCTTGTCCCGTATTCAGTTTTATATTCGTGTTTGATTAAAAAAAAAAAAAAGACTCCATCTGTGATTCGCACTTCTTATTTCACTATCGTTTTTGAAACTGTTCGTATTGTTTTTTAGTACCTTTCGTGTCACTGCCATCTAGTTCAGTGATTCGTAGTTCTGTATTTGGTAAATTGGTCATATCGGTCTTGTATTGAACGTGATCTTTAAAAAAAAAAAAAAAAAAAAAAAAAAAGAAGAGAAGAAAAGGAAAGAAGAGAAGAGATCGGTAAGCCAAAAAAAAAAAAAAAAAAAAAAAAAAAAAAAAAAAAAAAAGAGTACAAAAACTCGGCTTAAAATTTTATTTTTGTTTTACAATATTTGGGAACTAAGAAGTCCAAATCTGACCTTACTCCATAGTGTGAAAAAAAAAAAAAAAAAAAAAAAAAAAAAAAAAAAATTTTCCCGAAAATTCCATTTTTTGTGCTATTGGAAACCTAGTCTTCCGCATTCGTTTGAGTCGTGCTCTCAATTTCCAAATTCGATTGGTCTAGTTTGGGAGTGGGGATTGTTACTAAGAAATCTGATTCTTGTTTGATTAGTTTGATAAGAACCAAGCGAGATTTACTACGAGTGGAAAAAGGCAAGAGAGGTGAGCGTACTAGAGGGTAAAAGCCAAATTTCTTGAGTGAAACACGTGAGGGAGTGAGAATCTGTTTCTAACCCACTTTTGCAGGAATCATGGCTCTAAACCAAGATAAAAACCCAAATGAAGAAGATCAACAACAGGTTATTCCAAATCTGCAAATCCAAGCTTTAATGGGAGAAATGAGACGGATGATGAGGGCGGAACTAGAGCAGTTGCATGATAGGATGGATAGGGTAGAAGAGGGAACACAACGGGGGCAGCCACGAATTGCTCCTAATGCACAAAGAAGGGAGAGAGTTCATGAAGAGGAAGGATACTTTGGGGAAGGGTTTGGTGAGGAAGATGATGGGGATCCAAATATCCACAATAGGAGAAATGGTGGGCGGTTTAGAGAAGCTAGGAATAGGGAAGATAACAATTTGGGTAGTATTAAGATGCAGATTCCGTCATTTCAAGGTAAAAATGATCCAGAGGTTTATCTTGAATGGGAAAGGAAGGTGGAATTGGTGTTTGAATGTCACAACTATTCTGAGCTTAAAAAGGTCAAACTTGCAGCCATTGAGTTTTCTGACTATGCTATTGTTTGGTGGGATCAATTGGTGATAAACAGGAGAAGAAATAGAGATCGACCCATTGAGACGTGGGAAGAAATGAAAACCGTGATGAGGAGGCGATTTGTGCCAAGCCATTACTACCGGGAGTTGTACCAGAAATTGCAAGGCCTTAGACAAGGTACCCGGAGTGTAGATGATTATTATCAGGAAATGGAAATGGCTATGATCCGAGCAAATGTAGAGGAGGACCGGGAGGCAACTATGGCTAGGTTTTTGGGAGGTTTGAACCGAGAAATTGCCAATTTGGTGGAATTACAACATTATGTGGAACTGGAGGATATGGTACACGTGGCTGTCAAGATTGAGCGCCAACTCAAGAGGGGGGGCAGCAACGCACGACGTAATCCTACCTCGAGTTCTTGGAAACCGCATTTCGTGCAAAAGGAAGAAAAGCAAGTCGCGGCTAAACCCAAGACTGAACAAATGCAAGAAAAGGCTAGCCATGGGAATCAAGAAAAGACTGATTCTTCCAATACTCGAAATCGTGATATCAAGTGTTTTAAATGCCAAGGCAGGGGTCATATAGCAAGCCAATGTCCAAACAAAAGGGTTATGGTGTTGCGAGATGATGGTGAAATTGAGACCGAGGATGAAGATGATACCGACTCTATGCCACCATTGGAGGACGTGGGTTGTGAGGAGTACGCAGTTCATGGTGATTTGTTGGTAACAAGGAGGGCTTTGAGTATGCAGGCTAAAGAAGAGGAAGAGGTGCAGCGAGAAAATATCTTTCATACTCGATGCCATGTGCAAAACAAGGTGTGTAGTGTGATTATTGATGGAGGAAGTTGTACAAATGCTGCTAGCACTACGATGGTGGAGAAATTAGGGCTGCCAACAATTACACACCCCCGGCCTTATAAATTGCAATGGCTCAATGATTCTGGAGAAATAAGAGTTACTAAACAGGTGATGGTTTCTTTCCGCATCGGAAAATATGAAGATGAAGTTTTGTGTGATGTAGTCCCGATGCAAGCAGGACATTTACTGTTGGGCCGCCCATGGCAATTCGATCGGCGAGTCAAGCATGATGGATTCACCAACAAATACTCTTTTGTACTCAATCAAAAACCAATCACTCTTGTTCCATTGACACCAAAACAGGTTTATGAGGATCAAGTGAGGATGCAAAAAGAGAGTAAAAAAAAGAGAGAAATCGAGAAAATTGAGAGAGAAAAAGAAAAGAAAGGTGAAGTCATTGAGAGAAAAAAAGAGGGAAAACAAAAGAATTTTTATGCAAGAGCGAGTGAGATAAAAAGAGCGTTGTTTTCAAATCAGCCTATACTTGTACTTTTATACAAGGAGGCATTTTTGAACACTAACGAACTTAACCCCTCTTTGCCTAGTTCTATTGTGACTCTTTTGCAGGATTATGAGGATGTTTTTCCCGAGGAAACACCCCATGGTTTACCACCAATCCGAGGGATTGAGCATTGTATTGATTTCGTGCCCGGAGCAACTATTCCAAACAAACCAGCCTATAGAAGTAATCTAGAGGAGACAAAGGAACTTCAAAGGCAGGTTAGTGAATTGATGGAAAAGGGGTACGTAAGGGAAAGCATGAGTCCATGTGCAGTTCCAGTGCTGTTAGTACCTAAGAAGGATGGGACATGGAGAATGTGTGTTGACTGTCGAGCCATCAATAACATAACGGTAAAGTATCGCCATCCTATCCCTCGTTTAGATGATATGATAGATGAGCTTCATGGTTCTTGTGTGTTTTCTAAGATTGATTTAAAAAGTGGTTATCATCAAATTCGAATGAAAGAAGGAGATGAATGGAAAACTGCATTTAAAACAAAATATGGTTTATATGAGTGGTTAGTTATGCCTTTTGGTTTGACTAATGCTCCAAGCACTTTTATGAGACTTATGAACCATGTTTTGCGTGCATTTATAGGCAAATTTGTTGTTGTCTACTTTGATGATATCCTCATTTATAGCAAAAACTTGGTTGATCATGAAGTACATTTGAAATCTGTTTTAGATGTGCTTAGGGAAGAAAAGTTATTTGCTAATTTGAAAAAGTGTACTTTTGGCACCGATAAACTTGTATTTCTGGGATTTGTTGTTAGTGCACAAGGTATACAGGTTGATGAAGAGAAAGTGCGGGCAATACAAGATTGGCCAAGTCCCGCAAGTGTAGGAAATGTTCGAAGTTTTCACGGACTTGCTAGTTTTTACCGGCGGTTTGTGAAAGATTTCAGCAACATAGCCGCACCACTCACTGAAGTCATCAAAAAGAATGTTGGGTTCAAATGGGGTGAAGAACAAGAGAAGGCGTTTCAGTTGATCAAACAAAAGCTAACCAATGCACCCTTATTGGCTTTACCTAACTTTTCAAAGATGTTTGAGATTGAATGTGATGCTTCAGGTTTAGGGATCGGCGCTGTTCTTATGCAAGAAGGACGGCCAATTGCATACTTTAGTGAGAAATTAAATGGGGCAGCCTTGAACTACCCTACTTATGACAAGGAGTTGTATGCATTGGTTCGAGCTTTAGAGACATGGCAGCACTACTTATGGCCTAAGGAGTTTGTGATTCACACTGATCATGAATCCTTGAAGCATTTGAAAGGCCAACACAAGCTGAACAAGAGACATGCACGATGGGTGGAGTTCATAGAGACTTTTCCATACGTCATTCGGTACAAACAGGGTAAGGAAAACATTGTTGCAGATGCACTTTCCCGCAGGTATACCCTACTCTCTACTCTTGATGCTAAATTGCTTGGGTTTGAACATGTTAAAGAATTATATGCCAGTGATCCTGATTTCAATGTTGAGTATCAATCTTGTGAGAAAAATGCTAGTGGGAAGTATTTTAGGTATGATGGTTTCTTATTTCGAGAGAATAAGTTGTGTGTGCCTAATTGTTCTTTGAGAGAGTTGCTAGTGAGGGAATCCCATGGTGGAGGGTTAATGGGGCACTTTGGCATTGTTAAAACATTAGCTGTGTTGCAGGAACATTTCTATTGGCCACATATGAAAAGGGATGTTGAGAGAATTTGTGATAGGTGTGTCACGTGTAGGCAAGCAAAATCCCGAGTGCAACCCCATGGTTTATACACACCACTGCCCGTTCCTAATGCACCTTGGATTGATATCTCGATGGACTTTGTGTTAGGTTTACCTAGGTCAAAACGAGGTAGAGATTCAGTTTTTGTGGTTGTGGATCGATTTTCTAAAATGGCACATTTTATTCCATGTCACAAAACTGATGATGCTTCACATGTTGCTGACTTGTTCTTTAGAGAGATTGTGAGATTGCATGGAATGCCTCGGACCATAGTTTCAGATAGAGATGCTAAGTTCTTAAGTTACTTTTGGAAGACCTTGTGGTGTAAGTTAGGAACTAAGTTATTGTTCTCTACTACTTGTCATCCACAAACTGATGGTCAAACTGAAGTAGTAAACAGGTCTTTGTCTACTTTGTTGAGGGCCATTATTCAAAAGAACATCAAAACTTGGGAAGAATGTTTACCGCATGTTGAGTTTGCTTATAATCGTTCTGTTCATTCTGCTACTAAGTTTTCACCATTTGAAATTGTTTATGGTTTTAATCCTTTAACTCCATTGGATTTAACTCCATTACCTTTATCTGAATGTGTTAACTTGGATGGAAAGAAAAAGGCTGAATTTGTTAAGCAGGTACATGAGAAAGCAAAGCTCAACATCGAGAGGAGGACAGAGCAATATGAAAAACAGGCAAATAAAGGGCGCCGACAACTGATTTTTGAACCTGGAGATTGGGTTTGGTTGCACCTAAGGAAAGAAAGATTCCCAGCGCAAAGGCGTTCTAAGCTACTTCCGAGGGGCGATGGCCCTTTTCAAGTTCTGGAGCGTATCAATGACAATGCATACAAGTTGGATTTGCCAGGTGAGTACAATGTTAGTGCTACATTCAATGTCACTGATTTAAGTCCTTTTGATGTAGGTGATGATTTGAGGACAAATCCTTTCCAAGAGGGAGGGAATGATGGGAATCAAGGAGCACCAAAGGATCCATTACAAGTCCCAGTTGGACCAATTACAAGGGCAAGGGCTAAACGGTTCAAAGAAGCAGTTAATGGGCTGATCCACGAAGTTTGGGCTAACTCCAAAGTAGTGAAGGCCAAGATGGGACCACATAATGATAAGGGGTTGACTAATGTTATCCAGGCCATAGAAGGAGCTGATTAGGTGTAATGGACGTTTTTGGCATTTGGAATATGATTTGAAGATGCTACTTGCCAACTGCCAACTACCTATCATTAATTTTAGCTTCCAACTACTTACTTTATTGTAACTGCTTGTTATTATTGTAGTTGTCTTTGTAATTCAGTTATAAAAGGGGATGTATCCATCATAAGCAAATCAGTTCTGAATAAAAATCATTTTGAGTGAGAGTAAACCTCTTTGGTTCTTTTAGAACTCTTTGAACTTATCAGATTTCCATCTGTGGCGTTCTAACTCCGACTTATCAAGCAGTCTTCCACAACTGTTTGTGGCGTCATCACTTACCATCCATTCCTATCTTAGAGAAACGATCTGGGAACAAATTTCATACGGGTTCCTTCACTTCGTGGGCGGAGTTCGTATCAGAAACTATGTTCAAATCTGTCAACCGATTTCTCAACAATTTAAAAAAATAGCATGTGGATCCTAATGATTCTCAAAATGGATCGAATGAAAGCTAATTCATCAAATTTTACCCAAAAAATTTGAAATCCATCAAACTATGGGTTTTGATGGACTAAATCTTACGGACAATACCAATCTGTTTTGCTGAATTGTATCTAATTCATTTTAAAGTGTGAGAAAAACATCTTAGGTGTTGGTTGAAGCTTATTAGAGAGATCAAACTCATAGATCAACTTAATTATTATGATTCCAAATCAAATTAGCCCTCAAGTTCTATGAAGAACTATAGATCATGGATCAAAGGGACTTACAAATATCCTATTAGAGATGAAATTCAATAGGAATTCAAGGTAATAAGAATAATCAAGAGATGGGTATGAACATAGGAATCATCCTTCTCATAGATCATGCTTCCAAACCATCATAGAATTCAAAATAGATACATATATATAATCATGTATGCATGGATTTAAACTAAAATAGAAGAATGAAATCAAAATTGAAAATCAAAGTAAAAATTAATCTCTAATTAAGAATTATCAACAAAATCAAAGAGGACTTGGATCTAGCCATGTGAATGTGTGAAGAACAAGAGAGGAAGAAGATGAGTACTCTAACTAAGAAAACAAAACTAAACTAGATTCAAACCTTATAGATCTATATATAAAAGTAGGAATTAGAGATGAATTATGATGTCTACCTCTTGGAGGATTCTCAATTATGCAATCAAAGTTGATTTAAAGAGTCTTCTTCTTCAAGTGTTCTTCAAGTTTTTCAAGCACTCATCCATGGAAGTTGAGGGAGGCAATTGATGTCAAATTGTGATCTAATTAGCCTAAGATTAATTTATAAAACTTTAATTCATAATTCTCTCTATAGAAATCTCTTAAATTGAAAGTATATGTGATTTTATCTTCAAGTATATTCAAGGTGTACTTAAAGCTTCTTCAAGATGATTCAACATGAGTTTTAGATTAGATGATCTCTAGATGAGTTCTAGATTAGATGATCTCATATGAGATGCATAGGATCTATATATAGAGTTTTGAAAACTTAACTCTTAATTTTTAGGGGTTTAGACTGGGATTTTAGTAATCAAAAAAGGGTTAAAATGGCCATTTTAGTGCCTAAACTCAATTTCTAGGAAATTTCCTTGCAGTGGGAACCTCTTGGAAGGTCTGGAACAAGAGAAAGAGAGCGAGAGAGCAAGCGAGAGAGAGAGAGAGAGAGAGAGAGAGAGAGAGAGAGAGAGAGAGAGAGAGAGGAAGCCACCATTAGAGGCAAGCTCACCAAACACACCCCCTTCACTTTGGTGAGTTCCAAACTCACTCAATAGCTTAGGGTAGATGTTTATATATATATATATGGGTGTATATATTTAAACAAACATAAAATAGTTTCTCTCTCTAAAATTGATTATGGAAATAGAAAAAGGCGAGAAAATGATCACATATATATAGAGGATATGTGTTTATGTGGATAAACCCCAGCCAAAGCAAAAGAATCTATCCAGTTGCTGCCAATCGATTGGCATGGGTGGCAATCGATTGGTGTTAGGTATTAAATGCTCCAATCAATTCTATACGTGGCAATCGATTGGTATCCAAGATAAGGCAATCGATTGGAAAAACTTGCAAATCAATTGGGATGCAGATTATACCAGAAGTAAAGCTAAACTCATACAAGTGTTAAAAGAAGCATACAAAATCTTATTCATATGATACATTACAAAAATATAGGGAATTATATCATCCACCACTCATTAAATATTTCATCCTCAAAATCCCAAGTAAGCAAGGTTAAAATAAAAATAGAAACTTCTCTCGCATCTCTAACTGCAGTTCCCATGATGCTTCTCCCTAGAATTGGTGCTTTCATTGAATCTTCACTAGCAGGATCTCCTTATTTATGAGCTTCTTCACTCCTCAGTCTAGAATACGCACTGGCCTTTCATTGGATGTTATGTTCTCATTCACCTTATTATCTTCAAAATTGATCTCGTGCGCTAGATTATGGGCACACTTCCTGAACACTGATGTGGAAAACGTTGTGTACTCCTGACATCTTCAGTGGCAGTATAAGTCTGTAGGCTACTTTCCCAACATGTTCTAGGATCTTGAACGGTCCGATGAATCGCGGTGATAGCTTGCCTCTGTTCTGTCTGAATCTGATTGTACCTCAAACTAGCGAAACTTTGAGTAGTACATGATCTCCAACTACGAACTCTAAATCATTACGTCACTTGTCGACATAGCTCTTGTGTTTGGATTGTGCTGTCTTCATCTTCTCTTGTATAATTTAGATCTTCTTGTTGGTTTCCCGAATCATCTCAAACCCAAGTAGTTGAGTATCTCTGACTTCGGCCTAAGATTGCAGTGATCGACAAGGTCTTCCATATAAAGCTTCGAACAATGTCATCCCTATGCTTGTGTGATAGTTGTTGTAGGCCAACTCAATCAAAGATAGGTGCGTCTTCCATGAACTCTCAAATTCAATGACACAGGTTCACAGCATATCCTCCATCACTTGGTTAACTCATTCTGTTTGACCGTCTGTCTATGGATAAAAGGCTGAACTTAAGTTCGATGAAGTTTCCATTACTAACTGAAGGCTCTTCCAGAATTCTGCGGTGAAGCGTGAATCTTGATCCGATATTATTGAGACAGGCACACCGTGCAGTTTCACAATTTGCTGTAGATACATCGGCTCAATCGTTCAACTGTGTATGTCATGTTGTAAGCGATGAAATATGCTGTTTTAGTGAGTCGATCTACTATTACCCAGATAGCGTTGTGGTTTTGCTGAGACTTTGGTAAACTAACCATAAAATCCATGGTAATGTGTTTCTATTTCCATTGGGGAATCAGTAGCGGTTGTAGTAGTCCATGTGGTTTCTGATGTTCTACCTTTACTTATTTGCTGTAACACTTGTATTTTCCTATCTATATTTCCTGAATTTTTGAATTTTTCATTGTAATACCTTCTATTGTACATAATAAAGTCTATTTTTCCTTATTTCTTATTGTTCTTTTTGATGCCTGTACGTTTGGGTGTATGTTTGGAGACTTGGGGAAAACTTTCCTTAGAAAGTAACCCCGAGTGCTCAAGACTCCCGAGTGCTTGAACCACACGAGCGCTCGAGCTGTTAAAAGGGTGAAATGACTCTTTTGCCCTTGGTACTCAAAAGTCTATAAATGTCATGCCTCGAAATACCAAAAATAGGAAAAAATGAATTTCCTTTATGGGTTTGTAGACACGTGACTGGTTGAGAGTGTCACCTGATTGTCCAAACATGCTGATAACAATAATGTGATATGGAAAAGTGACTAAGTTCAGCGAAAGAAGAAATTTAAAACATCCAAGTCTTACATCAGTAGAATATTACAAACCAAAAAGATATCCAAAAGTTACATATTACAAGAGCAGCTAAACTATTACATCACTAACATAATAATAACACAACTATAACAAAAGAAAAGCTCCAAAGTCTTCAGCTGGCAAAACCGTAGCCTTTCTCATAGTAATCTTCCCCAGCATACTCTTCAGTAGTAAAGCCTGCATCTTGATAGCAATCAGCTCCGTCTGGACCTGCAAAGGCTAGACGTGGAAGGTCCAGCGACATGAAAAGCCGTTAGCGGTTAAGCTAAGTGAGGGTCCCCTTAAGGTTACCACTACTTAAAGGTAAGTTATTCTTTATTTCTTCTTATTCTCAACTATGTCTCGTTAATCTTTTCTTATTCTCAAAACTATACCTTGTTTAAACCCAATCATTCCCTTCAAAACTTAACCCACAACTGAACTGACTAACGACATTGACTGAAAGAAGACTTAACTCTAAATGCATTTATCGGTCAAGAAGGAACAACACTCGACAATGAATCGATTAATTGAACACATCACTGATGATCCTCAGAACAAGTGTATTAACAATCTCTTAGACGAACACGTCATGCCAATCCTCAGGTCACCCGCATGTAACCGAACATGTCATGCCGATCCTCAGACCAAGGGTACGGGACATTAACAATCACTTAGACGAACACGTCATGCCGATTCTTAGGTTACCCGTACATAACTAAACACGTCATGCCGATCCTCAGTCCAATGGTGCGGAAAAATAATCAACTACTTGATCGAACACATCATGACGATCCTCAGGTCATCCGCACTTGACCGAACACAAACATAACTCTCCAATCGGCTCTATGGAATTACCGAAAGACCAACTTTGCAAGAAATATCCAAACATGACACGAAAGTTCACGAATCAACTTTGACCGATAGTCACAGGACTAGAAATGAGACCCAATGTCCCTTATTCGTATAAAATCTGTTATTGAAGGTTTTATTGTTATTTTACACATTCGTACGTTTCGTAGTTTAGTTCATCAATATCATCCATTTATAATCATCAGTATTTTGCTTTACGTTCGACATTCTGTTTTACCTCTCAATATGCTTATGATGGAAACTTTCCCAATCACTTACCAATGCAATAATCATGCCATACAACATAATTATAGTTTGGGTATGAACTTTACAACGGTCATTAAACTATATTCATAACAATGGGAAAACATAGCACGTAGCTCATGGATTTATAACATGGATTTAATACCAATAAACATATAGATGAAACCCTTAACATAGTCATATACGCGATATGATTACCATAGCACAAGATTTTCATAACAACACAGGTACCGGAAAACTAGCATCAACAATCAACACCATGCATTAACAAAACATCTTACAAAAAGCTATACAATCTGCCATGATATATTTTCACTGTGTTGACTGAATTAACATGATTTATTTGGGCATGATAAATTACTTTGTAGCTTAAACTCAAAACTATAACACTATAGGTATTTGGATCATCTTCATGTAAAAAAAAAATCTAGCTTCAATTACATTTTTGAGCTACTCAAAATTTTTATTTTACAAGACATTTCTTATATCTCGAACTGTTCTTTCCCAGATTTTTAGCACTGTGTTATACATGAATTTTACCTATGAAGGGGTCATTTTTGGACTAGGCTATAGAAGAGTTATTTGTAGATATACAAGTTACCTTTCTCCATAAAAAAACCTAGCTTAATTTGGATTTTTGAGCTGCACAAAACATTCATTTTACTAAGCTACATTCTGCCTGAAGTTTCTGTTTCTCAGATTCATAACACTGCGTTGTACATGCATTACATCCATGAAGAATTGATTTCTAGACTCAGATATAGAGAGTTATTTGTAGATATATGAGTTACCGTTCTCCACAAAAAAATCTAGCTTAATTCAGATTTTTTTAGCTGCACAAAACATTCATTTTACTAAGCTACATTCTGCTGTAAGTTTCTGTTTCTCAGATTCATAACACTGCGTTGTACATGCATTTCACCCATGAAGGATTGATTTCTACCCTGAGCTATAGAAGAGTTACTTGTATATATATGAGTTACCTTTCTCCACAAAAAAACCTGGCTTAATTCAGATTTTTGAGCTGCACAAAATATTCATTTTACTAAGCTACATTCTGGTGGAAGTTTCTGTTTCTCAGATTTAAGGATTTGTCTTGCATGTCATGAAAATTTCACCACAACAACATCAAACTCCTACTAAACATTAATACATGCTATATATGTTCTAAATTAAGTTAGATTACTCACATTTACTCACTATTTACTCACCAAAGCTTGAAATTAAGCTTGATGTTGTTCTTGAGCTTGATGGAGCTTGAACTTCAACTTCAAGGATGACTTCTTCTCTTCTTTCTCTCAAGAATTAAAACTCCAGCTCTCTCTCACAGATTTTAAGTGCTGGTCATAGAGACAAAGTGTGTATAATCCATGCTATATGCATGCTTATATAGAAATCCTATGAGCTAGGTGTCATGTGGCATGTGTATATGCCATGACATGTGTCCTACAAGTGGACATGTGTCCAAGAGGGTGGCATGTAGCTGCCACGTTCTCGGTTTACGTGCATAAGTTTATCAGTATACGTGTTGATCTTGATTTACGTACAACCGGGTATTATTTCTAATGTCCAGTCCGGGTATGGGACTAAGTTAAATCTTATTACGATCGAGTTGGTATGGTTACTACAGTCTAATCAGTATTCCTAAGATACGTCAAAATCGTCACCCAACTAAAATAATAATTTAATAATATAGCCGGTCCAATACAGAAATTCGAAAAGATGATATTATTAATGAAAGAAAAATTACAGGTGTTATAATAAATACCCTTCACAATCTCAGCATTTGGTCATCTTTCATTTCATAAAAACAGAGAGCTTGCTTGGAGAGAGAGTTCTTGAGAGGTTATCCTACATTCTTTCATACAAACACTTGCATGTCCACTTAGATGCATAATCCAATCTCTCAATTGCATTCAAACAAATACATTATATCCTCTTTGAGGTTCTGGAGTTGAGTATTGGAGAGTCAAGAGAAGGAGAAGAAGGTTCTAGTTCTCAAGCTCAAGATCTCAAGCTTTCTCAACTCATCCTTCATATTTTCATCATCTATCACAATCTAAGCTTGTGTGAGTATAGATTCTCACTTAGATGCCTATAGAGATAGTCTTTACTTGAATTTTTGTCCACGTGTGTGTAGACACCCCAATTTTAACCTATCGTCGAATTGAGGAGATGGTTACCTCTAGACCGATGATGACAGCGTCTGATAAAATTTGAAGGTCTTTTTTTTAAGTGATTTAAGTTCTTCGGAGAGTTCTTCAGCCCTAATAAAAGTTTTTAAAAAAAAAGAAAGGGAGAGAAAAAGGATAAGGGAGACCAGGTGTTTAAGAGATCCGGATATGAAGTACGTATGAGAAAGACGGTTTGAAAGCTAATGGTTTTGAAAAAAAGAGAGAAAAGGAAAATAGAAAAGAATTTAGAAAATAAAATAGAAAGAGAGAGAAGAAAGAATTTTGAAAAGAAAGTGAAATGAAAAGAAAAGAAAAAATATATAAGTAATTTATATGACATGTAATCTACTATGTATTAGTATAAGTATATCTTGAGTATATTTTAATAAAGTATATACTAGTATGAGTATATATCAAGTATATATTTGAAAAGTAAAAAGATAAGATTGGAATTCTGTTAGCTACGACACATAGCAATGCCGGTGTCACTCGCTGAGTGCCGTGTCGACACTCACTGAGTACCGTACTGGCATTCAGTGAGTACCGAAAATGGCATTCACTGAGTGCCGCAGACAACTCAGTGTGTGCCGCCCACTGTAACAGAATATTTTTCTCAAATACGTATGGAATATCCTTGCACATGGATTTTTCACCCGAATTTACCCAATTGTCCCTGTGAGAGTGGCCTATATAAGAAGATCTCTATCTCCATTGCTGAGATCCTTTTTTGAAAATCAAGAATTATATATAGAATATACATACAAGAGAGAGAGATTAAGAGAGAAATGAAGAGATTTTGAAGAACTCAAGAGTTTTCTTTGAAGAATTTGAAGAAGAAGTTGGAGAACTTGGAAGATCTTCACTAAACAAGAAGAAATCCTTGAGGTTGTAAAGGTAATCTTCTAATCCTACCTAGAATTAGGATAGAATTCAATCACAATTCATAGATTTAGGACCTTTACACATTTTCAAAAAGTCTCTTCCTACCTCATTTCATTACACACCACATAGAATTGTGATTGAATTTTTTATTTGCCTTCATTAATTTTGATCAAAATAGAGCTATGTATCTAAGATTAAAAGAGTTTTGACCTGAATATTCAAATAAACCTTGATCTCTATTCTTTTGTTTAGATTTTTCTCTTAAGGTCTACGAGATCTTCAATATCTCATGGGATCCCTTTAAGTTTGATATCTCAATTCCTTATGACCCTATGATTTATATAGGGATTAAGATTGATCATAGTAATATCCACCCATGTTTTGGAAAGATCCAAGTCATAGTCTACGATTTGGACCCTCATACTAGGAACCACATGGAATCTACTCCATGTTCCATAGAAGTTTAAGTGGATTGTTTATGTTTAGTCTCCAAGGATCAATAACTTGGGAGGAGAACTTAATAAAATGAACACATACTCCTCAAGGATCTTGAATTTGGGAGAAGAATTGGGAATAGTGTAAGTTTAGATAGGACTATGAATGATAAGTTAATGTTGGTGCTGTGAATTCATGAACCCACTGTGATCAAAGATTTTTTGTTAAATCATGGTCCATGGGAAGTGAATGAGACCAATTGGAAAGTGTTCATAACTCATATATGTATCACTGGGGTTTTTGTTTTGATGAATTTATACTTAGGATGGTTTGGTCTTATTATTTTTGAACTATTCATTCTCTGTCCAAAATTTCAGAACAATAAGTCCATCTTAAACTTAGTAAATCAGAACATTAATTAAACTTTCTTGGCTTCAAATAAATTTTTCTAGGGAGTTAAATGTGTTAAGGAGATCCCCTAAAAAGATTGAAGTCATTTGGACTTATTTGCTATTTTTAGAAAATCATAAAAAAAATCTGGACAGAGAGTTGTAAGAGTTCTTGAGTGATGCCTAGTGTTTACCCAATTCCCAGAGACTGAACCGTTTGATCTTCAATTTTCTTTTTGGGTTAGAAACTAGACTCACAGAGGCATAACATACTCAAAAATCACTATGATCCAACTGTTGAAAGTACGTTTTTCTTATTTTTGAAAGTCTGATCTGCTCTCTATAAATCCTGAAATTTTGTCATTGTCTTGATAAATCTTGTCGAGTCTAATCTAAATGGTCTCCTAGTACCTTAGAACTTAAACCATGTTCTAATAATGATTAATTGGACATAAATCCAGAGACTAAATGATCCAAATTAATGAATAATTCAGATCTCATTCTTGTTTATATCCATGCATTCATTTCATGTATGTTGATACTTAGGATTAGGACTAGTGCTTGGCTTAAGTTGCATTTGATTGAACTTAATTGAACATAATTATGGGTTCCTTATGATCATGTTGGGATTATATCACATCTATATGGACATTACATTGGCTCCTACTTGAGACTTGTATATCTATAGAGATGTTGTGTTTCCAACTAGTTAGAAGGAATTCATGATTATGTCAATTCTTTCCATGATTGATAGATTTAAGTTAGAAGTTTAGATATGTATTTAGCATTTGATATTATATCTTGATTAAGGCATGTGGACTAACCCTTTGTTTTGTAGCGCTATTGTGGTATGATTTCTTGACTTTCTCCTATTTATTTTATTTCTTGTTTTTTATTGATTTTTTACTCCATGCGTGACACCTTAGATTAAGATTGGCCTTATGTGTATATATGTGTTAGAGACCCTTTTTCTAGGTTCTCTTTATTCGTATGCATTGAACGTTTAATATTCACGGCTGAATGCCGGGTAAGTTTTCTTGTTCCCTATTTGCTTGTCATCTTGCTTGCTATTTGAGTTACGTGGTTTTGTACGTCTTTTATCGTTAGCAATTTTACACCCTTTTCAACATACTTTTGGAATGTATTTATATATATATGAATTAATTGAGGGCATGCTTAGATTAATAATTCAATTAAAAAGGATGATGAGAGGGGGTGTTTTAGTTCGCAGGGCTCCTTCCCCTCTCGTTCCATAATCCCCGGACCTAGAAATCTCTGGTTTCCCAAAGATCAATTTGCCTTTAAAATGGTTTCTTAATTTTCCTTTAAAAAATTAAGTGGTGACTCATATTTAAAATTGAAATTTGAAAAAGTTAAAAAAAAAGCGTGGGTAAAATTGTGAATATCCACAATTTGGCGACTCTGCTGGGGATCGAACCCAGAACCTCTGGTTTTGCAGACCAGAATTTCTAATTTTGGGTTCACTCAAGGATTAGACTTAAAAGCATCTTTTTTAATCGAATTCACTAAATTTTTGTGTGCTCGTTGCATTGCATTTACATGTCTAGCCAGTTGATTGCACAAAACTATGACCTTGGAGGCTTGGGCAGCCCGGTCGGTTAAGCCATCATGGGACTTTATGATCACCCTTGATCTCGTAACATGTGTTGGTATATGAAGTATCTTATCGGGTATGTGTCAAGGGTCCCTTATTTGACCAAAACCCAGCCTTTGCATGGTAGCTTCCATAGAACCATTCAATCTAGGAAATCAATTCTTGATTATGATTATGTGCTAGGAAGTTTTGTATGTCCGGAAGGGATTATTTAAGATGATGACAATGCTTGCTTATTGTAGGATGTATAATTTTTTAATCACCTTTTAGCAATTCCTCCTCATGTCCCACGACATTTGGGATATGTCAGATTTTTTATTATAAGATTACATCTGTTATATTATGTTAGCTAAGCATCATCGATCTTGTATGTATCCTAGTCCATGAAAAGTGCAATAATTGTCCAATCTTGTGATCCTTTACCGGAGAGTTCTAGATCCACTTTCGTGAGCAAACAAGATTTTGATAAACCATCATCACCTTTTATCCAAAAATGCTTTTCAAAATGTCTCCAAAATTTGTTTTCTTTTGGTCAATCAAAGCTCCAAACTAACTTTTGTTAAGGTATATTTTCACTTGATCATCTTCAAAGGAAAAATCCAAAAATCTTGAGAATTGTTTTTGGGAGAAATGCTTTTCAAATGAATTTCAAAGCAAAATTTCAATCCAATCATCTTTGTTGAGGAATGTTTAACATCCTTGTTCTCAAAAGAATTCACAAAAATTATTTTCAAAAGATTCTATCATCCAAGAAATACTTTCCAAATGATTTTCAAAACTTTTGAAATACCCAATTTTGAAAAGGTAATGAAGATCACAATGAAAGGAGAAATTAGAACACTTAACATGAATGAGAATCTTATGTGCTTATGTGTTTATGTGTTAGAATTTAGACTTTCTTTTCTTTTCATATAGAATAGGCATACACATACTTGCATCACATTTGTATAACATATGAATCATTCATGAAAACATTTTTTTACCAAGCCTTTGATAAAAATAAACTAGAAATGGTTATGAAAATAAAAAAAGGTAAAAGTATAATGTTTCCTTTAAATCTAAATTGATTAAAAATAAAATATGGTTGTAGGTAAAGATAGAATCTACTGTAAGAATAGTTTGGTTCAAGGATTCGAGTGCAAGATTAGTGAGAAGACAGCCAGAGACAAAAATGGATCAAGAACAACATGTCGTAGAAATAGCGCAGCTAAAAGAGAGAATGCACCAAATGATGGCCATCTTGGAAACACTGACCCGCCAAAGGCTTGTAGTTGATCCACCAATAATCAATCCTCCACTTGCTGCTCAAGTTGTGGAAGATGACTGGTATGAGGATCCGAAACCACACAGAGCTGATGTAGCTAGGGTAGAAAGAAAGAAAATTGAAAAAGCTGAGAAAGAGCGTGTCGAGATGAAGGAAAAAGTGTAAAAATTAGAAAAAGTCATCTGCAAGTCCAATGAGGTTAACAGTTATCTGTTGGAACTAGATGGTTTGTTTGAGGAAACTTGAGAAAAGCTGCCAGTCAGCTTCAAGATGCCTAAAATAGATATGTTTGATGGTTCTGGGAACCCTTAAAACCAAGTGAGGATGTGTATCGGGGCCTTTCAGTTGAGTGGCCTCAGTCCTGCCATGATGGCCATGCTATTTTTTGCAAACCTTGACTGGGGCAGCTTTGTCTTGGTATTTCATGTTGGAACCGAGCAAAACCTGCGTATTGGAGGAAGTTGTGAAAGCTTTTGTTACCCAGTATGAATACAATCAAGAACTTGATGTGACTGTGAGAGATCTAGAAATGACTATGCAAGAGAACAAAGAGTCGTTTGCTGACCCAATGACCGTCAGAGAAAGAATAGATTAGAATTATAGTGAAAAGCTTGTAAAGTGTCTATCAAGAGAAGTTCATGTATCAATGCATCCACACTTTTACAGAGTTGTTTGAGATTAGAACCGGGAACAAAGACGCAATTAAAGATGGGAAGATCAAGAAGGAGGAATTCCAGAGAAATCGCTCTAGAAGACCGTTTTATGGAGGGAATACGGGAAATCAAGTGGCAACTAATGTGAATGTTTTGAGCCAGCCTGAAGAAGGATAACATTTTTCAAAGGGGGGGTTTGTTGAGACAAAAATTGGGGGGACAGCCTCGTCACTTCACCGAATTGGGGATTTCCTTGACCACCACTCTTAAGCGATTAATGGAAAAGGGATACCTGAAACCACTAGACCCAAGGCCGATACCTAATCCACTCCCACTGGGCTTCAATGCAAACCACTACTATGAGTTTCATCAAGCTCATGGCCATATAACTGACTGATGCATGAGGCTAAGGCATGAAGTACAAACTTTGATTGATAGCAAGAACATTTTCCCTCCGCCTACAGATCGGCCGCATGTGACCCGAAACCCGCTCCTAAACCATCATGTTGTACCAATACCTCGAAATATCAATCTTTTAGATGATAAGAAGGAAGTGTTCGACCTATCTATGTTAATCGTACCTATGGGGCACACTGCCAAACCTTACAAATTTCTAGAAGATTAGCAGGTATGCCTTATAGGAGTCGAGGAAGAGGAATGGTTGGTAGGAGGAGAAAAAGAACATGCATTTAAGGGAGACATAGACAACGAAATCATTCAAATAAATTGGTGGTATCCAAATAATCCCGCTGATGACTCCATTTAGAGGGAGGAGGAGATGTACAGTGATATAGACAGCCTATGGTCTGAAGGAGAAGAAGAGGAAAATGCTGAAGAAGTAGTCAATCATGCTGAGCCGCATGAGTTAGAGGGAAATAATTCAGAAAAAGGGAAAGGGAAGAACATTGAGGAAAGTGGGGAAGAAGATCAGGTGTCACGTGAACATTTCATCAAGAATGGAGAAGAGTTCCCCTTCTATGGCTTTTCAAAGCCATAGGCGAACCAGAAAGACAAATGCTTAAAGCAAGGGTTAGAGATCTTCTCTTTACATGGATTCAGTAACTATAAAGATCCGTACCTACAAGCACCCACAAAACCAATCATTGTTCGAGATCATACTTGTGCACTGGATAGCCTGGCGATGAGGAATCCTTTTAGTGAAGAAGGCATGAAGATCGAGGAGAGCGGTCTAAAGAAGATCATAGAAGTGGAGACTAGGAAAGACCAGATGGAAGAAATATTGACGGAAGAGATCAAGGGAAATAAAACATGGGAGGAGAAGCCATAAAATGAAGAAGAGACAGAATCAGAGGACTTGCCAGTAGGCCCTTGAGTCTAGTAATAGAGTTCCCCTTCCCTAGAAGTCTGTAATGGCCCAGTTGTAGACACCCAATTTTGACCACACTGATAGGATTTAGGGTGGACAACGTCTTGGAGGATTCGATGATGAAAAGTACCCCGTGGAAGGTACTGGATTCCACACAATCAGAAGATCGGACTTCGGAAAGTGACTTCAAGCTCAGAAAAGCCCTTTTCCATGAATAAATCCCGGTTTTGTCAAAATCATCTCTCAGAATTCATATTCTCTCAGGGTTATATGAACATTAAGTGTTCTAAACGCAGTATTCTAGGTATCCAGAGATTCAATTTTAAAGAAAAGTTCGAAATCGACGCACATTTGAAAGCAATTTTGGAAAAGACGTCATTTGATTTCAAAAAGACGACGAAAGTTCCGGAGGACTTCCGGACTTCAATTGGACTTCAATTCTCATTATAAAACCTCTGGAAATATTTTTATACTGAAATTCAACCTGACAGCTTTCCAACGGTACGTAAACGGACGATTTCGGACACCAAAAAGCATTTTTACAAAAATCTGGAAAAGCAGTGCACGTGATTTTTGAAACAGAGCTTGTGGGTGACCAGAGGGACCCAAATAGTAAATGGCGGTTTTGGGTATAGGGGTGGCGGGTCCCACCATAACCGCCACTTCCATTTGTGTCCTCCACGGAGCTTTTTGAGTTCCAAACCCTTCTAGAAGCTTCCCACTGCGAGGAAATTGCCTGGAAATTGCGTTTAGGCTCCGAAATGGCCATTTTAACCCTCTTTTAAGCTCTAAAAATCCTGTTTTAACCCTGAAACTTAAGAGCTAAGTCTTCAAAACTCTATATAAGATCTCATACATCTCATATGAGATCACATCTTAACACACTAGACACTTGGAAGAGATACACTTGAATATACTTGGAGATACAAACACACATAGAAGCACATACAAGAGAGATAAGTATACTTTGAATATACTTTCAATTTAGGTGAATTCTAGAGAGAGAAAATTATGAATTGAATTTAGATTAACTTAGGCTAATTAGACCACAATTTGAACATCAATTGCCTCCCTCAACTTCCATGGATGAGTGCTTGAAGAACACTTGAATAACACTTGAAGAAGAAGATCTTCAAATCAATTTTGGTCTTGTAATTGAGAATCCTCCAAGAGGTAAACACTATAGTTCATCTCTAATTCCTACTTTGTATATATAGATCTATAAGATTTGGATCTAACTTAGTTCTATTTCTACTTATTAGAACACTCATCTTCTTCCTCTCATGTTCTTCACACACTCACATAGTTAGATCCAAATCTCTTTGATTTTTATTGATAATTTACAATTAGAGATTGTTTTTCACTTTGATTTTCAATTTTGGTTTCATTCTTCAATTTTAGTTTAGATTCATGCATACATGATTATATATATATATACATATATCTATTTTGAATTCCATGATGGTTTGGAAATATGGTCTATGAGAAGGATGATTTCTATGTTCATACCTATCTCTTGATTATTCCTATTACCTAGGATTCCTATTGAATTTCATCTCCAACATGATATTTATAAGTCCCTTTGATCCTTGATCTAAAAGTTCTTCATAGAACTTGAGGGCTAAATTGATTGGGAATCATGATAATTAAGTTGATCTATGAGTTTGATCTCTCTAATAAGCTTCAACTATCACTAAAATGTTTTCCTCACACTTTAAAATGAACTAGATAAAAATTCAGCAAAGCAGATTGGTTTTGTCCATTAGATTTGGTCCATCAAAACCCATAGTTTGATGGATTTCAAATTTTCTGGGTAAACTTTGATGAATTAGCTTTCATCCGGTCCGTTTTGAGAGCTTTTAGGATTCATATACTATTTTTAGAAATTGTTGAGAAATCGGTTGACAGATTTGAACATCGTCTCTTTGTGCTTGAATTTCAGAAAATCTATAATAGTTATCGACGTTCCGCTTTTTGGGGATGATTCCTAACTCATATATCTATATGCCGATGTAAAATCGTGAGCATACGATCGAGTTAGGATCGTTTTCTAAGCGTTTAAAGTTGATACAACTATTCTGGAATTTTCTAAGTTTAATTACAAATATGATTATGTATACAAAATGGTCATACCTTGATCACTCAACAACAATTGATGAATAAAACTTGGTTTAGAAATCACCTAGGATAAATGGATGAGAGATCAAAAGCTTAAATCAACTTGGTTAACATGATTCATGAACTTCTATTATACTTCTATTATGTTTTGCATTCATTTGTCAAATGATACCAAATTTCCAGAATAACAGAGTCTGTTTAAAACACTTTTTCAGAAACCTTGTGATTACAGAATGTCCATGGGTTTATTTTTATCATATACTACAATGAAATAGCTTTCTTTTGACACCAAATAGAGCTTCATATGATTTTTGTAGATTTAATTATGATTTTTACAAGAACAGTGGACAGTCCTGATCCACTATTCCCAAAACATTTATTTCTCAAACAATAAAATTGATATTGAGGTCCCACTTTTTGGAGAAGTTCCCTAAGACATGTATCTAACTTTCTGTAAAAGGGTTTTTATCCAGCTCATGTTTAAGACCACTTTTGATAGGATTCATTAGAGGTTGCTGAATCTGGAAATTTGATTGATGACATGTTTTCTTTGTTTATCATGCATATCATTTGTTTGCTTGTATTTTTGCAATGCTTGGGTATTCTTTGGTGTATTAGTGCAGAGAATTAAGTGCCTCGGACCCGGACTTCGATTTGTGGTTTGCCTCGTCTACATGTGGCTTAGTGCCCATGTATCGTGTACTATCTCTATCCTTTCTCTTAGAATTTTTCTAGGTTTACAACTTTGATTTCAACGACACAATTCCTTTAGGATAGTCTCCGTTTATATGATTATTTGTTAGAGACATCTTATCTAGGATTGTTGCATGATTGCATTGCACGTTTCCATTCTTTTTGCTTTCGCGACTCCGCTTGAGTCAACCAATGTAAGTCTTCTCGTTCCCTTTGCATATCATGACATGTTTACTTTATTTGCATCGGTCCCGGGCGGGACTAGCCACTGTGAGTATACTTCTCCCTTGTATTGCATGAGCATCCGCTTTCTACTTGATTTAGTCTCTTGAAATGATTTTCATTAGATGTTTCTTTTTGCCATGTATATATCTATCTAGTATGTTTGAGGAAACAACATCTATTATGAATTAATAACAAGGATATTTGAATCAAGGCCTACCATTCGGTAGGGCGAGGAGGGGGTGCTTTAGTCCTGCTTGGGCTCCTTCCCCTCTCGTACCAAGACCCCCGAACCTTGTTTCTGGTAATGAAGGGCGAGTAACCTTATTCAATTTTGGGCGAGTCAAACTTGGGTTTCCTAATTCCCGATAAAAATTAGGTGGCGACTCTTTGTCTCTAGGATCGCGTGAGGAAGTCCTAATTTTCCCTGAAGTGTGCTCCTTGGGATCCGTCCCGGGACACTATCGAGGGAGAGCGTCAGGACCTCCTCATTCGCAGTGGTCCACAATCTGGCGACTCTGCTGGGGATTTGAACATGAAACCGATGGTTTCTTGTTCTTCGAGGGTTTGACTTGAACCAATGAATATCCTTGTTATTAATTCAATAATCATGTTGTTTCTGCCTGCATTTGCACTTGCATTGTTCTTTCACCGCGACTGCTTGAGATCATTGCCTTGAAGATAGAGGGTCCTCTTTCCTCTATTTGTCAAGAGTTTTGGTAGCATGTAGTCACCGTTAGCCTTGTACCGCGTGCGGTATATAGAGCCTATGTGTGAACGGCACGCCCTCGGGGAGGCGGTCAACCACACCGCTGAGCTTGCTAATGGACCCTTTATGAGACTAAAACCCGGCCTTTGCATATAGTTTCTATAGAACCCTTCAATTAGGATCTTGATTATCATCTTTGATTAGGACAATGTGATGAATTACTTGCGCTTGCCCGTAAGGGATTATGTGGATGATGAGGACGTGTATGCGAAGGCATCATCAAACCTTGTATGGTGGATTCCTCTAGGATAGTATGGTCTTTATCCGAACATCCAATCATTATTTGAGGACAATTTTGAAAATTTTTGAAACTATAAGCACTTCTTTGAAAAACCCCAAGTCTTTTGAAAATTCCAAGAATATCCCTTTTGAAAATTTGCTTTGAGATTCACTTTCACAAAATCTTTCCAAAATTCTCCTTAGATTTTAGAGAATTTCAAAATTCCTATTTCCAGAAATCATGATCACACTTTGATGATTCAATTTCAAATTCTCCTAGATTTTAGAGAATTTCAAAAAAAAAATTTTTACTTTGGTCTTCAAGAAATCATGATGATTCAATTTCAAAATCTTCCTCTCAGATCTTAGAATTTCAAAATTCCCACCTCAATTTTTAAGAATCATGATTTCTCACCACAAGCATTGATGGTTCAAAAATTCTTTTGAAAATTACAAATCTCCCCATCTCTTTCAAAGATTTTCATGAAAAATTTCAATTTTCAAACCTGAACCATCAAGAATTTCAAAACTCAAAATCCTTGGATAATGATTGGATTAGTAGGGTGATTAGCATACTCAAGGAATCTTATGTGCTTATGTGCTGATGTGCTAGGTCTAAGCTAGATTAAGGTGCATTGCATTTAGATTAGATTGCATTTCATCTGCATTTGCATGCACTACACGAGCATTGCATATACGACTCACGAGTACGACGCCTCTAATATACTTTCAAAAGAAAAGATTTGTTTTCCTCAGAATTTTGAAAGCTTGAAAAGATTTCTTTGGTTTTAAGAAAAATGTTTTTGAAAAAGGAAATGATTTTCCATTTATGATTTCCATCTTTGTAAATCCACCTTCTTATATCATTCTTTGAAAAATTCTTTTGCAATAAAGATACCTGATTATTTGAAAATCCCTAAATAAACCAGATAAGAAAAGATAGGACCGAAAAGTTGTACTCCTTTCTGGGTCAGAGCTCCGAACAGCCGTTTGATCAGATCAGGGTTAGAAGAAGGAACAGCCGAGTCGACTAGGGTTGAAGATATGACATACGAAGTGGATATGGAAGCCAGATTGGCCGCAATGCAAGCTGCCTTGGATCAGAGCAGGGAGCAGAATCGAGAACAACTTGCCACTATGATGAGAATGATTGAGCAGCTAACTAATCCACCACCACCACCTCCAGAGCATCATGAAGAAGAAGATTTTGGGGAGACAGTTCAACCAAAGGTTCAGCTAGATCAGGAAATTCAGGACAAGTTGGCCAAGATCGACAAACTAGAGAGTGTGATCAGAAAGAGCAAAGGGGTGGATGAGTATTTGTTCGATGTTGAAGGGTTGTGTGACGCTCCAAAAGCCAAACTCCCAGAGAAGTTTAAGATGCCGCATATTGAATTTTTCAATGGAACCGGAAATCCAAAGAGCTATCTGAGGCTTTATGTAGGAACTTTGCAGCCCATGGGCATTGGATCTGACCTCTTCGCTCTATTGTTTCCAAGAGTTTTGAGTGGAGCAGCACTTTCATGGTACTTGACGTTGGAACCAGCCATAACCAGAGATTGGGAGGCATTGGCCAAAGCTTTCGTGGCTCAATATTCATATAACCAGTTGTTTGATGTAACTGCAAGAGATCTAGAAACCACCCGACAAGAGTACAGGGAATCCTTCGCAGGTTTCCTTACTCGTTGGAGAGCTAAAGCTGCTCAAATGACTAGCAGGCCAGCGGAAAAAGATCAGGTCCGAATGATCATCAAGAATCTACAGCCCGAATACTTGGAAAGGCTAGAATTTCAGTCCATTGTGAGTTTCGAACAGCTGTTTGATGTGGGAACTTTGATAGAAGATGCCATTAGAGATGGAAAGATCAAGAAAGAAAGCACGAGCAATCGATACAGAAAGACAGAAAGGCCAGTCTATCATCAGTCTGCTGATGTCAACACACTATCTCCTCAGCCTTTTCAGAAAGAGCGTCGAAGTATGGCTAATGCAAGAGGAAGTCAAAATCAGAAACAGTCGAGAGAGAAAAGAGAATTTTCCGACTTGGGGATGCCACTAAGCACCGCACTTGAAAGAATGATAGAAAAAGGGTACTTGCAGAAATTGGAACCTAAACCAGAGCCAAATCCACTTCCACCGGGTTTCAAAACAGAGTTCTTTTGTGACTTTCATCAAGGCCGTGGACATAGCACAGATAGATGCTGGAGACTTTGCCATGAAATTGAAGACTTGATTGAAAAAGGGGTCATCTCCCCTCCTCCCTCTCAGCCAAATGTTCAGAAGAATCCTCTCCCTAATCATAAGGGGAACATGCCAAATGTTAACTTTGTAGAAGAAGGATCTCAGATTTATAACCCAAAGATCTACATCACATCCTCGAATCAACCAGCTATGGATGTTCAACTTCCGGAAGACGCTGCAATTTGCATCTTGAGGAATATGGAAGAGGAAGAATGGGTCGAAGAAGCACTGGCTTTTGAAGAAGAAATAGCCAACGGAAATCTTACAATTGAATGGTGGGATCCCAATGCCATCACCGACGACTCGATCTGGTATGAGGAAGAAAAGCCCATAGAAGCAGTCACCGAGAAACAAAGCACTGAGCCGATAGAAGAATTGCTAAAGCCTGTCGAGAACCTTGAAATCAAAGATGACGATCTTATTGCAATGATGGAAGAAGAAGAAGATTGGTGGTATGATGATGAGGATGATTCCGTTAATAATACCATAATCCCCGATGATTCTGTTTGGAAAATCACTGTTGGCACCGAAAAGTTAGCCAAAGAACTTGAGTCTATCTGGATCACCAATGAAGCAAACCACTTGACCCGTTCCGGACGTCATTTCAAGCCTCATGAGTTAGAAAATCGTGGAAAAGAAACATGGAATGAGAAAGAAGTCGTCAAAGCAAAAGAGGCTGGTAAAGGAGCCGTGAGCGAAGAAGAAGATGAAATCCTAAAGCAATTGAAGAAAACACAAGCTTGGATCTCAGTATGGGGATTACTTATGACCTCTCACAAACACAGGCAGGCCATGCTCGATACTCTCAATCGTTTGGATGTTTCTGTCAATACTACTCCCGAAGATCTAGTAAACATGATCTCTTCAAAGCCTTGTAAGCCTGTAATCACATTCACAGATGAAGATTTACCGCCGGAAGGGGCACACCACAACAGAGCTCTCTACATCACTGTACATTGCCTGGGGAATAGAGTACCGGTCTGCTTGGTAGATAATGGGTCAGCCTTGAATGTATGTCCTCTCCAAACAGCTCTCAGAATGGGGTTGTCTATTTCAGAACTCTTGCCATCAACACAAACTGTGAGGGCCTATGATAACACCAAAAGGGCCATTGTGGGAATGATTAAGTTGAAAATTGAAGTCGGGCCATTAAACAAAGAAGCTGATTTCCAAGTGATTGATATTCCGGCTAGCTTTAATCTGCTATTGGGACGTCCGTGGTTACATGTGAATGATGCAGTCGCCTCCACTCTCCACCAGAAAGTCAAGTTCATCTGGAAAGAGGATGTGGTAACAATCTTTGGGGATAGCTGGATCAAAGAAGAAGGGACAAGCCATGGTCCTGTGCTAGAAGTCCAAACACCGGAAGAAGAAAATGAATTAGGAGGATTCAACTTTGTGGGAATGATAAATGAAGGAGCTAAGAAAAAGAAATCCGTTTGGGATCGACTCAGCTATGAGAAGAAACTTCCTGATGCATCTGTCTGGGGCGAAGAAATCACTCCGATCAAGAAAAAGAAGCCGTTCATCACCGGACGCGAATATAGAAAGATGTTCGAGAAGGGAAACCCGGTTGCCAAAGATCTACAAGAAGAAGTGGGACAGAATTGGATCCCTGAAGTCATGCCATTGTACTTTGACCAGTATGCCAATCCTAAAGTGGCTCATATGGTGCGGAAGATGAACTATTTTCCTGGAATGGGACTAGGTCGTCGTCAACAAGGAATAACTGAACCACCGAACTTCCACGAACAGAAAGATAAATCTGGGCTTGGGTATCAATTGACTGAAGAAGATAAGAAGAAGATGACAAAAGGAAAAGGGCCGATGGTTGTTTCTGGGCCAAGAATCCTGAATGGATACTTCGTGAAAGAAGGCGATGACTTTCCCTTCTGTGAGTTCCCTGAACCATGGTATGATCCGGCTACCAAGAACATTAAGCCTGGATTTGAGATTTTCTTCAAACATGAGTTCTCCGACTATGAGGATCCGTTCTTGTATACTCCGCCTATCAAGAAAGAAAGGAAGGACTGGGCTGAGCTGATGACAAGTGATGATTTGAACATGCTAATGGATGAAGAGCTGAACATGCTGATGGATGTCGAAGAAGCACTGGGAAATGTGAAAGAAATCAAGCCAATAGAGGGAGCTCTGAACAATTGGGTGATAGAATCGGAAGTCAACAAATCCCCTCCCCCATTTCCCCGGAAGTCTGTAAAGGCCAATATGAGCCATAATGTTGAGTCTGCTTTTGCTTTTGATGTACCCAAAAATGTTAATGAAATGAACGAGGATTTTGCTTACTCTTCTGTGTCTGATGATCTTGATTTTGAAATTTCTGAGGATTTGCAAAGATTAATTGAAAATGAAAATGAATCTGCATGCAAGATTATTGAAGAAACTTTGCTAATAAACTTGGATAATGAAGATAATCCACAAAATGTTCATATTGGCACCACGCTCACTTCACAAGAAAGCAATGAACTAATCAACTTATTAAAAGAATTTAAAGATGTTTTCGCTTGGTCCTACCAAGATATGCCAGGCATCGATCCAGAGATTGTCCAACACCACATCCCTCTCTTTCCAAATTCAAAACCTGTTAAGCAAAAGTTGAGACGCATGAGACCCGAATGGACTTTGAAGATCAAAGAAGAAGTTGAGAAACAATTGAAAGCTGGATTCCTGATGGTAACCCAATATCCGGAATGGATAGCCAATATAGTTCCTGTGCCAAAGAAGGATGGAAGGATCCGTGTATGTGTTGACTTCAGAGATCTAAACAAGGCTAGTCCTAAGGATGATTTTCCGCTTCCACACATAGATGTTCTGGTAGATAGCACCGCGGGGCATGAGTTGTTATCATTCATGGATGGTTTCTCAGGGTACAATCAGATTTTAATGGCACCCGAAGACAGAGAAAAGACTACATTCACAACTCACTGGGGGACGTATTGCTACCGAGTGATGCCATTTGGGTTAAAGAATGCTGGCGCAACCTATCAGAGAGCTGCTACTACTTTGTTACATGACATGATCCATAAAGAGGTAGAAGTTTATGTGGATGATATGATTGTTAAGTCCAAAGAAAGAAGTGGGCATTTAACAGCACTCGCCAAGTTCTTTGAAAGATTAAGGAAATACAGAATGAGATTGAATCCACAGAAGTGTACTTTTGGAGTTACCACCGGAAAGCTGCTAGGATTTCTCATCACACAGAGAGGAATTGAGGTTGACCCCACAAAGATCAAGGCTATTATGGATATGCCGCCTCCGACAAATGAAAAGGAAGTAAGAGGATTTCTGGGAAGAATCCAATTCATCAGCCGCTTCATATCTAAGCTCACTGCTACTTGCGATCCGCTTTTCAGCTTGTTGAGAAAAGGGAAGAAATTCGAATGGGACAATCAATGTCAAGAAGCTTTTGACAAGATCAAGGCTTATTTATCAAACCCACCGGTTCTTTCACCCCCGAAGTCAGGGAAGCCTTTGCTGTTGTACTTATCCGTGTCAGAGAATGCTATGGGATGCATGTTAGCCCAAGAAGGAGATGAAGGGCGTACAGAGAAAGCCATTTACTACTTAAGTAAAAGGATGACTGGATACGAATTGAAGTATTCTCCGTTAGAAAAGACATGTTGGGCTTTGGTTTGGGCCACTCGTCGTCTGAGGCATTACATGTTGGCCTTCCCTGTTGTTTTAATCTCCCGAATGGATCCTTTGAAGTACCTATTTGAAAAACCAGCATTGACCGGAAGAATCTCCCGATGGACATTGATGCTATCTGAGTTTGACTTGATACATGCTACGAGTAAATCTGTTAAAGGAAGGGCTGTCGCAGAACATTTAGCAGAACATCCGATAAATCTGGAAAACGAAGGAGAGTTCATGTTCCCTGACGAAGGATTGATGGAATTAAAAGAAGATGTGTGGAAAATGTACTTTGATGGAGCTGCAAACCAAAAAGGATATGGAGTAGGAATCATCCTTGTATCCCCTGAAGGAGCACATACCCCATTCTCTATTAAGCTGAAGTACACCTCCACCAACAACACTGCTGAGTATGAAGCTTGTATCTTGGGGCTAGAAGCCGCATTGACTTTGGAGGTAAGGAAACTTGATGTATTCGGGGATTCCAATTTGATCATATCCCAAGTTCGAGGAGATTGGAAAGTCAAGGAAGAGAAGTTAAAACCCTATCATGAGTATCTTGATTCTTTACGAACTCGTTTCTTGCATATCACGTTCTTCTACCTGCCTCGAGAAGAAAATCAGCTAGCAGACTCTTTGGCTACTTTAGCGTCAATGATTGAGATTCCTGTGGGGATAAAGCTAACTCCTTTGATGATTGAACAAAGGGAAAAGCCGTCTTATGAGATGATTGGGGAAATAGAAGAAGCAGAAGAACTTCCGTGGTACACCGACGTGTGGAACTTCATTGAAAATAGGGAATATCCGGAAGGCGCCTCTGAGAAAGACAAGAGAGCCATAAGAAGATTCTCGGCTCAATTCATGATTTGTGGCGGAAATCTATTGAAGAGATCTCACAATGGATTCAACTTGACATGTCTGTATGGAAACAGTGCGAGAAAGATGATGGAGCAAATTCACGAAGGGGTGTGTGGTCCTCATATGAGTGGACACATGTTAGCTAAGAAGATCATCCGACAAGGATATTATTGGACTACTATGGACAAGGACTGCTATGAATATGTCAGAAAATGTCACAAATGTCAGATCCATGCCAATATGAAGCATGTGCCGCCGTCACTGCTATACAACATGACTACCCCTTGGCCATTCTCAGTTTGGGGAATAGATGTTATTGGAGAAGTAACCCCGAAGGCGTCTAATGGGCATCAATACATCCTGGTAGCAATTGATTATTTCACAAAATGGGTGGAAGCAGAGTCTTATGCGACATTGAAGGCTAAAGATGTGGCCAGATTTATCAGAAGAAATATAATCTGCCGATACGGGGTCCCTCATGAGTTGATATCCGATCATGGCAGTCACTTCCAGAAAGAGGTTTTGGATCTACTAGAAGAATACAAGATCATGCACCACATGTCAGCGCCGTATAGGCCACAAACAAATGGGGCAGTTGAAGCAGCTAATAAGAATTTGAAGACGATCCTAAGAAAGATGACTGATACATACCGAGATTGGCATGAGAAGTTACCGTATGCACTGTGGGGATACAGAACATCTATCCGAACATCTACAGGAGCCACTCCTTATTCATTGGCTTACGGAATGGAAGCAATACTCCCAGTTGAAATAGAACTACCATCTTTGAGAGTTGTGGCAGAATCCGAGATTCCAGAATTTGATTGGCTAAGAGATAGATATGAGGAGCTAATGTTACTTGATGAGAAAAGGTTGGCCGCAATTGATCATGTGCATGTGTATCAGAGAAGAATAGCTCGAGCATTCAACAAGAAGGTCCGTCCAAGAAAACTTGAGGAAGGCGACCTTGTGCTTAAAGCCTTAAAAGCACCCGTTTTCGATCCTAGAGGGAAATTCAAGCCAAATTGGGTTGGCCCATACGTCATCAAGAAGCTTCTCTCTGGAGGAGCGGCATACCTGATGGATCTAGATGGAGTTGAGTTCAATCAGCCAATCAACATTGACCGTCTCAAGAGATACTATGCTTAAAAGCCTTTTTCTTTCAAAACCTGTTCTTTCAAAACCTCCAGCATTCGAGGAACTACACTTGACCTGATTCCCACTTGGGGATATGTAGGCAACCTGCTCGGTTCGGTCACTGCTCCTGAAACCCTCAACCATACTTTCTTTCAAGACCTGGCCGAACTACTTTGGATCTGATTCCCACTTGGGGATAAGTAGGCGAGCTTTCCTGGCTCTCGATCCCTGAACCTTGCAAACTAGGGGCAAACTTTCAAGTTTGCCCAAAGCCTCAAGATATCACTGCCACACTAGGGGCAAACTGCGTTTGCCCAAACTTCCATTTATCTCTGTCAACTAGGGGCAAACTGTCGTTTGCCCATACCTCGCTACCTGTCCTCTCTGGATCACTTGGCTATCAGAATTAAAGCACCTAAGTGAAAAATCTGGTAATTCTTGATATTAAGTTGAAAAGTTTTTTTAGCAATCTAAAGATGTGAATCTAATGTCAAGACTGAAACATTATGTGGAAAATTTTCAAAAGCTTCAAGATTACATGCAAAGCCAACACAATATCCTGCTACAAGATAAAATCTCATTTTCAAAAACATGCAAATCCTTAGAAAATTCAAATATCCAAGTCAAAAGACATTGTCGAGAAAGAGGAATCGTCAGAAATTTCCTTTCCCTGTAAAATCGAGTCCTGTGTGTCAGTGTGCAAAGTGTCAATCAAATCAGTCTCGTGACAAGGGATGCAAAGCGAAACAGAAGGATAGCATAAAACAGCATCAAGCAAAGTCAAGAGTACAAGCCCATCAAGTCTCAGACAGAATACATCAACATCAGTCTCAGCACAGAAAGCAAGAAAAACAGAAAGATAGTCATGGGTGCATATGATCATCATCAGCGACGACGAGTAGCCCATGGGTACCAAGCAGGCATATCTGAGGCCGTAGAGCTATCATCATCTTCAATTTGGCGCCTTCGCCTAGACCCACCAGCCCCACCAGAAGGGCCTGCATTCATCCGCTCCAACTGTGATTGAAGATGCCTAACTTGAGCCACCTGTGGAAGAAAAGAATCAGTATAGGGGTTTGAAAAAGCAATGAGATAAGAAGAAAAGGTCAAGAAATTTACCAGGGCCGCATCACGGTCTATGTAAGTCTGGCACATGCCATCCCACTGCAAAGAGAAGAAAGATATGGTCAGAAAGATCAGAAGAATCAGAGGTAATGAGTTCAGAAATTACTTACATGTCCCTCACGAGCAAGGCTCCAAGCCCTCAGATTCTGTGCATAAGCTCGCTCTTCATTGAAAACGGCTCGGGGAACGGACTCATGTTGTTCTGAAACTAGCTGAGGCTCTACAAGATCACGGGGGATCTCTACAGAAGATATAACTCCGCGCAGCATGGTCGAGGCTCGCCAATCACAAGGAGGAATGAGAGGTAGAGGTCGACCAGGGCCATCCACAAAAGAACTCCCCTGCAAATGATGATAAGAAATAAGATAAAGCAAGCATTCGATCAGAAATGAAGAAGTCGTGAAATACCTGCGGGTCATCCGAGAGCGAGAAATTAGGCATCAGATGAGTAACCCTGAAGACGTCATAGTTCTCCTCAAACAGAGTAAAAGAGGCTGAAGGAATTCCGTTCAAAGCATTAATAAGATCTTCATCTTCCAAATTCTGCGCCGACCTCATACAAGAAGGCGGATCCTGTGGCACTAAGAGACGATCCTCCAAATCAGTCTGAGGAGCTACTCTCTCTCCAAGATACCACTCAAGAACAGAGGGACCCTCAAGAAGAATCCTCTCTCCAGTCATCTGTCTAGCTAAGCCAATCTCAGTCACATCTCCATTTGTCACCCAAGGATGCCAGTTAACTTGGGTGAATCTGAGACGGGTAAGAAAATCCCGGCAAGAAATAACATTATGAGCATCATTCTTGGTACCTACGGCTTGGCGACGCCACTTCAAAGCCCGTGGAAAAATATGAATCTCTTCCTCCCGGAATGATGGAGCCGTCATGGAGAAATACTCAAAGGCCCACACCTACAAGGGAAAATAAAGCAGTGGTCAAAACAGCAGAACATCAAATGATAAAAACTGGAAATGAAAATATTTTCAGTACCTCCCAAGCTCTCCAGAATCCGCCGAATCCAGGGGATTTGCCTCGAGAATGCTCCCCCATATGACTATACAGAATGGCTAAACCAGCAGAGCCCCAATCAAAATCTGCAATCTCCTCAAGATTTCGAAGACTATCAAGCATATTCAATGTAATCCGCTCAACTCGAGTAGAAAGAAGAGAGCAACCAAGCAAATACAAGATGAAAGCACGGGTAAGCTGCATATCGGTAAATTGAGCCGCTCTTTCAGAAGGCCTGAAGTTGTTGATGAACCATGTGATGCCTACGCTCGATCCGTGAAGATCTCTCTGGGATGGGATGATGCCTAGGAGACGCTCAATGATAGTAGGATGTCTATGGATGTTCTTTGCAAAGGCAAGACGATGCCCGCCAAATGAGATGCCGGTTATCATTGCAAAATCAAGAGGGGTCATGGTTATCTCCCCAAAAGGCATGTGAAAAGTATTTGTGGAATCCCACCACCTTTCAGCAAGAGCTTGAATCATGGCCAAATCATTAGTCGATCTCTCCAATAAGGTTACAAACGACCCAAAGCCCGCTCGCTTGATATTGGCTACTACTTGGGGACGCGACTCCGACAATTCATTAAACCATTCAAGGCATTTTCCATGGCTACCATGACCTCTAAGATGACCAACCACATTCTAAAAAGAAAAAGGATGATTTCTAAGGAATCGCAAGAATAAAGAGACACGTATGAAGATGTGAAACAAAGGAGTAATTAAAGAATGGGTTACCTCTTGACGAAAGGCCCTCCTAGAGATATGATTTAGTGGATTTTTCATGGTTGCATACTCCATGGTTTGAGTTGATGAAGCTCCACTAGCTTGAAATTGGCTTCTACGTGTTCTAGAACTTTCACCTTGTCCATGGGAACTCATGGTTGTTGATGCTTGAAGCTTGAAGATAAGAGGTTGAAGATGATGAATAGTAAAAACCTTGGTACTTGAATCCCCTAGAATAGGGAGGAGTTGATGAAATCAACAAAGTTTTTGGAGGTTTTAATGCAAGAAATCACTCAAAACATCAAGAAATTGCAAGATTTGAGCACCTTAGAAGGTAGAGGTGATGCATTGAAGAAGAAATGAATGAAGAACAAAGAAGAAAATGGGTTTAAAACCCCAAAGTTGCGGCTGGCGGTTCCCAAGGGGGTGTGGGGAACCGCCATTTACTATTCACTTCCTGCCATTTCCCCATTTTGCTCTATATTCGCGTTTTGACCCCCGGAACTCTTGATTTGATCCCGGATTGGTCCATTTTTGATATATAAGCCTTGAGAGTGCTTAAAACTTGTTGGAATTGGTCTAGAGGACCTCTGGAGATTTGAATCTTGGTAAAAATCCATTCAAGAATTGAAAAAAGTCCCCCAGATGAGAAGAATCAAAGGCACCGCAGCCTGAAAGTGGCCGAGAAACGGCAAACTCCCGTCGTTTTGGGATTGATTATGAGTTGTCTTAGAAAATGGACATTTGAGTCTACTGTCGCTTGAGAATTACATCCAGAAAGGACTTTCAGAAGATGGGTCAGAATGCGAGATGTTCAGAAAGGGTTAGAGTAAGCCTGACGTGTTGCAAGAATGATTGCGTTGGTCGAAGCACTAATATGAGTCTCAGAAAGAATCAGCAGGGCCTCCAGAATATGTGCTCGCGTCCCAGAAACCTCAGATATCTCCTCAAGCAGAGAATTTCCAGATATTGTCAAGGTATACAGAATTCGTGCATCTCTCAGAATCATAGGATCTCCCCAGTAGAGAACTTTCAGAATTAAGTTTCTCGCAAGCATCATGTATCCACGGGTTGCCTCCAGATAAAGGGTATCTCTCAGAATTTGAGCATCAAAATCGCCTCCAGAATACAAGGTTTATGCCAAGCATCATGTATCCAGGGTTGCCTCCAGAATGTAGGGTTTCTCTTAGAATCGTGGGTTGCCTCCAGAATGTAGGGTTTCTCTCTGAATCAGAATCGTGGGTCGCCTCCAGAATACAAGGTTTATGCCAAGAATCGTGTATCCGTGGGTTGCTCTCAGAATGTAGGGTTTCTCTCAGAATCGTGGGTTGCCTCCAGAATGTAGGGTTTCTCTCAGAATCAGAATCGTGTATCCAGGGTTGCCTCCAGAATGTAGGGTTTCTCTCAGAATCATGTATTTCTCAGCATCGCATATCAGGGTTGCCTCCAGAATGTAGGGTTTCTCTCAAAATCAGAATCGTGTATCCGTGGGTTGCTCTCAGAAGAAGGGTCATCTCTCAGAATTTGTGTATCTCTCAGAATCCGTGCATCAGAACAGAAGGTTTGTCCTCAGAAGAAGGGCCTGTTTCAGAAGAACAGAGGATTTGTCTCCGGCAGAGAGACCTGTTTCAGAAGATTTGTTTCTAGACCTGCCACAGAAGATTTGTCCCCAGAAGAAGGGCCTGTTTCAGAAGAACAGAGGATTTGTCTCCGGCAGAGAGACCTGTTTCAGAAGATTTGTTTCTAGACCTGCCACAGAAGATTTGTCCTCGGAAAAAGGGCCTGTTTCAGAAGAACAGAAGATTTGTCTCCGGCAGAGAGACCTGTTTCAGAAGACTTATTTCCAGACCTGTTACAGAAGATTTGTCTAGAAGAAGGACCTGTTTCAGAAGAGCAGAAGATTTGTCTCCGGCAGAGAGACCTGTTTCAGAAGATTTGTCCCCAGCAAAAGGACTCTACATCAGCAATCGTCCCAGCAAAAGGACTCTACATCAGCAATCGTCCCCAGCAGAAGGACTCTACATCAGCAATCGTCCCCAGCAAAAGGACTCTACATCAGCAATCGTCCACAGAAGAAGGACCTGTTTCAGCAATCGTCCCCGGCAGAAGGACTCTACATCAGCAATCGTCCCCAGCAGAAGGACTCTACACCAGCAATCGTCCCCAGCAAAAGGACTCTACATCAGCAATCGTCCCCAGCAGAAGGACTCTACATCAGCAATCGTCCACAGAAGAAGGACCTATTTCAGCAATCGTCCCCAGCAGAAGGACTCTACATCAACAATCGTCCCCAGCAGAAGGACTCTACATCAGTAATCGTCCCCAGCAGAAGGACTCTACACCAGCAATCGTCCAGTTGTTTGACATGACTCAGAATTCATCCAAGATACTTCGCTATTTCAAGAGTCGTCCAGGATACAGATGACGCCTACGAGCCTTAAGATCAGAAGAATAACTTTGACAAAAACCTCGAGAATCATCCAAGATACCTTTAGCATATTCGACTGTGAGAGAGAGTCATTACATCCCTTGCATTAGATTTTGCATCCAGGGAACCCTTGAGGATGATTCCTCCAGCACTTGCACATTCACGTTTTCATACTGCACCAGCATCCTAGGATAGGAGGATTTCATCCGCATTGTTGTTGTTTGTTTTCCGTTTTCCCGCGCGCTTGAACTACGCCCTGGTCTGATTCCTGGAAAGGATACGTAGGCAGCTCCAGCGGAGCACGACCAGCATCAGCTTCAACTTAGCCGCCTCTACCCAGCATTGCATTGCATTCTTGCATTCGTAATTTCTTGATTTTCTCTGATTTTGAATTTCTTGATTTTGCGAATTTTTCGTTTTTCCTAAAACCTCTCAGTATGGTTATTTGGGTGCCTTCAAGGCTTTGGCACTCACTTGCAGTTCACGTTGTTCACAACAAGCTCTGCCAAAGAGGGGCAAACTGTAGACACCCAATTTTGACCACACTGATAGGATTTAGGGTGGACAACGTCTTGGAGGATTCGATGATGAAAAGTACCCCGTGGAAGGTACTGGATTCCACACAATCAGAAGATCGGACTTCGGAAAGTGACTTCAAGCTCAGAAAAGCCCTTTTCCATGAATAAATCCCGGTTTTGTCAAAATCATCTCTCAGAATTCATATTCTCTCAGGGTTATATGAACATTAAGTGTTCTAAACGCAGTATTCTAGGTATCCAGAGATTCAATTTTAAAGAAAAGTTCGAAATCGACGCACATTTGAAAGCAATTTTGGAAAAGACGTCATTTGATTTCAAAAAGACGACGAAAGTTCCGGAGGACTTCCGGACTTCAATTGGACTTCAATTCTCATTATAAAACCTCTGGAAATATTTTTATACTGAAATTCAACCTGACAGCTTTCCAACGGTACGTAAACGGACGATTTCGGACACCAAAAAGCATTTTTACAAAAATCTGGAAAAGCAGTGCACGTGATTTTTGAAACAGAGCTTGTGGGTGACCAGAGGGACCCAAATAGTAAATGGCGGTTTTGGGTATAGGGGTGGCGGGTCCCACCATAACCGCCACTTCCATTTGTGTCCTCCACGGAGCTTTTTGAGTTCCAGACCCTTCTAGAAGCTTCCCACTGCGAGGAAATTGCCTGGAAATTGCGTTTAGGCTCCGAAATGGCCATTTTAACCCTCTTTTAAGCTCTAAAAATCCTGTTTTAACCCTGAAACTTAAGAGCTAAGTCTTCAAAACTCTATATAAGATCTCATACATCTCATATGAGATCACATCTTAACACACTAGACACTTGGAAGAGATACACTTGAATATACTTGGAGATACAAACACACATAGAAGCACATACAAGAGAGATAAGTATACTTTGAATATACTTTCAATTTAGGTGAATTCTAGAGAGAGAAAATTATGAATTGAATTTAGATTAACTTAGGCTAATTAGACCACAATTTGAACATCAATTGCCTCCCTCAACTTCCATGGATGAGTGCTTGAAGAACACTTGAATAACACTTGAAGAAGAAGATCTTCAAATCAATTTTGGTCTTGTAATTGAGAATCCTCCAAGAGGTAAACACTATAGTTCATCTCTAATTCCTACTTTGTATATATAGATCTATAAGATTTGGATCTAACTTAGTTCTATTTCTACTTATTAGAACACTCATCTTCTTCCTCTCATGTTCTTCACACACTCACATAGTTAGATCCAAATCTCTTTGATTTTTATTGATAATTTACAATTAGAGATTGTTTTTCACTTTGATTTTCAATTTTGGTTTCATTCTTCAATTTTAGTTTAGATTCATGCATACATGATTATATATATATATACATATATCTATTTTGAATTCCATGATGGTTTGGAAATATGGTCTATGAGAAGGATGATTTCTATGTTCATACCTATCTCTTGATTATTCCTATTACCTAGGATTCCTATTGAATTTCATCTCCAACATGATATTTATAAGTCCCTTTGATCCTTGATCTAAAAGTTCTTCATAGAACTTGAGGGCTAAATTGATTGGGAATCATGATAATTAAGTTGATCTATGAGTTTGATCTCTCTAATAAGCTTCAACTATCACTAAAATGTTTTCCTCACACTTTAAAATGAACTAGATAAAAATTCAGCAAAGCAGATTGGTTTTGTCCATTAGATTTGGTCCATCAAAACCCATAGTTTGATGGATTTCAAATTTTCTGGGTAAACTTTGATGAATTAGCTTTCATCCGGTCCGTTTTGAGAGCTTTTAGGATTCATATACTATTTTTAGAAATTGTTGAGAAATCGGTTGACAGATTTGAACATCGTCTCTTTGTGCTTGAATTTCAGAAAATCTATAATAGTTATCGACGTTCCGCTTTTTGGGGATGATTCCTAACTCATATATCTATATGCCGATGTAAAATCGTGAGCATACGATCGAGTTAGGATCGTTTTCTAAGCGTTTAAAGTTGATACAACTATTCTGGAATTTTCTAAGTTTAATTACAAATATGATTATGTATACAAAATGGTCATACCTTGATCACTCAACAACAATTGATGAATAAAACTTGGTTTAGAAATCACCTAGGATAAATGGATGAGAGATCAAAAGCTTAAATCAACTTGGTTAACATGATTCATGAACTTCTATTATACTTCTATTATGTTTTGCATTCATTTGTCAAATGATACCAAATTTCCAGAATAACAGAGTCTGTTTAAAACACTTTTTCAGAAACCTTGTGATTACAGAATGTCCATGGGTTTATTTTTATCATATACTACAATGAAATAGCTTTCTTTTGACACCAAATAGAGCTTCATATGATTTTTGTAGATTTAATTATGATTTTTACAAGAACAGTGGACAGTCCTGATCCACTATTCCCAAAACATTTATTTCTCAAACAATAAAATTGATATTGAGGTCCCACTTTTTGGAGAAGTTCCCTAAGACATGTATCTAACTTTCTGTAAAAGGGTTTTTATCCAGCTCATGTTTAAGACCACTTTTGATAGGATTCATTAGAGGTTGCTGAATCTGGAAATTTGATTGATGACATGTTTTCTTTGTTTATCATGCATATCATTTGTTTGCTTGTATTTTTGCAATGCTTGGGTATTCTTTGGTGTATTAGTGCAGAGAATTAAGTGCCTCGGACCCGGACTTCGATTTGTGGTTTGCCTCGTCTACATGTGGCTTAGTGCCCATGTATCGTGTACTATCTCTATCCTTTCTCTTAGAATTTTTCTAGGTTTACAACTTTGATTTCAACGACACAATTCCTTTAGGATAGTCTCCGTTTATATGATTATTTGTTAGAGACATCTTATCTAGGATTGTTGCATGATTGCATTGCACGTTTCCATTCTTTTTGCTTTCGCGACTCCGCTTGAGTCAACCAATGTAAGTCTTCTCGTTCCCTTTGCATATCATGACATGTTTACTTTATTTGCATCGGTCCCGGGCGGGACTAGCCACTGTGAGTATACTTCTCCCTTGTATTGCATGAGCATCCGCTTTCTACTTGATTTAGTCTCTTGAAATGATTTTCATTAGATGTTTCTTTTTGCCATGTATATATCTATCTAGTATGTTTGAGGAAACAACATCTATTATGAATTAATAACAAGGATATTTGAATCAAGGCCTACCATTCGGTAGGGCGAGGAGGGGGTGCTTTAGTCCTGCTTGGGCTCCTTCCCCTCTCGTACCAAGACCCCCGAACCTTGTTTCTGGTAATGAAGGGCGAGTAACCTTATTCAATTTTGGGCGAGTCAAACTTGGGTTTCCTAATTCCCGATAAAAATTAGGTGGCGACTCTTTGTCTCTAGGATCGCGTGAGGAAGTCCTAATTTTCCCTGAAGTGTGCTCCTTGGGATCCGTCCCGGGACACTATCGAGGGAGAGCGTCAGGACCTCCTCATTCGCAGTGGTCCACACCAGTATGTGCAAATTTTTTTTAATTTTATGTTCTCAATGAAAAGTAACTGATTGTGCTTACTTGATTGCGCTTAATGATTATAATGACTGTGGAACTGATGTTTAAAAAAATGAACTTGCATGAAAAATCATTGAGGAAACCTTGGCAATTGACTTAGGAAATGAAGAAGATCCTTAAAATGTTTCTTTTTATATAACACTCAATGAAGATGAAAGCATAAAATTGATCTCATTTCTAAAAGAGCGCAATGATGTTTTATGTGATCCTATAATGATATGTCAGGAATAGATCTAGAGATTGTCCAAACACCACCCTTATACCAAGCCAAATAATGAGCTCACAGCCTAAAGCCATAAACTTGGTCCATGAATTACCTTAGCCAAGTATTTTAAAATGAACTTCTTCTTCAAAAGAAAAAAAAACAAGAAAGAGAAAGGGAGCTCGCTGGGATGAAAACCCGAGAGGGCGCTTAGGCAAAAGTTATAGCAAAGAAAAAAAAAGAAGAAAAAAGAGGGAAAAAGAAAAAGGAAAAAGAAAGAAGAAAGAGAAAGAGAGCTTGCTAGGATGAAAACCCGAAAGGGCGCTTAGGCAAAAGTTAGAGCAAAAATGAGATGCGTGTTGATTTCAAAATTCAAACTCTAGCTAGCCAGAAAGAGAGTAAGAGAGAGTAAGAGATAGTGAAGTAGAGAGGAAAAGGGAAAAGAAAAAAACAGAGAACTAAGAATTTTTTAGCACTTCAATGTACAGAATTATTTCAAAATTTTGTGTTGTTCAAAAAAAAAGAAGAAAAAAAAAAAACAAAAAAGAGAGAGAGAGAGATTTGAAAGTATCAATTAACCTCAAAATTTTGTGTAAGACTCAATGAAGCCAAGTAAGCATAAAACAATGTAGAGATATCTTTGAGAAAACAAAAAAAGAAATTTGGAGAGCTGATGATAAAGTATGATTAAAAGCGTGGTGCACTAAAAGAGTTGTAAAGATTTACTTGTTAGTGGAAAGGATAAAAGAATCAATCGTCAAAAAGAGAGAATGAAAAGAAAAGAAGGAAACAAAAAATGAAGAAGTAGTTCATCATTCTACACAAGGCTACCACAAGTGACATGAGCTCACTAGACCCAAATGGCAACATGGTTTGGAAAAAAAACACTAATCCTTGAAGCCTAATTCTTTCAAGACCTCCAGAGTAGATTGTACTACGTTTTGACCTGATTCCCACTCAGGGATACATAGGCAGCCTATAAGGTTCGGTCACAATCACCCATTGTTCTTCTTTCAGGCCTCAGCAAAACTACTAAGGACCTGATGCCCATTCGGGGATAAGTAGGCGGGCCTCCCAAGGCCCTCGGTCTAAAGAAGAAACCCAACCAACTCATGAAATTACCTTGAAAACTAGGGGCAAACTATCATTTGCCCAGAAGTTGCATCATCTCCCTCAAACCAGTCGAAAACTTTGTTTACCTAGCATTCACAAGGCCCCTGTCAAACTAGGGGCAAACTGTCATTTGCCAAATAAGATATCTCTGTGTTTACTAGCTTTCAAGGATCAAGTTTGGACATCCTCAAAATTCTTAAAGTTTAAGAGCTGCAATTTTCATGCATAAATCTGAAATTGATTGAAGAAGAAAAGAAACATGAAAGGAAGAATTCTTCATTATCATAAAGTCAATCGTAAAGGAAGATACAATAAAAGAATACTATGAGATGATAATTTTATAAAATTAATCAGAAAAGTGCAAAGAAAAGAAAATAGAATTGGTCAAAACATTTGAAAAATATGCGTGTCTTTATTCAGTTCGAGTCTACCTTCTTCAATTCTAAAAGATACATTCCTCAGATGGATCAACAAGAATTGGAAATTTTGAAAGAAGGGTAATAGCATAGAGGTCAAGAAGTCAGATCTCGCTCTGCCAAGGAAATCAAAAAAAGATCGAGTAACACTCTCAGAAAGAACAAAATCAAGTAAATATCCTCAGCAGATCGAGCTCAAAACCAAACAAACTAATCATCGGATGTACCAGAAAGCCTTTGAACTTGTCCATAGTCAGAAGGGAAATCAGTGAGTAGAAAAGCAGGTTTATAATGAGGAATTGGCTCATACTTCTTCCTCTTCTTCCTCGAATCACCTACACTGCTGTCCACAACAAGCAATCTATTAAAAAGAAAATTTTGAAAAAAAAATCCAGAATAAGTAGCATATAAACATCTCTTGAGCTAGAATAGCCCAAATGAAAATCTTTTAGGCTGGACCAGCTCCGATCAAGTCCTCGATATTGGTATAAGTCGTCTATCGCAGCCTATAAGTCATCGATCAAATCCTCGGTCTTGGTATAAGTCATCTATCGCAGCCTATAAGTCACCGATCAAATTTTTGGTCTTAGTATAAGTCATCTATCGCAGCCTATAAGTCACCGATTAAATCGTCTGTCTTGGTATAAGTCATCTATCCTAGCCTATAAGTCACCAATCAAATTTTCAGTCTTAGTATAAGTCATCTATCGTAGGCTATAAGTCACCAATCAAATCCTCGGTCTTAGTATAAGTCATGTATCGCAGCCTATAAGTCACCGATAAAATCCTCAGTCTTCGTATAAGTTGTCTATCGCAGCTTATAAGTCACCGATCAAATTCTCGGTCTTGGTTTAAGTCGTCTATCATAGCCTATGGTCGCCGATCAAATCATCGGTCTTGGTATAAGTCATCTATCGCAGCTTATAAGTCACCGATCAAATCCTCGATCTTGGTATTAGTAATCTATCATAGCCTATAAGTCACCGATCAAATCCTTAGTCTTGGTATAAGCCATCTATCGCAACCTATAAGTCACCATCAAATCTTTGGTCTTAGTATAAGTCGTCTATCGTATCCTATAAATCACCAATCGAATCCTCGATGTTAGTATAAGTCATTTATTGTAGCCTATAAGTCACCAATCAAATCCTCAGTGTTGTTATAAGTCGTCTGTCATAGCCTATAATTCACTGATCAAATCCTCGATCTTGTTATAAGTCATCTATCGCAGCCTATAAGTCTCCGATCAAATCCTCGGTCTTTGTATAATTTGCCTAAGTCACCGATCAAATCCTCGGTCTTGATATAAGTTGTCTATCGCAACCTATAAGTCACCGATCAAATCCTCGGTCTGGGTATAAGTCGTCTATGGTAGCCTATAGGTTATCGATCAAAATTTTTGGTCTTGTTATAAGTCATCTATTGTAGCCTATAAGTCACCGATCAAATCCTCAATCTTGGTATAAGTTGTCTATCGCAGCCTATGAGTTACCAATTAAATTCTCAATTTTGGCATAAGACATCAATCGCAGCCTACATGAATTTGGAGTCATTGAATCTAGAGCGATTCTGACTTTTCTACAAACCTTGACAAGACACCAAAATATAAGGCACGAAGCGCATCTCAATTCAATCATTTTTGCAATGTAAGGCATAAAGTGCATCTGTATCAATCATGACTTTCCCAGAATAGGATGACATCAGGATAAGAAATATATGGCATATAATACATTTTGTCATTAGAGAAAGTGGTATGATTCCAAATTATCACGCTTGGGAGCATGGGGCATGAGCATGTGCATCACGATAGGATAGGTGCATTCATCCGTGTGATTATTTGTGCTTAGGTATTAACCCTTGCTTGAACTCCACTTTGGTCTAATTCCCGTAGGGATATGTAGACAGCTTACTGCTGAGCACGACCAGCACCGACTGTCTTTGCGCCTATTTTTGTAATGCACTTTATTTTTACTTGAATTCGGCTGTTCAGTCAAAGTTTTGTCTTCACACAGGCTACGCGTTGCTTCACAAGCTCTACCGAAGAGGGGCAAATTGTAGACACCCTAATTTTGACCGATCGAATTCAGGGGATGCTACCTCTAGACCGATGATGACAACGTGTGACAAAATTTGAAGGTCTTTTTTTTTAAGTGATTCAAGTTCTTGGGAGAGTTCTTCAGCCCTAATAAAAGTTTTCAACAAAAAAGAAAGGGAGAGAAAAAGGATAAGGGAGACCGGGTATTTAAGAAACCCGGATATGAAGTACATATGAGAAAGACGGTTTGAAAGTTAATGGTTTTGAAAAAAAGAGAGAAAAGGAAAATAGAAAAGATTTTAGAAAATAAAGCAAAAAGAGAGTGAAGAAAGAATTTTGAATAAAGAAAAGGAAAGGAAAAGAAATGAAAAAAATATATATAAGTAATCTATATGATATGTAATCTATTAAGTATGTATTAGTGTAAGTATATCTTGAGTATATTAGTATAAAGGGGCGAACTACACTTTAGTACCCTCTAGTTTGGCGAAAGTTTCACTTTGGGCCCTTGACTTTTAATTTGGACACTCAAGGCCCCGTAGTTTCAAATTAGTAGCAATGTGGGCCTTTTGACTAACTCAGTCCATAAAAGTTAACGAAAATCACTTATAACTTTATGTTTTCTTTCAAAAACACCCCCTACCATCCAAAACTCTCATATTTGCCCCAAATCACCACTATCCACTACCTTCACCTCTCTCCACACTCACGGCTACCAACACCACCACTCTCGGCCCCCATGAAATGGTCTATAAACTCGGATTGATCTATAGTTAATTCTTTCATTATTATTATTATTATTTTTTTAATCTATACCAGAATTGGGGTTTTGGGTTTGTTGGTTGATTGGTTTTGAATTGATGGGTAACAAGTAGGGTGATCAGCTGTTGAGTTCCTGCATTTTTCTATGGTTAATTTCATCTCCTGAAAGCTCTAATTTTGCATTAATGAATTTTAGGGTTTTGACTCTAAACAAAAATTAGAAAACAAATGAATGAAATTGTTTGTGATGATGGTCGAAAGCGGCGATTTCCAGTTTGGATGGTGAGTCCTAAGAAATCTGATAAAAATAGTGATTCAATTAAGGACAAGCATGAACGAAAATCCAGAGTTGGAAATCAACTTTAGAAGCAAAATGTGAAACAAAGAGAAGAAAGAGGAAATTAAACCAACCCAAATTGGAAATTTTAGAGAGAAGAAAGAGTAAATTGAGCAAACAGATTGTGGGTTTTGAGAGCAAAGGGGATGATGATGATGACAGGGAATCTGAATCTAGTGCTCAAGAGAGAGGAAAAGCAAATATTTTCATGCTAGAAAGTGATGAGAAAATTGAATCTTGGAGTGAGAATGAGCATTGCTGACTTTGGTTTGTAGATTCAAAGAAGTGAAACGCATGTTCTTCTTCATGCTTAAGCAAAGAATTAAAAAGTTGAGCATGTAATTGTAATTTGGGGCAAATATTATGAGAGTTTTGGAAGGTGAGGGGTATTTTTGAAAGAAAACATAAAGTTACAAGTGATTTTTGTTAATTTGTTTTGACAGATTTAGTCAAAAGGCCCATATTGTAACTAATTTAAAACTACAGGGCCTTAAGTATCAAAATTGAAAGTCGAGGGCCCAAAGTGAACTTTTACCAAACTAGAGGGTACTAAAGTGTAGTTCGCCCTATTATAAAGTATATACTAGTATGAGTATATATCAAGTATATATTTGAAAAGTAAAAAGATAAGATTGGAATTCTGTTAGTTACAGCATGCGGCAATGCCGATGGTACCCGCTAAGTGCCGCGACGGCACTCACTGAGTGCCGCACCGACATTTAGTGAGTGCTGGAACGACATTCACAGAGTGTCACAGACAACTCAGTAAGTGCCACCCACTGTAATAGACTATTTTTCTCAAATACGTATGGAATATCCTTGCACAGGGTTTTTCACCCGAATTTACCCCATTGCCCCTTTGAGAGTGGCCTATTTAAGGAGATGTCTATCTCCATTGTTGGGATCTTTTTTTGAAATGCAAGAATTATATATAGAATATACATGTAAGAGAGAGAGAGAGAGATTAAGAGAGAAATCAAGAGATTTTGAAGAACTCAAGAGTTTTCTTTGAAGAATTTGAAGAAGAAGTCGGAGAACTTGGAAGATCTTCATTAAACAAGAGGAAATCCTTGAGGTTATAGAGGTAACCTTCTAATCCTACCAAGAATTAGGATAGAATTCAATCACACTTCATAGATTTAGGACCTTTTCACATTTTCAAAAGTCTCTTCCTACCACATTTCATCACACACAACATAGAATTGTGATTGAATTTTTTATTTGCCTCATTAATTTGAATCTAAATAGAGCTTTGGATCTAAGATTAAAAGAGTTTTGACTTGAATATTCAAATAAAGCATGATATCTTTTCTTTTGTTTAGATATTTCTCTTAAGGTCTATGAGATCTTCAATATCTCATGGGATCCCTTTAAGTTTGATCTCTCAATTCCTTATGATCCTATGATTTATATAGGGATTAAGATTGATCATAGTAATATCCACCTATGTTTTGGATAGATCCAAGTCTTAGTCTATGATTTGGACGCTCCTACTAGGAACCTCATAGAATCTACTCCATATTACATAGAAGTTTGTGTGGATTGTTTATGTTCAGTCTCCAAGGATCATAAACATGGGAGGAGAACTTAGTAAAATGAACACATACTCCTCAAGGATCATCTATTTGGGAGAGGAATTAGGAATAGTGTTAGTTTAGATAGGACTATGAATGATAAGTTAATGTTGGTGCAGTGAATTCATGAACCACTGTGATCAAAGATTTTTTATTAAATCATGGTCCCATGGTTATTGAATGAGACCAATTGGAAAGTGTTCATAACTCATAAATGTATCACTAGGGTTTTTGTTTTGATGAAATTTTATACTCCCTCCGTCCCTTTTTTGAGTCCTATATTCCATTTTAGGATGTCCCAAAATTAGTGTTTACTTTCCTAAATTGGTATACAATTTTTACTCACTTTCCAAAACTACCCTTCCTTGAAATCTACAACAAGACAAAACTAAAAAAGTTATAGTAATGATTAGGGGCAATTGTGGAAAGTAGGTGTAGATTCTTTTTGTCCCCTTAATAAGTTGAGTTTCCAAAGGTGGACTCAAAAAAAGGGACGGAGGGAATACTTAGGATGATTTGGTCGTATGATTTGTGAACTAGTCACTCTCTGTCCAAAATTTCAGAATAGTAAGTCCATCTTAAACTTAGTAAATCAGAACCTTAATCAAACTTGCTTGGCTTCAAATTATTTTTCCTAGGGAGTTAAATGTGTTAAGAAGATTCCCTAAAAAGAACGAAGTCATTTGGATTTTTGCTAGTTTTAGAAAATCATACAAAAAATCTGGGCAGAGAGTTGTAAGTTCCTGAGTGATGCCTAGTTTTTACTCAATTACCAAAGATTGAACCATTTGATCCTTAAATTTTCTTTTTGGGTTAGAAACTAGACTCACAGAGGCATAACATACTAAAAAAATCACTAAGATCCAACTGTTGGAAGTATGATTTTCCTATTTTTGAAAGTCTAATCTGCTCTCTGTAAATCCTGAAATTCTGTCACAGTTTATATAAATCTTGTCAAGTCTAATCTAAATTGTCTCCTAGTGCCTTAGAACTTAAACCATGTTCTAATAATAATTAATTGGACTTAAATCCAGAGGCTAAATGATCCAAATCAATGAATAATTCATATCTCATTCTTGTTTATATTCATGCATTCATTTCATGTACGTTGATACTTAGGATTAGGACTAGTGTTTGGCTTAACTTGCATTTGATAGAACTTAATTGAACATAATTATGGGTTCCTTATGATCATGTTGGGATTATATCACCTCTATATGAACATTACATTGGCTCCTAGTTGAGACTTGTATATCTATAGAGATGTTGTGTTTCCAACTAGTTAGAAGGAATTCATGATTATGTCAATTCTTTCCATGATTTATAGATTTAAGTTAGAAGTTTAGATTTGTATTTATCATTCGATATTATATCTTGATGAATGCATGTGGACTAACCCTTTGTTTTGTAGCGCTATTGAGGTATGATTTCTTGACTTTCTCCCTTTTTTTATTTCTTGTTTTTTTTATTGATTTTCGACTCCATGTGCGACTCCTTAGATTAGTTCATGCCTTAATCGTCGACTATATCACTAAAGTCTAGTCATAACTGATTTCTTAATCCCAACCAGACTCATACAAAGGGACAACAACAACGACCAAACCGCTTCATTGAATGTTGTCGATTTGGTGGTTGTTGTTGTCCCTTTGTATGAGTCTGGTTGGGATTAAGAAATCAGTTATGACTAGACTTTAGTGATATAGTCAACGGTTAAGGCATGATACTATCTTGATGCGTCGACGGTGATCAAGCGGCTATTAAAGCACGTATAGTATACTAATTACTCGGCTATTAAAGCATGTTAGGACAGGTCTTTGACCTTGAATATTTTGGTCGAGTCGGCCATTAAGGCATGATATATCTTGATGTATTGAGGATGATCCAGCGGCTTTTAAAGTATATATAGTATACTTATCAAGCGGCCATTATGTCGTGATATTCTAAACCAACAGCTTATGCTAGGAATGCAAAAAAGATTAAGAGTTGAGTTTGGAAATGTGGAACGCGTTAGCTGATGTCCAATCCTTTATGTTGTGAGTCTCGATGAAGGTTTTCGAGGTCATTCCTTATCATGTTTTCCTGTGACCATAGTTCTTGATTTCTCATAACAACGTAAATAAGCCAACGAATGGATGAATAACTTAACTATTGATTTAACTGTTTCTATTAGAGTTTCGTGAGACTTTGTATTTGCTTAGCTTACATTCAAGCTAACGGTGTTTTATACTTTTGTACCTTCCACGACCAGCTATGCCTAGGAAATACCATCTATGCAATATGGAGGGAGAGGAATGCTAGGATCTTCAAACTTGAAAGGAAACAAAAAGAAAGGATATCTAGCGATATTATCATCAATATCCATGCCCAAGTTTCTATTAAATGGGCGAAAGACCCAAAGCTTCATGATTATCTTTCCTTATGGTTATAATTGGTTGTATTTGGAAGCTATTTGGCAGTGTTTTCTTTTTGTAGTATATGGTAGTGTTTGGTTGTATTGATGGGTTTAGCATGGTAGTAAAGTTGTAATCCTTTGCTTGTTGCAGCTTGTTGCTTTTTGTGAGCTTTTGTTTTTAGCCTGGGCTGATTGTGCTCTCCTTTTTGGGATGCTTTTGGGATGCTTTTGTTTAGGTTGGATGGTCCTCTTTCTTGGCTCTGCTTTAGAAAGGTCACCATCCATTGTTGCCTAGGTTCTCCTTCGCAGTGTTTTTTTGAGCTCATTGTATATCCTGGGGTATGCCCCTTGCATGTTTGTACAGTGCCGTTTGGTTTTTTCCTTTTTGTTTATTGATTAACCATATTCCGAAAAAAAAAAAAGCTATGCTAGTTTTAGCAGGTAGCACACAGCCCAAGAACAACTACGATAATGATAGGAGATATGCCGCTGAGGGCTTTGCAATAATGGGTGCTATGAGGAAGGCTATCCGGGTGAAGACTTCTACGGGGGCCACTACGGCTTTGCTAGTTGAAGATTGGCCTACCTAGACTTTCTTTTATCTTTTATCCTACGTTGTAATTAATCAGTTGTTTTGGATTTTAGTGACAAGTCTTGTCACCAGATTTGAGGTTTAATTATGTTTCTATTTGGGTCTGTAATATATTGTTGACTTAAGACTGCTGATGACTTAAGACTACTGACGTTTAGTATAGTATTGCTGCTTTTGAACTAGTCTCTTGCTATATATTATTATGCATTTTGTTATTATATTGTTGGGGAGAGTCGAGCGAATTCCAACCTATCACGTGTCTACGGACCATAAAGGAAAACTCTTATTTTCTCTATTTTTGGCTTACTCCAGGGCATGACATTTGCAAACAAGACATTGCGATATGTACTCGACCACTTCTTGCTTCATTCCTTCCCACTAGAAATTTCTCTTTAAGTCCTTATACATCTTGTTTCCTCGGGGTGGATAGTCATCCTTGACTTGTGTGCTTCGTCCAAAATATCCTTTCTAAGACTACCATCATTTGGCACACATAGTCTACCTTTGCATCTCAATGCTCCATCCGAACTGATGCTCCATATTTCTCGTTCCTTTACAGACATCTTAGTGAACCATAACTTTAAATCTTTGTTTGACTATTAAGCTTCCAAGATATGGCTGATGAGAGTCGGTTATGACAAGACATCCAAAGTATTGCCCTTCTCTTGATTCCACTGGTTGTAGGTCGAATATGGCTAACGTCTCTAATGCTCGCCATTCTGTAATCAAAATCGAAGCAATCAAAAGGCAGGGTCTTCGATCAATGCATCAGCTACAACATTTGTTTTACCTAGATGGTATTATAAAGAGAAATTATATCCCTTGAGTAGTTCCATCCATCTTCGTTGTCGCATGTTCAACTCCTTCTAAGAGAACATGTACCTTAAGCTCTTATGATTCGAGAACAGATTGAACTTTTCCCCATACAAGTAGTGTCTCCAAATCTTTAGGGCAAACACGATTGCAGCTAGTTCTAATTCATTCGTCAAATAGTTCTTCTCACGCGGCTACAATTGTCTCGATTCGTATGCAATAACATTTCCATCTTACATTAGCACACAACCAAGTCATTGGTGTGATGCGTCACTATAGATTATGAATCATTCACCATTCTTAGGTATTGCAAGTACTGGTGCTGAGGTAGTCTTTCTTTCAATTCTTGAAATGCGTCCTCATGCTTGTCAGTCCATTCATACTTTGTCTTTTTACTAGTCAGGCTTGTCAATAGTCTTGCGATCTTAGAGAATCCTTCCCCGAATCTTTGCTAATAACCAGCCAATCCAAGAAAACTCCTAACTTCGGTCACATTGGTCAGTCTATTTTAGCTCAAGACTGCATCTATCTTAGATGAGTCTATAGAAATTCCATCTTATGATATCACATGTCTTAAGAATTTGACTTCCTGAAGCCAGAATTCACACTTGCTGAACTTCGCGTACAGACTATTGTCTCTGAGAGTCTATAGAGCAATTTGTAGATGCTTCTTATGCTCTTCTTCTGTCTTCAAGTAAATCAGAATGTCATCGATGAATACTATAATGAATTAATCCAGATATAGTCGAAATACTTTATTCATTAAGTCCATAAATACTGCCGGGGCATTGGTCAATCCAAAAGACATCACCACAAACTCATAGTGCCCATGCTTTATCCTGAAGGCAGTCTTCAGTATGTCTTTTGGTCGAACTAGGAACTAGTGATAACCTGAATGCAATCAATCTTCAAGAATATCCTTGATCCTTGTAATTGTTCGAACATGCCGTCTATCCAGAAAAGTGGATATCTGTTCTTGATTGTGACTTTATTCAGTTCTCTACAGTCGATATAAAGTCGTAGCTCTCTATCCTTCTTCTTCACAAATAGAACTGGTGCTTCCCAAGGTGACGTACATGATCAAACAAAACCTAAGTTTTCAAGTTCCTGAACGTGCTTCTTCAACTCTAGCATCTCTGTTGGCGCCCTCTAGTATGGGGTCTCAGAAATCGACAATGTTCCGGGTGCTAACTCAATGCAGAAGTCTATCTCTCTTTTTGGCAGAAGTCCTGAGATATCTTAAAATGCACCTTCAAAGTCTTGAATAACGGGGATCTAGTTGATAGTAAGCTCTGTGCTTGAACTCTCGATCATGGTTAAGCTGCTCGTAAGAAACATATCGCTCAACGGTTAGTGATGTTGTCAGTATCAAGATATAAAAAGTATACTTTACTTTTCTAAAGATTTGCAGTGTGGAAGTAAAGGTCGAACCCACAGAGATTGAAATACTAAAACACTTTAATTTTAAAACCTAAATTAATTAATTAAGAAAACGGAATTGGATTTGAATTTTAATTAAACTAATAACAATGAAAATAAATCTAAATTATGAAAACGATTTAAAATTATTTTATAAATATGTTTAAGGAACCTAGGATTGCAAATCCACCTCTAGCTTCATAATAAGGGTATTTACGAATTACTTTAGCTCATTAAGTTGGATGATAATGGGGAATTGTAGCTACAAGCCCAATTCCTCCGTCAAGAAAATAACTATGGTTCAAGCACCAACATAATCCATCTTCGGTTAGCACGAATTATCCCACACTAAACTAGGGTTGTGGCATAATCCGTCTAATCTAGGCATGGACTATTCGGATAATTGATAGCACAATTCAATTTAAGCACCATTACATGTAAATAATCTAACCAAACACAGCAAGCATAGATCATTGAGCACACTATAATCAAAATAGATCTTTTTTTTTTTTTCGGAAAAAGGTAAATCAATTCCAAAAAAGAGGAAAAGTACAAATGTACAAGGGGCATACCCCAGGATATACAATGAAGCTCAGCAGGAGGAGTAGTGACGAATCACTAAAACTAGCAAATTAAACTTGACAACAAAAGGGAGTCACACTATTAACAATACAACATGGCCAACTTAAGTCCAAGGACTAACAATTAAATCAAGTTGGGGGTGGAGCTTCCATTGAGATCTTATTTGAATATTAATTTGAGACACCAAATTTAGTAGCAACTGTTCTTTTGGGGTGTAGCACACGGTAAACGTCCTCCTGTTCCTCTCTCTCCATAGGCCATAAATTGCAACACCGAGGCAAATTTTAGGTATAGCAAGATGAACCTCTCTCCCTTGCCAATGTTGTGCCATCCATAACACCGTGGTATCCCAATCTGTGCTATGCCAATTAAGTCCACACCTATTCATCAATTCCTGCCAAACAAAGGAGGAAAAGTTACACTCAAAAAACAAATGATTATGGGTTTCCATGTGGTTCTGACAAAAAATACAAACAAGAGGTCCAGGAGTAAAGGAAAAGATTCTATCATGGGTCGCAAGTTTTTTCTGAACAGCAAACCATAATATTATCTTTTGCCTAGGAGTGCATCCTGAAACCCAAACAAGCTTGTGCCATGGTACCTCACGAGACACCTCTCTAAGGTGGTCCCATATATGAGTAAAGTTATATTTCCTGTTGGGAGATGTAATCCATGAAATACAATCAGATAATCCATTTGGCTTATACATATTAGATAAAAGAGATCGAACTTCATTCAACCCAATTGAATTGGAGTTAGGCCAATTCCAATCTTGCCCCCTTATGATGACTGCCACTTTTGCATAAGGTGCAATAGCGGCATCGTAAGCAATCCTGCTTGTATACTTTTCAAACAATGGCCCACAAGGAAGCCAGTTGTCAAACCAAAGGGATGTATGTTGGCCATTACCGATAGTATGAATAAGTAAAGGCCGAACAACTCCCCTTAATTTTAACAGCTTTCTCCAATACCAAGAACATTGAGCAGGGTGTTTAATATCCCAAAAGCTTTTAGTTTTAATCATGTACAAATGTACCCAAGCTTTCCAATAAGAGTTATTATGTGGATCAAGAAGATTGCCAATATGCTTTAAATTTAGAATAGTATTAGTAAGAAAAATATCCTTGAAGCCCAGGCCACCCTCCTTTTTGGGTTTACAGACATTGACCCAAGCAATTTTGGCTCCATTCCCATTCTCTGTATTTCTAGACCAAAAGAATCTCCTAAACGCTTGATCCACCTGTTTAAGCACATTTTTGGGAAGAATAAACATCCCAGACCAATACTGTTGAATTCCTGCCAACACAGATTGAATTAGTTGCGCTCTACCAGCATAAGATAAGAACTTAGATTTCCAGGAATTGATTCTATGACAGATTTTACTGACAAGCTCTTCACAATGGCATTTTTTCTATTTAGTGGTAGTCAGAGGAACTCCAAGGTACCTCATGGGAAGGACTCCTTTGGAGAATTGGAGTTCCGTCTGTATATCATTTGCCAACTGGTCTTCAAGCCCAGAAACAAAGATGCAACTTTTAGTGTCATTGGCTTGAAGACTAGAGAAAGCATGAAATTGATTTAAAGTTCTCCTAATCAATTTTGCAGATTCGATGTCACCATTAAGAAGAATAAGTAAATCATCCGCAAAACAAAGATGAGAAATTTTTAATTTGTCGCATTTCCAATGGTAGGTAAATTGACCATTTTGGGTGTTGTAGTGGAGTAGTTGGCTCAGCATCTCCATGACAAGAACAAACAAATAAGGGGAAATAGGGTCCCCTTGTCTAAGCCCTTTGGCTCCATCAAAATATCCCACAGATTCTCCATTAAAATTAATAGAGTATCTAGGAGTAGTAATACAAGCCCTAATCCATTTCTTTAAATTTGGGGGAAAGCCAAATATATCAAGTAAATCAAATAGAAATTTCCAATTAACACTATCATATGCCTTCATGAGGTCAACCTTAGCAGCAACTCTAGGTTTACCACCCATTTTGTGATAATCCCTTAACAAGTCTTGAGCCAATAGAACATTATCACTAATTTTCCTTCCCTTAACAAATGCAGATTGGGATTGGTCAATAATGGATGGAAGGATAGATTGGAGTCTATTCGCAATTATTTTTTAGATGCATTTATACACAGTATTACAACAAGATATAGGCCTAAAATCCCCCATCTTAGATGGATTTGGGACTTTAGGAATCAAAGCTATAATAGTGGCATTTGACTCCCTAAGCATCTCTCCAGAATTAAAAAATTCCTGAATAGCTCCAATCACTAAAGGGCCAACAGTGGACCAAGATTTTTTAAAGAAATGTGCATTAAACCCATCTGGACCGGGGGCTTTATTTTCATTCATACTAAAAATCATGTCCTTAATGTCAGCACTAGTAGGGATTCTATCCAAATCCTCCAATTGTTCTTCTGGAATTCTTTTACACACAACTCTCCTTAGGGCCTCAATCCCAGGATAAAGGTTAGTGGCAGTGGTACCAAGTAAACTTTGAAAAATGTCTTACTGCTTCACATTTAGCCTCTTGTAAGTTGTTAGTAAAAGTACCATCTGGTTTTTCAAGTTTGAAAATTCTTTTCCTATTCCTTCTACTTTTGATATGTTGGAAAAAATATCTGGAATTTTTGTCCCCGGCCTCAAGCCACTGCACTCTAGATTTTTGCTTAAGAGTTTCTTCCTCAATCCAAATAGCTTTAAGGAATTCAGGCATACATTGTTTTTGTATGGCTATAAGGGAAGGATTGTGGGGATCTCTAAGGAGGTCGGATTATGCTAATTGGAGAGCTTCCCTAGCCTGATCAGCTAATAGTTTTTCTTTACCAACAAAACTTTTGGTAAGAGATTTCAAGTCATGTTTAAGTAATCTAAGCTTGTGACACAATTGATATTGTGCAGTCCCATTGACACTAGTATTCCAAGCATTAGACACAGTGATAGGGTAAGTATCAAGTTGAGTCCAGTAGTTGAAGAATTTGAAATTTTTACCTTTTCTCTTAACAGTGTTATCAAGGTAGAGAAGAAGAGAAGAATGGTCAGAAATACCTGGCTTATGGAAATGGACATAAGAGTCCGTGAAGTTGTCCAGCCAATTTTGATTCACAAGAGCCCTATCCAACTTTCTTTGAGTATAGTCAGGTCTACCGTACCTTCTATTACTCCAGGTGAAAAATTCCCCCAAGTATCTTAGATCAGTTAAGCAAAGGGTGTCAACAATTTTTTTAAAGTCAACAATATCAGAATTCAAACCAAAGTTCATTTCAGAAACTTCATTAGTGCTTAGAACCACATTAAAATCTCCAAGAAGAACATAGTTAGTTTTTGTATTGATGTTGAAATTTGCATTTAACTCAGACCATAAGTCCATCCTATCTTGACCTGTATTAAAACCATAAATAAAAGAGGCCTCAAACTGGATGCTATGATCTTCATTTTCAATGCTTACATGTATTATTTGAGGGGAACACCTAAGGACAGTGAGATTAATCTTATCAGGATTCCATCCCTCCCAAATCCTCCCCCACAGAGTCGCTAGAACTATTAGAGATAAATTCCCAATTTTTAAAAACGTTCGGTTTTATTTTATCCTCATTTGACTTCCTAACTTTACTTTCGATAAGCCCAAGGACATCAACATTATTTTCATAAATAAACTACTTAGCAACCTCAAATTGTTTATAGGGTTGGTTGAGACCCCTTATATTCCAACTACAGATAATCATTAACGACGACGATGGGGTTTTTTACGCGTACCTGAAGATCCAGAGTGTTTGCTCTTCTTTTGTTGAGCTGTACCTGAGCCTTTAAGTTGTGGACTGGGAGTCATAGGTAAGGAACAAACGACCTCGGGCAAGTTTTTCTTCCCTGCAGCTTCCAGGGATCCTAGGGAATTTTCTGCTCCTGGGTCAATGATGTGTGCTTGATTGTCCTTTCCAGGGCTGGACACAATAATATCAGAGAGAGCAAGGGGATTTGAGCTATTGTCATAATCTCCTAATTCTGGTTCCATAGATCCACCTTGTTCCTCCATAGAATATTATTCTGAGTTGATTTCACTAGACCTTTTAGCTTTACCATTCAAGGTACCCATATCTTCCATTTGTAATGGGATAGAAAGCACATTGTCCCCATCCTCCACTGATGTTTGAATATTTCCTGGGTCCTTGTCTTCAACCCTGCATTCACCTAGTGAAGAGAACATATTGCCATCCAGAGCCATTACCTTAGGACTTAAAGTTGATTTGGGGGAAATTGTCACAATTTGCCCAACATTGTTTCTAATAGTAGATTCAGGAATCAGCTCAACCAGATTAGAGGAAGAGGCAAAGGTTACACTAGTATCAGTATTGATGAGCTTCCCTTTTTCCTTGGTTTTCCAAGCACCCTCATCGTGGGTCTGGGTAATAGAGGTGGTTTTTTGGGCAAGAATTAGTGCCTTAGGTAGCTTGGCACAATCATGCCCAAATCTTTTACACTTATTACACCGGATTGGAGTCCATTGGTACTGAACAGGAAGATAAATAGGCTCAATGTCTCCAGTGATTGGATCCTCAAAATCAATAACAAGCTCTTTAAGGAGTTCTTTGTTGGCATTCAATTCAATACAAATCCTTGCATATGAGATTCTCCTTCCTTGAGCTGTAATTTTTGCAACATATAAAGGTTTCCCTATGGCACTTGCTATGTGGCTTAACCCCAAGGGATTCCAAAGTTCAAGAGGGATGTTATAAATATGAACCCACACAGGAATAGTGGATATAGATTCCTTTGAAAGAGTAAGACCAGTTTGCCATTTTCTCAGGATGATTGGCTGCCCACTCACATGCCAAGGGCCCCCTTCAAGGATTGCCATACATTCATCTTCACTGTTAAATTTAAAAAAGAAGAAGCCAGAGTCTGTGGCCACCATATCATGCAGGCCCTGTTTCCCCCATAACCTGCTAGTTGCATTCTTAACAAGAGAGAAAGGTAATTTTTTCCCTATAAAATAGCCTACCAAGGTAGTTTGCCAGGCATGGCTACCTTCCATGAAAATCTCCTTAGGGATAGATAGGTGTTGTCTGTTGGTCTTCTGTAGGTTTAATAAACTTGAGTTTGAAGCCTAAAGGGCTTTGAGGAGTGACTAAATTTGCCCAGGATTTAAAATGAGGTGTAGCACCTGCCTTCTTTGGATCCGGAATAATGACTGGAGCCATTCCACTCGTGGGTCCCATGTTTGTGACAGAGTTTTCAATAGGACCGAGGGTATGGGTAACGTGTGGGGTGTGAGATTCTTGCTTGAAGTGCAGCTGGTCAACCGCATTTGCCGACACATTGCTGTGAAAAGCGGGAAAAGTAGGAGTCCCCATGTACGTAGTGGTTGCACCTAGGGTATTGTCAATGACCCTCTTGCCCTTTGCCTCGCGTGCATCTGCTGCCTCGTCCAAAGGTTGAATGGACAGGGCACCGGGTTTTTCGGGAAGGCCCATGTGCAATGTAGATTGTAAAGGTGTGGTAGGAAATTGTATTTGACCGTTGGAGTTTACACGTGCCACAAACTCCTTGGGATCAGTAGAGCCCAAGTTTGGGAGATCAAATTTAGAACTTTGATGAACACCTTGAGTTCTTGAGTGACCGCCAAAATCAGAAAACGAATCAACATTCTGTAAGCAAGTTGAATTAGGGAGGGGGGACTCCTTCACAAATATCCAATGGCTCAGACTGAGTATCTCTCCAATTGACCCCTCCTCTATTAAATCCCTTTCCTCCCCTCCTACCATTAGTCCGAAAAGGAGTTCTTCCAGCAAGGGAGTTTCCCCTTTTTGATGGAACAAAATTAGAATGAGTTGCCAAGTCCACATTCTGATTTTCTCTCATCTCAGCAAGGAGATATCTGAGCTGTGTATTTTCATCCACCAGTTTGGAATTAACTCTCATTGAAGCTTCATAGCCAACCTTGAGTGGATAATCCAGATGCAGATCCTCTTCATACATTTCAGTCTCTCTGTCATTATTGACATGGTGATAAATAACATCACTAGGCTCTCCCACCAACTCAGCTTTCGCAACAATAGATTCATCATCCTTCAAACTAACATGAACTGCCTTGAGGGATGGTGAATCTGAGGTAGCAATAACATCAGTAACTGTATTAGGTAAAACAATAGTTTTAGTACCTTGTTCAACCTTAGATTCAGAATCTATATTTAAAACTCTTAGAGCCTTAAATTTATCCATAGCAGATCGAGGAGCAAAAGAGAAGAAGAGAACAAGACTGAGAAATGGTAAAACTCAACCGAAAGTAATGATTTGAAAGTAATGATTTTAATCAATAGAAGCACGATTTATTTATAAAAATCCTCTAAACATGTAACTGTCATCCATACATAATAAAACTAAAATAAAACATAAAATACTCCCTATTACTCGGCTAGGGTTTCATTGAAACCCTAGATCTAGAGTTTAGTTGTCCATAGAAGTGGTAGATGGCAAGTACTTAATGGAGGAGGCCATGGAAATCCTTGGTGTTCTTCTTCTTCTTCTTGATTCCCTCTCTTCAATGGCTGAAAGTATGGTTGTATACTGTGTGTATATTATTTGCCAACCCCTAAATTGAAGTAAAATAGGGTATATATAGATTTTAGGCTAGTTTTGGAAGCTTTCCTAACCCAAAATGAACTAAAACTACTATATTTTACAATCTGGACGCAATTAGGCAGTTTCGTTTGCGTAGGAATCATTAGTATACTAAAATACGCAAGTTCCATTTTTACATAGGTCGCGCGAGCGCGATATGGGGACCTCGCTCGAGCGGATCAAGCGAGCAATTTCCTGGGCTTCCGCGCGAGCGGGTCGCGCGCGCGAGGTGCTTTTTCTTGCTTCTTTTCTTCTGCTTTTTCGCCCTGTTTAGCCTGGTATACTTGATTTCTTCCAAATCCTGTCAGAAAATAGAAAACGAAATAAAAATATACAAAAACAGGATAAAAAGGTACTAACAAACGTGCATTAGGGCGTATAAATAGGATCTGTTCTCTCCCGATCACACCCCCAAACCTATATTTTGCTAGTCCTCGAGCAAAACTTAATAAAAACTAAACTACTTATAAAATACTACTCCATTTTCACATGGATTGCGATTGCATTTAGCATATGCAACAAGCCTTTTAAACCTCTAAGTGTCCATAGTCAGACGAGTGAAGTCTCGTGAGGGTTCTCATCAACAAGTCACCCACAACCATCTTTATTAACTTATAAATTTAAAAAGTTTTATTCAAACGAAAAACAAAACAATCAATACTCCTTATCACAGAACAATGATTTGAAATAGAATAACGAACAAGAAGAAACAGAATCAAACGTCCACTTACATCATGAAAAACAATCCCAAGCACATGCATCGTATAAATCAATAGAGTTTCTCATAAAATTGCACGTGTGTGATATGGTAGTCAAATGAACACGTGCATGTCATGAACTTGGAATATAACTCGGATAACCATCTAACTATGTCTCGACTACGAATCTCATAATGTTAATTACACTCTCAAATGAAACACTCAAAAACAGATGTAATTTTTCTAATATATGTGAGTAAAGGAAATATGTTTTCAAAACGAGAAATGATCACATATGACTCCAAAAAGACGCATGACACGAAAGAACAATAGTCTCATGGATAGGATGCCAATAATCAAGAAAAACTAATCATTACCATGTTTTAATCTCCTTCCCATCGTTTTCACATCCAAACCATGTTTCCTAGGATCAAATAGGACTTTTCAAAGGTTGTAATGTGGCTCAGACAGTGGAAAAGGATAGAAATGATTCATTATGTAGTTTTCAGAATGGCATTGTAAGGCATGTTCGATTTCTTTCATTCATCTCTTCTACCAACTTTCATCTTTTCATTCTCTTCTTTTCATTCCTTTTTTAATTTCTTTCCTCTTCTTTTTTTTTTCCAACCTTTTTTTTTCAACTCTTTTCCCTTTCTTTTCGTTGCTTTCTGAATAATCAATCAATAAATAACAAGGCAACCACCCCCAAGCATCATCTTGTTCTCTTCTTCTTCTTAATCGACACATCGCCTTAATACCATTAAAAGTTGACGAATCTCTCAGTGGTAAACTCCAAGTTGGAGCAAAAACAAGGATAATGGTGATTAAGGAAATAGGGCATTTTAATGGCTCAAAGGGCGAACTAAGGAAATTTTTATCATTTTTCTGGATAGTCGTAAACAAAGAGGGCCTATAATTTTTTTTTTGGGAATTGGTGAATGAATAAAAAAAAAGCCAAACGGCACTATACAAAATACAAGGGGCATACCCCAGGATATACAACAAGCGCAAGAAGCATCCAAATGATGCAAAATAGGGAGGACAACTTCCAAGGCCAGCAACCAAAGAAAAGACCTTCCCTAACCAAGAATCAATGAGCTATGAAAACGGAGATGGGGGAACCCTAAACAAAACAGAAACAAAACAAGCAATAATGCCCAAAGGCCCCTCTCACTGAACTAGCAAAATACTCCAATGGAGCAAAATGAGATTAACAAAACAATTACAATTACGTCCATCTAGTAATGTAAATAGGTAGAAGTGGGTCGTTTCTCCACTTGATTTGGATTTGGATAGAGATTTGGAGGACGATCTCTTGAAGAAGTCTTTCCTTTGTTGTGACTTTGGAGTTAAATGTTCGGGCATTTCTTTCTCTCCAGATGCTATACACCACCAACCCAAGGCACATTTTAGGAATGATGTGTTGGGGAGTTTTCTTTGTCCAAGTCCTAGCTGCCCATTCCACAGTTGCGTTCCAAGAGGAAGCTTGAGGAGTAATCTCCAATCGTTGCAGAACTGCCTGCCAAATAAAAGAAGAGAATGAACAACCAAAATACAAATGATCATGAGTTTCCATACCTTGATGACATAGAACACATCCCAAAGGTCCAGGTGTGAAGTGGAAGATCCTGTCATGAGTAGATAATCGATTAAGAATTGCCAACCAAGAAATGAAACTATGCCTTGGAATATTCCCTGGGAACCAAATGAGCCGATGCCATGGGACCTTAGGGCAAACAACTCTAAGATGTTCCCAAGTATATGCAAGATTAAATTTCCCATTAGGAGAAGGAACCCACACGACACTATCAAGATTATCAGACGGAAGGGGAAGCTCAAGCATGTGGCTCCGAATTTCCATGAGTTCTAACGTGTTAGTATGCGGCCAATGCCATTCCCCATCCACTATGATATCCTTAACTTGCGCATTCAATGGTATCGCTGCGTCATAAGCAACTCTAGGACTAAATTTATCCAAGATGGGTCCTAAGGGGTGCCAATTATCATACCAAAGGAAGGTACCACACCCATTACCAATTTTGTGCTTCAATAAGGGCCTCACCATCTCTCGGAGTTTAAGAAGTTTCCTCCAATACCAAGAACTCTGGGATGGGGCTTTGGTAACCCAAAAGCTATTGTTTTTTAAAAGATAAGTTTTAACCCAATCCACCCACAGAGATTTTGGTCCAGAAGAGAAAAGAGACCAAATATGTTTTAAATTCATTGTTTTATTGAGTTGGACAAGATTTTTTAACCCCAAGCCCCCTTCTTTTTTAGGCTTACATACAAGGTCCCATGCAACTTTAGCCCCATAGGCTTTCTCAATGCCACCAGACCAAAGAAATCTCCTCAACAACTTTTCAACCTCTTTTAAGATACTTTTGGGTAGGATAAACATACCAGACCAGTAATTTTGAATTCCTGACAAAACAGAATGAATTAATTGAAGTCGTCCAGCATAAGATAGGCATTTAGATGTCCAAGATGTAATTCTAGAGCTAATCTTATAAACAAGTTCTTGACAATCGCCCTTCTTTAGTCTAGAGGTTATGAGAGGAACGCCTAGGTACTTAAGAGGAAGGGATCCAATAGGAAATTGGAATATATGACACATGGAATTAACAACAGTATCCTCAATGCTAGAAGTAAATAAACAACTCTTACTAATATTAGCAAGCAAGCCTGTGAAATCATAAAATTGAGTAAGAGTGTTTTTCATAAGTTGAGCAGATTCTTTATCCCCATGAAACAATAACAGTAGGTCGTCAGCAAAGCACAGGTGGGATATACTCAACTTATCGCATTTCCAATGAAATTTAAAGTGGGTTGAAGCAGTAATATTGTGTTTTAGCAATTGACTCAAAGTGTCCATAACAAGAACAAAAAGGTAGGGGGAAAGCGGGTCACCCTGTCTGAGGCCTTTAGCACCTTCAAAGTAGCCAATTAATTCACCATTAAAGTTAATGGAGTATTTGGTGCTAGTAACACATTTTCTAATCCAATTTTGCATCTTGGGAGGAAACCCTAGAATATCAATTAAGTCCAAAAGAAACTGCCAGCTAACACTATCATAGGCTTTCATAAGGTCAACCTTGGCAGCTACGCGGGGTTGACCTGAAGGCTTATGGTAGTCCCTCATGAGATCCTGAGCTAACAAAATGTTATCACTTATCTTGCGACCTTTGATAAAGGCAGATTGGGCATTGTCAACAAGATTGGGGAGGACAAGTTGGATTCGTTTTGCAATAATTTTGGATATACATTTATAAATGGTGTTGCAACACGAAATAGGACGAAAGTCACCCATTTTAGAGGGATTAGGATTTTTAGGAATAAGAGCAATTATGGTTGCATTGGTTTCTCCCAGAAGTTCACCATGGATAAAGAATTCTTTGATAGCTTGAGTTACTAAAGCACCGGTTAAGTTCCAGGTTTCTTTAAAGAAATGTGCATTGTAACCATCCGGACCCGGTGCTTTGTTGCTATGAATGCTAAACATGGCGTCCTTGATCTCTATATCACTAGGAATATTATCCATACTAGAAAAGGCTTCCGATGGGATTCTTTTATGGATAATATCCCTGAGTACATTAGAACCAGGATAGATATTGGCCGCAGGGGTACCAATCATGGATTTAAAATATCTAATGGCTTCCAGTTGGGATTCCGCTTCATTTTTTGTATATTCCCCATTAGGTAAGAGGAGAGACACTATTCTATTCCTATTCCTTCGATTTTTAATGGATTGGTGGAAGAAGGTGGTGTTCTTATCTCCTGCTTCAAGCCATTGGACTCTAGATTTTTGCCTCATCACCTCTTCCTCCACACGTATAGCTTCTAGGAAAATTCCCATGAGGCTACGTTCCTGTGCTTTGATAGTTGGGTCATGTGGGTGCACATCTAGTAATTTCTGGCATTGCATAAGGTTTTCTCTAGACTCGTCAGCAAGCAACTTTTCTCTACCTATAGAATCTTTAGAGAATTTTTTAAGTGCAATTTTAAGATTCTTAAGTTTCTTGCATAATTGGAATTGGTAATTACCTTCAACATTATTGACCCATGAGTTTCTAACCAAGTCCTCGAACTTATCCAAAGAGGTCCAATAGTTATAGAATTTAAACGTATGACCTTTCTTTCTAATAGAGTTATCCATTTTAACAAGAATAGGAGAATGATCAGAGATACCAGCTGGGAGAAATTGAGCATAGGCTGAGGGAAATGTGGCTAGCCAATCTTGATTGACTAGAGCTCTGTCCAGTTTTTCCTTGTACCTGGTAGTGCTCCAAGTGAAATAAATCCCTGTGAACCGAAGATCTACAAGGCAAGAGGCATTCACACACGCATTAAATTCCTCAGTCCCTTGGTCTTTCCCAGGATTACCCCCAAACTTCTCTTTAGAATTAAGTACCGCGTTAAAATCACCAAGAGTAATCCAGGGAATGTGACCAAGTGAAACTGAGATGGACTTGATGTCAGTCCAAAGACTTCTCCTTTCTTGGATGGTATTAAAGCCGTAGACAAAAGAAGCTTCAAAAGAAACAGACAAATTAACATCTTGAATAGAAACATGAATAAGTTGCCTAGTGTTCTTCAAAACCGTTAAATTTACAATGTTAGGGTTCCAGCCAACCCAAATTCTATCCACAGAATTCGGTAGGCTATTAGTGACAAAATTCCAACTAGGGAGCATTCTTTTTTGTATGCTCTCTTGGTTAGGTATTCTAACTTTGGATTCAGTGATCCCCAATACATTAATGTGGTTAGAATTAACAAATTTGGAAATTTCCATTTGTTTTGAAATCTGATTGAGGCCCCTTATATTCCAACATCCAATAATCATTAAGTACGTCTAAAGGGGTGTCGTCTTTTACCTGAAGAACTCCTACTCATATTCTTCTTACCTTGTTTAGTATTCTTTTGAGGGGATTGAGATTTAGAGAAGGAAGGGGACAGAGATACCTGTAATGGAGTATTGGGAGTATCCAAATCCGAATGGGTTGTTGGCTCTACCTCCCCCAAGTTAGAGGCAGGGTTACCAATAAAGAGGAGAGGTTTAGACCCTTGATCTGGAGAATTCGAAATTTCCAACACTGAGTCTTCACCTTGGTCCAAAGACCTAGCTTTATCTTCTATTGCAGGCGTCTGAGCTTTGTCTTCAACTTGGGGGGAAACATTCACAGCACCCTGGACTATCGGATTTATGATTGTATGGATTGTGTCTGTGCTTTGCTGCTCCACTATAATCCCTTGTTCAGCAGGGATTGTCTCCAGGGCCAAAAACTGGTTGGTACATAATGTAGCTAGAGCACAAGGGACTTCTAATGCTGGTTGTAGTATGTTCTCTATTTGAGCTGTAGTAACAGTAGTTCCACCTTTCGAATTTGAGAGGATTGGACTCTGTTTAGTTTCAGTGCTATCAATTTGGTCATCCATGTGCACATTAGATGAAGAGGGGTTAGAGTGTGGGTCATGATGTATGACAAACTTTCCTTTACTTTTCAACCTCCAAAGATCATCAGAATTGCCTGCAATATGTTGGTCTGCACTGACAGGAGCTGGCTTGTGAGTAGGGTGTGCTAATTTGATTTTGCTGCAATCGTGCCCAAACTTCTTACATTTTGCACATCTAATAGGGCTCCATTGGTACTCAACTTTCAAAGTAATTGTTTTGAATTCCCCACTGGCTGGGTCTTCAATCTCAATATCAAAGTCTTTTACCAACTCAAATTCAGCGTTCACCTCAACACAAATTCTTGCATACGAGATCCTTCGACAAGAAGCTGTCATTCTATGGACATGTAGCGGTTTCCCCACTGCACTGGCAATGTAGCTAAATCCCTCTGCATTCCAATATTCAAGTGGAATGTTATATATGTTGACCCATATTGGAATAGTGGTTTGAGCCTCCTTTGCTAACTCCAGCCCATTTTGCCAGTTACTCAATATAATGGGCTGTCCAGCCACATGCCAGGGACCCCCTTCTAGTATTGCATCACTTTCATCTTTTGAGTTGAATTTGAAAAAGAAGTAACCAGATTCTGTGGCTAACATATCATGTAGACCAAGTTTACCCCAGAGTCTGGAGGTGGAATTCTTAACCAATGAGTATGGGAGTTTCTTCCCAATGAAATACCCCACCAATGTATTATCCCAGGCTCGACTCCCTTCTTCAGCAACAACTTTGGGTAGACGAATTTTAATACGTGTAGAATCTCTATTCGGTTGGATGTAGTTAACCTTAAACTCTGAAATTTTAGGCTGTAGAATAGAAGCCCAACTTTGAGGTTGGTTTTGGGAAGGAGTGGGAGCATGAATCCCAGTTGCTGCGTGGTGAGACTGTGGTGAAGTTTGGTTTAAAATAGGATGTTGTGAGACATGCTTGAGCCCTGCCTTGAGGGGAGTATTCACATGGGTATTAGAACTGCCCGGGTTAAACGACTGTGGGACCGCAGCTAATTCAGCAGTGGAGCAAGCTGCCTTCAAAGTTTGGTGCGTGGGCCCAATGGGTAAAGCCGAGAAGGTAGAGTTTTGGTTATTCAAATGCTTGGAAGCTGTATTCAAGCGTGTAGGATTAGACAAAGGGCAAGTGGGTGGGGCACCTGGACTATTGCGTGAACCAAGGGAAATTTGGTCAGCAACTCCTGTATCATTGACCAATAGGCACTGAGTATGAGTGGACAGGGCGCCGGATATTGCTGGATGGCCCATGTGCAAACAGTTAGCTTTGCCATTCTCCTCCACCATTTGACCATTTGGTTTAGAACCGGGGATAATACTGACCAACTCTTCAGACAAATATCCGGAATTTGTGGGGAAAGTAGAGCCTCCCATGTGCTTGGCAGTAGGGAGTCCCCCCATGTGCTGCGCATTATTGCGTGAAGGATTAGGGGACCCACCAGCTTGTAGTTTAATATTTGAACCACCATTATAACCGTTAGGCTCTTGGACAGATGGACTGTGGGCCCCTACCGTAGCAAACACATTTGCTAAATTAACCTGATTTCTTTTTGGATCAAAAAGAGAATTCCCCCTTTCTCCATCAGATTTAGACTGAGTAATAACCTTGGAATCATCCGGACCAGAAGAAGTTCTAGCTTGAATAGATTTCCAAGCCTTCCTTTCTCCTTTCCCATTTGGTTCATCACTGGAACTACCCCCAGCATCACAAATATCAAACGGCTCAAACTGCTTCCTTCTCCAATCTGAACCTGATCTAGCCCTCCCTTTATATCCACTAGCCTTATAAGGAGTCCTCCCAATGCTAGAACCACCCCTAGACCCAGAAGGGAGGGAAGAGGGGGAAGTAATAGCTTGATTGGCTTGAAGATCAGCCTTCTCATTCAGCAACTTCTGGATTCGAGATTGGGCAATCTTCAAATTCTTTCTTAAAATTTCATTAGAGTCCTTGAGTAAGGAGTTGTTATATTCTTGGTCAGTGTGCTTGCTTTCTACATTTCCAACAATTTCACCTTCCTCACCTTCACTTTGTATCTTGTTATAGGTAGTTTCTTCCCAATCTTCAGGAATTTCAAGGTCTGCTGCAGAGAGATCCTTGAAACCAGACAAAGCAGTTGTATAAGACATTGGGGCTGAGTCTTTGGCAGCAACATCCTTTGAAAGTTCATGAACTCCTTTATCACTTAACCCATAAACAATCGATTTGGAAGGATTTGAAATAATGAAATCAGGCCCTTCATAACCAGTACTGGGCACACCCTGATCAAGAGGCCCTTCTTGAATCTTGGCTATAACTTCTTGATGTTGAACATTAACTAACACTGGCTCTTCATTATTGACAGCATTAATGGATTGAGAGATTGCACAGTTCTTAGAGAGACTAGAAGTATTAAGGACCCTTGCAGCTTTGTATCTTTCCATATCACTTACATTTCTAGAGAGAGGGAGGAGCTTCTCTCTCTACTAACACTCCTTCCTTGCTAGGTTGTTAAAGAGGGCCTATAATCATGTCCTATGGTTATATGATTCTTCAACATTTACGACGGAAGATTATTTAGCATGGTAGCAAATATTTTAACTTGACTATCAACCAAAACAAGAATAATGAGACTAAACAACAAGTAGATGCGCTATTCCAAATGAAATTCGATAAACACAAAATGCATTTATAACCCTCTAAAAAGAAAAGATAGGCTCAAAACCTCACCGGGTCTAGTCTCCACCTTGTGTTATCTAGAAATCCGAATCATATTATAGTTCACATCAAACATGTATTCAAGCGACTACATGCAGTGCATAGGTTTGTGTGCAAATCTATGATATAAAACTACGATTCAAACGATACATGACTTAAAATGTTACATCATGACATTAGCAAATGTTTAATCACATCTTCTCTTGTTTACCGTTCTATAACAATCCAAGTTACATAACAAGATGTATCAAATTTATATTGCAAAAACGTCAGTAATCATCGTTTATTTAAGCACAAGTATCGAAATTTTTTAAAAAAATTTAGTGTAATAATAATAATGTGAGTGCATACCCCCAAACCTAAACCTTTCATTGTCCCCAATGAAACAATAAAACGAAAGAAATGAGAGTACGTAAGGATGGAACGACAATACCTCAATCTCGGCAATCACAAACAAGTGAACACAAAGGAATATGTCAATAAAGTTCAATGTTACCTGTTACTTCTTAATAAAAGACAAACAAAGAAAATAATAAAAGCAGCTAAAAGAACTATAACTAAACTAAACGATACGAAATAAACTATAAAACCGAACCAAATTATGAAAATAAAAAGATAATAACTATAAAAGGAAAGAAAAGATAACCAGAATTATGAAAATAACAAACGACTCGATCTAAAAGGTTATTTACCCTTTTTCCGAAAAGAAAAAAAAAGACTCGATCTAAAAGGACCTAAGAAACAAAAACAGAAAAGGTCAAAACTATGTAACAGGTGTGGGGGAAGAACACAAAAATCAAAAGAAAATTTCAGAAAAAGGGGAAATCGCGCGAGCAACCGTCGCGCGCGCGAATTCCAATTATTATTATTTTTTTTATCAAAAAATCGTGCCAGCGAGATGCCTCGCGCCCGCGAGATCAGGCGCGAGGAGAAGCTGAGGCCTTATATAAAGAAAAACAAAGAAAAACGCCTAAGGGGGCAAACTCGCGCCAGCGGACCGCGCCAGCAACACCTCGCGTGCGTGGGCGAGTTTGCCCCTTAGGCATTTTTCTTTGTTGCAATGTCAATAAAATTAAAATAAATAAAAACCAACCCCCAAACCTATCCTCAAAACTCAAAAACTGACCAAAACGACCCAAAAACATGCAAAAATAAGATAAACAGATGAAAAAAAGCTTGGGTTGCCTCCCAAGAAGCGCTAATTTTTACGTCTTCAGCTAGACCGTTCTAGCTCAAGATTTATGGAGGTCGTAACTCGGACTGTGAACCTCTTAAGATATCAGGGAGACTTTGGTGGAAAGCAGAAAGAATATCATTATGAGTCGATTCATTTAACGGTTCATCTTGCTCATGTTCACATCGATTTCTTACCTTCCGAGTATATTCATCGTTAGGATCCAGGTTATTTGCATTCATCCGCTCATTACTCACTATATTATTCTCCTCATCCATGTTCAATTCATTAGTAAGTTCAATATCCCGTCTTACCTCACTTTCCTCCATACATAGATAATCATCGTTTTTAGGAGGTTGATCCATAGCATTAAAAACGTTCAATTTTAAGTTCATGTTCCCAAATGACACCTTTATTACCCCCGTCCTACAGTTAACACGAGCATTAGCAGTCGCTAAGAATGGACGGCCTAAGATGACAGGAGTGTGTTTCTTAGAATCTAGCACAGGTTCAGTGTCAAGGACCATGAAGTCGACAGGATAATATCATTTATCAACTTTAACCAAGACGTCCTCGACGATTCCTCTAGGTATTTTAATAGAACAATCCGCTAATTGTATGGTAGCGGCAGTAGGCTTAAGTTCACCTAGTCCTAGTTGTTTGTAGACGTGATAAGGTAAGAGATTAACACTCGCACCTAAGTCAAGGAGAGCCCTATGAATGACAGTGTCACCTATGACACATGATATCGTAGGCGTACCTGGATCTTTATACTTTGGAGGTGAGTGTTGAAAAATAGAACTTACTTTTTCCGTGAGAAAGACCTTTTTCGGAGTATGACTATGCAATTTACGTTTTTGAGTGCATAGATCTTTAAGACATTTAGCGTAAGCGGGAATTTGTTTAATAGCATCGAGGAATGGAATATTGATTTTAACTTGTTTAAATACCTCAAGTATATCCTCAACCTTTGACCCTTTCTTTGGAAAATTTTGATGGTTCATCAACATTAGGTGGAAAGGGCAATTTCGGTATATGATTAGTTAGGGCCGTTTCTTTTTCTTTCTTATTTTTAATCGTATCCTCACCCTTCTCTTTATTAAAATTAGTATTCGTATCCTTCCCGTTCTCATTCTTATTAGGGGTTTCTATCACCTTCTCTCGTGTAGTCATCCTAGTTGAGACGGCGTTTACTTGTTCATTCAACCCCTTAACCTCATATTGTCCCTTAGGGTTTTGAATTGTTTGACTAGGCAACATCCCCTCATTTCTACGACGCACTACAGTAGCTAGTTATCCCATTTGGGATTCAAGCTTTGCAATGGATTGTGTGTGAGAGTGCACTATTTGTGCTTGTGCTTGAACTTGCATTTCAATAGTCTTAAAGGACGCCAACACCTTCTCCTCAAAAGCATTACCCCATGAAGGGTTAGGGTTATGAGACGGTTGTTGGTATTGATTGGGTTGGAATTGGGGCCAATACGCATTCAAAAAATTAGTTGCCTCATTAGGATTATTATTATTATTTTTCCACGAGAAGTTAGGATGGTTTCTCCATGGCGCGTCCGTATTATTAGTAGTCGAATTATAATTATTTCGTGGGTATTGTTGAATATAATTAATGTGTTGCTCCACGAATTCTGGAAACTGACTCGCCGATGGACATGCAAGGATAGAATGTGACGGATCGGAACATATTGCACATACTTCATGAGCTGGTGGGGCTATCGTTTGGTTCATTGTTAAAAGTCGGTCAAGTTTTTTAGATAGTTCCTGAAATTCTATTGAGTGACTTGACTCAAACTTTACCTCACGTTTAGGTTGCAGATGATACCCCTCAGAACGTACCGACACAGTCTGATGCATCGAGTTCTCGCTTAATATTTCAAAAACTTTCCAGGCCTCGTCGGCACTTTTGTGTAGGAAGGTACCCGCACAAACGACAGCGACGGTATTACGAACAGAGGGAATAAGTCCCTCATCAAAGAATTGAACTAATTTCCACTTAGGAACCTGATGATGTGGGCAGGAACGTAATAATTCTTTAAATTTCTCCCATGTGTCATAAAGTGTTTCCCCATCTTGCATCACAAAATTAGTTATAGATTTTCTTATTTGATTTGTTCTTGTGATTGGGAAAAACTTTTGTAAAAATGCGTTGTGTAAGGCTTCCCAAGTTTTAATCGTGTTTGGCTCAAGTGATTGAAGCCAATACTTTGCTTTATCCTTTAAAGAGAATGGGAAGAGACGCAGTTTTAATTCATCATCAGTGAAATGTTGGATTTTTAAAGTAGAGCATATATCTTAGAAATCCCCCAAGTGCTGATAAGGGTCTTCATTTATACGGCCATGGAAAGAAGGAAGTAGCGAGATGGTAGACGACTTTATCTCAAAATGAGATGCCGTCACCTCCGGTAAGTCGATACATGTTTGTGGCGTGTAAGTCGTAGGAATAAAGTAATCTTTAAGTGGAGGAGGTGGCGGTATATTATGATTATTTACATTATTTCCAATGTCGGCCATTGGAATAGGTTCTATGTTAATAAAGCGTGGTTTCTTTAGGTTTTTAAGGGTACTACGTATTTCAGACTCAAACAACGACGATGGTTTCGGAGTTAATTCGTCGTCTATGTTTAACCTAGCTCTAGAAGTTATGTTTGAATACTTGTTAATTCTTAATGTACGTTCAAGTTCAAGATCGCAAGGTTTTAATTCCGGTTTAATTGAGCGTGTACCAAACATAAACTACAAGAAAATAAACTAAAAACAAAAACTGACTCAAATAAAAAAAAAAACAAATAGCAATCACGCAACTAAGATAACAAGCACTCAACTACTGTGATGCATGTAAATTATCCTGTAATGCAGTGACCACGTCAATTCCCAGCGCCCTGGGTGTCCTAGCTAATGCAGTGCAATTAACCCTAAACTAATGCAAATAGTGCATCACAGCGCCCTGACTTACAGTGGTTTAAAGCGAGTTTCACAAGAAGCAATTTACTTGAATTTTTTTTTTCTTTCGCGTAAGCTCCTTTGACGTGCACAGCTACTCCACTCGAAACGCTAGAATTTTGAGTTCCTAAGAAATTGCAAAAATAAAAGAAAAGTTAGTAACATAAAACAAAAACGAAAAATTTAAAAAAAAATAAAAAATAAAACCTAATCTAGTATTTACGAATTAACTAAACCAAGATTCTAAAACTAAAGGTAGTAATGCAATCCTCGGCAACGGCGCCAAAAATTGATGTTGTCAGTATCAAGATATAAAAAGTATACTTTACTTTTCTAAAGATTTACAGTGTCGAAGTAAAGGTCGAACCCACAGAGATTGAAATACTAAAACACTTTAATTTTAAAACCTAAATTTAATTAATTAAGAAAACGGAATTGGATTTGAATTTTAATTAATAACAATGAAAATAAATCTAAATAACGAAAACGATTTAAAATTATTTTATAAATATGTTTAAGGAACTTAGGATTGCAAATCCACCTCTAGCTTCATAATAAGGGTATTTACGAATTACTTTAGCTTATTAAGTTGGATGATAATGGGGAATTGTAGCTACAAGCCCAATTCCTCCGTCAAGAAAATAACTATGGTTCAAGCACCAACATAATCCATCTTCGGTTAGCACGAATTATCCCACACTAAACTAGGGTTGTGGCATAATCAGTCTAATCTAGGCATGGACTATTCGGATACTTGATAGCACAATTCAATTTAAGCACCATTACATGTAAATAATCTAACCAAGCACAGCAAGCATAGATCATTGAGCACACTACAGTCAAAATAGATCTAAGACAAGAATAAACTTCGAAAGTAATGATTTTAATCAATAGAAGCACGATTTATTTATAAAAATCCTCTAAACATGTAATTGTCATCTATACATAATAAAACTAAAATAAAACATAAAATACTCCCTATTACTCGGCTAGGGTTTCATTGAAACCCTAGATCTAGAGTCTAGTTGTCCATAGAAGTGGTAGATGACAAGTAGTTGATGGAGGAGGCCATGTAAATCCTTGGTCTTCTTCTTCTTCTCCTTGCTTCCCTCTCTTCAATGACTAAAAGTATGGTTGTATATTGTGTGTATATTATTTTCCAACCCCTAAATTGAATTAAAATAGGGTATATATAGATTTTAGGCAAGTTTTGGAAGCTTTCCTAACCCGAAACGCACTAAAACTGTTATATTTTACAATCTGGACGCAATTAGGCAGTTTCGTTTGCGTAGGAATCATTAGTATACTGAAATACGCAAGTTCCATTTTTACATAGGTCGCGCGAGCGCTATATGGGGACCTAGCGTGAGCGGATCGCGCGAACGATTTCCTGGGCTTCCGTGCGAGCGAGGTGCTTTTTCTTGCTTCTTTTCTTCTGCTTTTTCACCCTGTTTAGCCTGGTATACTTGATTTCTTCCAAATCCTATCAGAAAATAGAAAACGAAGTAAAAATATACAAAAATAGGATAAAAAGGTACTAACAAACGTGCATTAGGGAGTATAAATAGGATCTGTTCTCTCCCGATCAGTTAGCACTGAAATCTAATCTACAGACAACCAGGTTTCGAAAAGATAATGGTCTGACTAACATAATCCAGGTTGGGACTGTACTTGGTGAGCCAATCCATTCCTAGGATCACATCGAACTCAGATATTGACAGGACTATCAAGTCTGCTAGGAGATTTCTATCATCTAGGCTCAAGGGACAATCCTTGCACACCTTACCTAACTTAATAGTTATTCCCAAGGACGAAACGACATTAAGGGTCAGCTCGAGTACTAGGGTACCAAACCCAAATCAAGCACAATCTTAATAGCCATGAAAGAATGGCCAGCACTGGTACCAAACAAAGCTCTAACTGTACTGTGAAATAAAATGAGTGTACCTTCCAAGTTTTGTTATTCCTCAGTATTATATCTTGCATTATCAGGGATGATGGAATTCACCCTAATCTGTTCTTGTTGTCCCTGAGCAGGTGCTCTATAGTAACCTCCACGAGGTGCTCGGCAATCCTTACTCATATGACCAGGCTTGTTCTATTTATGGCAGATGAGGTCACTACGACGGTTGGTCTTGGGAGCTGTGCAATACCTTGCCATATGTCCGAGAACTCCACAGTTGAAACATTCATCAGTGTTTTGTCACTGAGCAACGAGTTGTGCCTGAAGTGGTCCTCACTGTTGATTTTGCCGTCGAGGAACGTTAGATTGGGGCTTCCTTGTCCCATCCCAAGTCCACTTGGTTCCCTGGTAGTTGTTAATCTGGGGTTTGCATCCCTGATTGCTCCTTGATGGTTGCACAGGAAAGTTCCTCGGTTGGAAGGTCCTGGGTGGAGGTCGATTCACTTGTGGTCCTTGCACAGGGTAAGCATCCTTTTCCAAGCTTGAAGCAAGACAAACTATCCCTTCAAATGACTGGCCCAGATGGCCTATCATCATATGTCAGAGGTATTGGTTGAGTCCTTGGTGGAATCGTTTGACCTTCTTGGCGGGGGTATCTATCATGTGCAGAGTGAAATAGGAAAGTTGCTCGAATTGTGTGGTGTACTCCCTGACCATCCAGTTCCCTTGAATTATCATGAAATTCCTCTCTTGTTGTTCTCTTTTTTCCTTGGGGAAATACTTCTTGAGAAATTGAGTCTTGAATTCTTCCTAAGGCATCCTCCATGTAGCATCGATCCCAATTATGGCTCTCTCGGCCTTCCACCAGTCTGCAGCGGAGTAATTTAGTTGAAATGCAGCCAAATGTCTCTTGTCAAGCTGGCTGCATTCTAGGGCTTCAAAGATTAGCTCCAACTCTTGTATCCATTATTCGAATTGCCACGATTCTACCATGCAGTCGAACTGCTTGGGTTAAAGGCCACAAAATCGTTCCAATAGCTTATCGTCTGTTTATCTTGAAGAAGCAACGTGGGTGTTGCCGTTGCTAGCTTGGTGGGTGGCATTGTTGTAGGTGTCACCAACGTGTTCCATCCGTTGCATGAATGCTTCAAAGACTCCAGTTGGATCCATACCCTCAAGAATGGGTGCTCCTAATCGTGCTTGATATCTCATGTTCCCAGCCATAGTGTTTCGTGTGAGGTGTACCTATGAAAGATCTAATGATTAGATGACAATCTTCTCAGGAAAACAACCACAAATAAAACAACGAGAAGCATAGCATGAATCTAAATCACAATATAACATAAATAATGAGATACCAACAGAAGTAATCAAAAGAAACGATCTGCCACATATATATATATCCAAAAGATGTATACCAGAATACACAATAGATCATCTGTGTACCATGTAGTACATGATCCTATAAAAGATCTAACAAAAGAAATAAACAAGACCACCATTGTTGGCTACCTATACAAAAAGGCTATGGTCAATATCTGTCTATGTAAGCATCAAAAGTAAGTAGAAAACATGTCCTGAAGTCAAAAGCAAAAGTCTAAGTCCTAAAGGTACTGGACTCAAAAGTTATCCACGTCAGATCCATTGATAGAAGCCTCATCCTCTGGGGCAACCTCGAACAAAGCATCATCCTCATCCATGTCATCATCATCCATTATATCCTCATCCTCCATTAAAACATCCTCAGCTAGTTCCGATCCATCATGCTCCACAACAACTCCTAAATCTCCCACATCGTCCATATCAGCTTGGGCTGCATCGAATGCGAGTGCAAGTGTCTCAACCTGTGCCATAGCCTGGGCCAACTCTGTTGCTCCTATCTCGAATCCATAGGGATGTGCAACCATTTCCACAGCCCACTCTGCTGCCAGCTGTGCTATCATGCTGCTTGGTAAGACTAGTACCACAGCATCATCACTTGTGTTATCCTGTGCTATAGCTTTCTCATCTATCGAGTATCCCTTCGCTACTATAATGTCTATGCCAGCTGGTACATCCATACCAGGTGTGTCCTCGATGTCCTCCTCTGGATCATACTCTGGCTCCTTGTCGCCGGTATCCTCATCCTCCTCATCCTCCATCTCCTCATCATCATCCTCTGGCTTATCATCGTTGTCGCCCTCATCCTTGTCTAGATCCTCATCCTCTGGGTCCTTATCTACTGGGGGTGCATCAAACATGTCCTCCTCTAGTGAGGGTGGAGGTGTTTGGGGTGGTGGCTCTATCGAGGGAGGTAGAGGTGCTGCTCTTACTTCTGTAAGTAAAACTTGATATGAAAAATGGTCTCATAGCGTTTGTAGAGAATCCTCCTCAATGCGTCTGAAGGTGTCCTTGATTAGATCATCTCTTGACGTATCACCTTTGGGTCCTGGGCCCCAAATCTATGCTGGTGAATCTACATGTCTTGCATTGTCTCTGTGATAGATCTCTGCCTAACTTTCCAGGCATAGTACTGAGGGTCCACTGGCTCAATACTGCCCTCAAACACATAATGTCCTCCAAACTCGTCTAGAACGAAGCATGGTAGTGCCATGTTACCTAAAAAGAGACTATCTTAAGTCAGAACTAAATATATAGAATCTTAAGGTTCTAGGACCAGATAGTGTGGGACAATCTGTGAGCGAAAAGATACAAACCAAAGCTCTGATACCAAAAATCCTATCACGCCCCAGAACGGCAAAATAGAGAAAAAAAAATTTCCTTTTTGTGTACAAAGGAAGCGACTGGTGAAGTCACATGATTGTCTAAACCATGCAGTACTAAGCAACAGAAAGGAATAAATATCACGAGAATATAATCTAGGTTTTGGATAACAATGTAACTTAAACTCAGAAGAAAGTTACTAATTATTATAATCAGAGTCTCAAATCAAAATAGAACATAATAAATTACAAACATCAAGGCAACATATGCATGATTACAAAAAGGTCTAAAATCAATAAGGATAATTAAATTACTATCTAGTCTAATCTTTAATTAGCATAGAGGTAGACCTCGGCGTAATAATCCTCTTCTGTCTAACCTCCATCGGGATAATCCTCCATAGAAACATTATCACCGGCATATTTGTACTCACATGTAGGTCTTTCACCTATATAGTCATAACCAAGGTGCGCTGAACGTAGAAATGTCAAGCGGCATAAACGCCGTCACCTTAATGAAAGCCGAGTGAATTAGATACTAACAGGGCATCACCTATTGAAGTTATTACGAGTTATGAATGATAAACAATTAAATTCCATTAAGGTATCTTCTCTTCTAATCAAATTGATTATCTGATTACTAGCGTCTTACTAAATTAAGGTTGACAACAAATGGAAGCACCATAGTAATTTTGATGTTATTATTAGTAAGTGGAGCTAGTTCCAATTTTTGTCATGACTAGCCAGGTTTCTTTGTCTGGGATGTCATGTTTTTGTTTTGAGTAGCTCTCTGTGCTACATGGTTTTGTTATGATCTCTGTCCTTATTGTATATCCTGGGGTATGCCCCTTGTACTTCTGTACAACCTCTTTTTTGGATTTTATTTACCATTTTTTCCGAAAAAAAAAGGTTGACAACAAATTCTGATAGAAGGACAGACTCGATGGTAGTTCACTTCTATAGATACCCCAAAGACATATGCACAATCCACCGCATGTCATGGATACCACGTCAGTCACAACTTAATTAGCGACGTCTACCAATGATCCCTGTTCACTGCAAGTTATGGATACCTTTGTCTGTCTGCCGCTTTTAAGAACATATGACTAGATCATCTGGCTATCTTAAGGTTACTTGGTCCAGTCCACAGCAAGTCATAGACACCTTCGTCTGTCTATCGTATTTAAGAATATATGATCGACCAAGGCCCGCCCACACAAGATTCCCAAATCTTAACAAACCTACTTAAGTTCAACTCTAACATCGATGCATGATAATCCCATTTAGCCTGACTACATTGAATGAAATGAATGTTAACTCTAAATGATTCATAACTATACGTTATCTAACATCACAACCATTATCCGTTAATCTTATTGTCACTACGATCCTACGTCACATCATCTTATTATCACTTCTGTATTATAATAGTATAGCATGCAGTGATTACTAAATAGTTAAATAAATAATTAAGTAGTTATAGTTTAAACTAAACAAGAATATCAACATTCTAAAACTGCCAATCGATTGGGAAAATGTCCAATCGATTGGTATAAAAATAGTAACAATTGATTGGGAAAACATCCAATAAATTGGGTCACAATCCATAACAATCAATTAGATAAAATGGCAATCGATTGGGTTATCGACAATGGAAACCGATTGTATAAAATGTCAATTAATTGGGTTAACATTGGCAATCGACTGGGAAAAGTCCCAATCGATTGGGACTTCGTCTTCTTCACAATGAAGACAGTCCAGCAACATAAATATGAGAAAACATGATTCTAGCTTCTTATCTTCATTTAAACAAGTCCTAACATCAATATAATGATACTCAGTGAGTTTCGAACTCACCTTAGGTGATAAGGGTGGGTGTATTAAAGCTTGGAGCTTCTCTAATGGTGTTTTGCTCTCTCTCTTCTCTACTCTATCTGTCTCTTCTATCTCTTTCTATCTTTCTTTTCTTCTTCTTCTTTTTCTCCTAGTCTTCTTCTTCTTCTCCTTCAATCCAATTGTATGTGTGGGTATATGGGTGTATATATGTGTATGTATATGGATGTAGTAACACCAGCTCCCGCGGTTAATCGTTAAACATGAT